>JABWTJ010000233.1:807500-936270 GCA_016801875.1 Solanum sitiens | reverse complement strand
TCTACATAAAAATAATATTGAAGACTCAACGTATTTCAATTATTGTTGGAGGGTCAAATTCGTATATTGAAAAACTTGTGGAAGACCCTGTGTTAATGTTCAAATATAAGTATGATAGTTGCTTTATTTGGATAGATGTTTAGCAATCAGTCTTGAACCGTAGAGTTGACATGACGGTTGACCAAATGGTCAACGCAGGTAATTTTATGTATCAATCAAGATATAATATCATGCAGCTATCTAAAACCGTTTGTTATATAATTTTCTTAGTAATACTTTTGGTTATCAAATCAATGTTCCACTAAATAAAACTCTTCTTTAAATATATGTTGCATGCAGGGCTAGTGGAAGAGGTGCGACAGATTTTCATTCCAGATGCAGAGTACACCAAAGGAATTCGACGGTCCATTGGTGTCCCTGAAATGGACAAATACTTAAGGGAAAAAAACAAATACAGGCGGAGATGATGAATCAAAGCAGATGATTCTTCAAGCTTCAATTTCAAGCATCAAGCGTAATACTCATTTATTAATCTGTAACCAACTTGACAAGATTCAACGATTAATAAACGAAAAAATATGGTCGGTCAACTATATTATTGCTACGGATGTTTTCAAAGAAGATAGAAAAGAAGTCGAAGACATTGACGAATCATGGAGGAATACTGTTTTGCAACCATGCCTAGATATTGTGAAAAGCTTTATCAAAAATGATCATCACAATATTATTATCGGGTGTACATAAACTATCATTATCTCCATCTTTTGTTTTGGTCACTTTAATTTTTGACCTATTCTGTACAGTTTGTATCGCATTACAAATATATATACACTACAACATTTTATGTCTACAATCACCCTAGAAAAGTGTGGCCTAAACTATGAAAAAGTGTGGCCTTTCATAAAAGGCCACACTTTTTGACTTTAAGCCACACTTTTTCAGGGGTGGCTAAAAGTCCTGTAACCTTAGAGTTTAAGGCAAGCAGCTACGCGTAAAAGCGTTGCCAAAAAACAAAAAGGCCACGCTTTTGCAGCTACGCATAAAAGTGTTGCCTTATCAGTTACACTTTTAAGCGTAGCCTTAAAGACAAAAAGACCACGCTTTTCAGCTACGCTTAAAAGTGTGGCCTTAGCAGCGACACTTTCAAGCGTAGCCTAATAGGCAAAAAGGCCACACTTCCAGCTACGTTTAAAAGTGTTGCCTACCTGCTACACTTTTAAGTGTGGCCTTTGCTACCATATTGCCCACAATTATGAAGTGTTGTCTTTTATATCTAATATATGACAACACTTTGAAGTGTAGTCTTTGCCAATATGTATACACAATTTATATGCCACAATTTCTAAGTAAAATACACCAATATTTTTTTGCAATAAATAATCTCAAGCATTAAGTACTCTTACAAATTTAGAGATCTTCCATAAAGTTCAAAACATAATATGTGTTGTGTACATACACATACTTATAAAGCAATATTCTAAATGTGTACACAATAGTTCAAAAAGTACTCTTACAATAGTTCAATATATTCCACCAATGAATATATTTCACAAAATCAAATATAATGTATTCAAACTTTTACAATAGTTCAAAAACTCTTCCATCCACTTCAAATTTGTTCACCTCCATTTCCCTACAAAAATCAGATTGCGATGGTTATAGAATAGGCAAGAAGTTCCATATTGCAACATTTATTGAAGAGGCAAGAAGTCAAGATTGCAGTAGTTTATATAATCATTCATGCTTTAAATATCTGTTACTCTCAATTAACTATTTAGAGGTAATATTGCTCAATTTGCAAAGTGTACTTACTACTAAGGAACTTGGAAACTACATACTGCATTCCAAATTGCAAAACTATTTTACTTGAAGGCGAACTGCCTAACCTGCCCAACTATCCCAACCTGCCCAACTATTCCAGATTGCAAAAACAGTAATCAGATTGCAACTATTTTCCTTGAAGGCAAATGCTTTTTAGTTTTTGGTTACCTGAAGTCAATTAGACATTGTTATCAACCTTCAATACTCAAAACTATCTTCAATGCATTAATACACTCCTCAAACAGGTCATAGAATGATCTATCCCCACTGTTGCTGCATGTATTTTCCATGCATAACTAGCCAAATTTCCAGTAACTAAGATTTTTTCAATGTCATCCCTCCCTGCCCTGTAACAGCAAAAACTATCAGACCATCTTTTCCAAACATGTTAAGTTTTTAAAGGCATATGCTTGTGCCAAATAAAATTATTAATAGGATCCTTAGATTGTTTTTTCCTAATCCTCTCCCAGGCAGTAGATACTGTAAAACTCCTATCTTCAGATGGAATCCAGTTTGCAAAATCAGTAAATCATATTTTCCTTGAAGGCAAATGCTTTTATATTTTCTGTCCCTAATTTTACCCAAACTTGTTCAGTTGTTTATGGCCAAAAGACAGAGAAGGAATTGATGTTTAAAGAATCTTTGTTGTGCTATTCAACCGGACCACAATTCAAACAGTAGCAAACAGATTTAAAAAAATTACTTTTTTCTTCATTGTAAAGGGGTAAACCCCACATGAAGGATAGTTACAGTTTAAGCTTCATTTTCTCAGCAGTGAAATCTACACATACATAACATTTTTCAACCAATGCCCCCACCCCCAAAAGGCAAACATAAACTTTCAACAGCAACTATATTCAACAGAAACTATAGCACTAGTTCCACACTGACTTAACATCCTTGAGATGATTCTCGATTACAATCAATAGTGAAAAAGGTAATAGAAGTGTAAAAGTAATTGGTAGCATCACAAGCCCATAAATAAATAAAAAAGAGAGGACAGAAGCCGTTTGGATTCCAACCATACCAAACAAGCCACTAACAGCAACTAAAAAGAGAACTTTTAAACATTTAGAGTGTTTCACCAGCATTCAACAATATTCAAAACCATATCGAGATCTCTTTTTCTTGATAGCAGTCAACTAATCACATACCTTTGCAACTCCAATTTTGAAAAGATCTTTTTTTCTGCTTCTACGCCAATTTAATATTATTGCAGGATCCATGTCAGACTAGAATATATATACAACGTCAAATATGATTATTGGTGGAAAAGTAGCCAAGTAGAAGGAAAATGCTATGAGTTGAACAATAAGTAGAAGCCAATGCAATATCTACCCTATCAAAACAAAGCAACCTGACTATATAGTTGAACTTAGGCTTTTGTATAGAGAAATTGAAATTCAGAGATTTCTCAATATAAATTTCATATCACTCATGAAAAAACTAGATCTACTTTGAATGATTCAAAATGAAGTTAAAAGATTGCAAATTAACTGTATCAATAAGCCAACTATCACAAAGAAGAATTTCGGAGAAACTGAGAGGACTAATTAGCCAACTATCACAAATTTACAATCACATATGATACTATTCTTTAGGATAGTATTTTGTTAACTTATTGTTCTAAAAAAGAACATTTGAAAAAGAACTAAATACCTTTTGAAGAATCGGATCATGAGTTGACCCAGAAGATTGTAGAGGATTTTGGCCTTTTACAGCTTGTGCACTACCCGCATCAATAGGTGAAACAATGTTAGATTCAACACACCCTGGCATACCTCGAACATTCAATCCAGGGTTGTTTAGAATCAATTGCCTAAAGAAATGTCGCATTTCTTCTCTCATTTCTTCTTTCACTTCTTCTCTCATTTCATTAATTTCTTCTTTTAGAGAACTGATTTCATTGGCATGTTTCTGTTTTAACTTGTTATATTCCTCATCTTTCTTTAAAGAACTTGTTGTCACTGATCTACCATAACACCTAAGTCGACCAGGCTGCTCCTTTCCAAACACTGCCGTAAAAGCATCATCTGCAGTTTCCTCAGAATTTTGGAGATTTTGAAGTTAATCCTATTGAATAAAATTGACATACATATTAAATGCAAGTACTTCTAATTTCTTTCTAGATTAATTGAGTTTATGGTTTATTAAGTTAACTTCAATTGACATCCCTTCGAAGCAAAATGTGCAGCGACTCAAGCATATTAAAATAAAATTATAGCCCTCCCAACAATATATAACATTTAAACCTGAATTATATTCATCATTAATTCACTTAAAAAAATTTACTATTGCAACTTGAGTATCGGCCTGAATTTCCTTTTCCCTCTTTATACGAGTTACAATAAACATTTCAGACTTTGATGGTTCCTCATTGTTTTCTTTGGTTGCACGCTACAAATTATATCAAAAGAAATTTAAAAACATATCAATAGTTAAAGGAGTGTTTGTAGGTTAAAGGTTATGGAGACCACAATCCATCTACTTGAGGAATGCAAATGGACTAGAAGTGTATGGCCGAAGATGATACAATGGATAGTGGTTAGAAAGAAATAGTACAAAAAGCTAAGTATTACCAATGACACGCGTACCCTTGCAAAAATAATAGGTCCCATTCGATGCCTCCATTTTTGCTTTTTCATGTTTTGAGAATTCCTCTCAGACATGGCCTATAATTAAATAAAAAAAGAGATGTTTGAATTAAGAAATATAACAAAAATAGAATAGATATGATCCAAAATAAGTTGAAGAGTACAACTGTACTATTTTAGACTTACTTGAACAGTTGGGAGTTTTCACTACTCGATCAACTGACGAAATTCATCTTCTAAAATGTCAGCAGGATATTTTGCTAGCATATCCTCAACCGTACTATTTTTATCAAAAAATCTCTCTTTGATTTTTTGGTTATGTCGCTTCCAAGCATCACGAAACCCAGTCATCACCCAATTCTTTCCTTCTATTGGAATCAGAAATTTGGACTATGCAAAACAAAATATATTTAGTTTCAGTCCGTAAAAACAAAACAATAAAATATGCAATCTCAAAATTGATTATTCTTACATTGATATAATCCTACATGCGCTTTTTAGTATCTTTTGGCACCGCCATGCCAACTAGTGTACATCAAGTTGATGAATCTTGGATTCCTTGAAATTGTTTCTATAAAGTTTGTTAATTCCGACACTATCTTATAGTTGGTCCCACTGCTTGTCCTTTATCAAATGTCACCTCCTTTCTTTCATCCAAACTACTTGCAAGAATATCCTTACATGTTGTATTTCCTCGGACTTTTTTCGGATCCAATGTTACTAGATTTATGTAACAGTAAGATTCCAGAAAGAAGGAACTTTGTCAAATCTAACCATCTAAGGGCTCCATCAGAACTGTTTTGCTGTCAACATTACAAATGCAGAAGAGTAGAAGACTCGTGTTTAAGGCTCACGTCACCCAGAAATCAACTAACAAAGCTAAATTATGAGCTAGACTCCAAAAATTTTTATAAAAACACAAGAACATCAAAACCCTAAAGCTAAAATTTAGACTTTCAAAGATAGAATTCTTACCCGGTAATTCTGCAACGAGAAATCTGAGAGAAAAGTGTGACGGAGAGACTTAACTTCAGTTCATCTTGCCAACAACCCCAATCAATTCCTTCTAAACAAAAAAAACATTCAATATGAAGAAGCTTGATGAAATCTTCAGCTCTTCAACTCTTACCTTGACGAAATCTTCAGCTCGGAGAAGAGAAAGCTCAGTCAGCTCGGTGAGTTCTACAGCTCGATCTTCAGCTCGATCTTCAGTTCGATCTTCAGCTCGAAGAAGAGAAATTGTGAATTCTTCAGCTCGGAGAAGGAAAGGGAAGCGTGACTTTAAGGAAAAGCTCGATCTTCAGCAAAGGAAAGGGAAAGGGAAAGGGAAAGCTCGATCTTCAGCAAATGAAAGCGAAAGGGAAAGGGAAAGCTCGATCTACAGAAAAGGAAAGTCTTTTTGATTTATTATTTTTAATGTTTATTTTTTTGGCCAATAAAATTGGGAGGGAGAGTTAAATTTGTTGGAGGGAATATAAATTTTTGGTGAAAATTTTAAGGCCACACTTATAATGTGTTGTTTTTACAATAATAAAAATAGGACATTTAAAAAGTGTGGTCATATATGTAAAATATTATTGCCAATTATATCATTTTGTAGCAACACTTATAAAGTGTAGCTTATAGCATTAAAGAGTACACTTTTCAAGTGTTGCCAATATTATTGTTGCTAAAAGTTAAAAAAATTGGCTACACTTTAAAAGCGTTCCCAAAAATACTTCAGGCAACACATTAAAAGTGTAGTCTAGAATTAGTGTGGTTGTAGACCTAAAATGGTTCAGTGATATGATATGACCCTTCTTTCTATATATGTTACTCTTGTCTGTAAAAGAATTTTTATTTACAGAGGAAATATTTATTTTAAGTTCCGATCCAAGACAAAGCCCCAAGTCCAAGTCCAAGTCTTGTATATTTAATATATAATAATATAAATGCGTACGTACACAATTACATGAGATCACTCATAATGTCAAGGCAATAGAGTGATAAAAGAAATTACCGTAAATATTCGGGAAGATTTCACCCTAAAAGGATTTAAAAGAATAGAATTCTTTACTCAAAACTTAAAAATGTTACAAAGACAAAGAAGATAAAATAGTAAATTTGCAACCTAACGGTAATGAATATGTTCTACCTAATTCTATCACCGCGATGGAAGCTTGATTCAATAAAATCTTTATCTAGTATTATATGGTGCACAAGTTTTTATAAATACTCGTAATTGAAATAGTTATCGATAATTGTTTCCTTCCCTCCAATGGAATTAGACTTAACACTTATGACGTGTTATTAAATAGTGCAAGATTTGACGCACTATCACTTGAATATATTCCGTCAGAAATATTATTGAGTTCTTTTTACAATCCTTTCGTAATCAATCTTTTCGTCAATTCTATTTGTGATCTCATAACAATATACGTCTAGAAACGTAATCCTAAAATAATTTAAGCTTAATCGTCAAAATTCAAGGACACGTATATGTAAATTTTTTCATGAACTATTCTTATTGTTATATATATATATATATATATATATATATATATATATATATATATATATATATATATATATATATATATATATATATATATATATATATATATATATATATATATATATGTATGTATGTATATTTATATTTAACTTGGTATACTAATTAATAAGTTTATAATCATACTTTTACTATAAAAGCTCAGCAGTATGTGATCTCCTAACAACGTACACTAATAACTTTATCCTAAAATATATTTAATAATAATTACCAAAATTGAAATTGACATATCTATGAACTTTTCAAAAGTCATTCTTATCCTAAAATAGATCAGTAAATATGAAATTGGTATGTAAATTAATAAGTCCACAAACTGATTTTACTATAAAAGGTGAATGTAATTTTTTTCACATCCACCATCAATAAAAATTTATTTTTTTACATAGTATATTTCAAGTCAAACAAGGTTTGTACTTACTATCTTTATATTTACAAGATTTTTCAATGTCTGACTTTATGCATTCACTATTGTAAGCTAATTATTATTTTTATTTTATTTTTTGTGTAGACAAGATGAATACTTTAATCAACAATAAAGATTTCATCGAGAAGAAAGTGGTCTTCATAATGGGAGCAACGGGAACGGGAAAATTCTGTCTCTCTGTTGACCTTGCCATCCATTTCGGAGGAGAAATAATCAACTCGAACAAAATGCAAGTTTACAAGGAACTTGAAATTGTTACAAACAAGATCACACACAATGAGAAACAAGGTGTACGACACTATTAGTTAGGTATATATATTTATTTCCAACAATACTTATATCTAATGACTACCTAGATAATTTTATAGTAGTAATTATAGATTCTATTGGAAAATATACTTTACTATTAAAAAGTTCTTTCTTTAAAGTATGAGAGTTAATTTGATCACATTTTCTTAGGTGAAATTGAGCCAGATTCAGACTTCACAGCTGAAGATTTTTGTTTGCAAGCTGTTGTCTACATAGAAAAAATATTGAAGACTCAACGTATTCCAATTATTGTTGGAGGGTCAAATTCATATATTGAAAAACTTATGGAAGAACCTGTGTTAATGTTCAAATATAAGTATGATAGTTGCTTTATTTGGATAGAAATTGAGCAATTAGTCTTGAACCGTAGAGTTGACATGAGGGTTGATCAAATGGTCAACGCAGGTAATTTTATGTATCAATCAAGATATAATATCATGCAGCTATCTAAAAAGGTTTCTTATATAATTTTCTTAATAGTACTTTTGGTTATCAAATCAACGTTCCACTAAATGAAACTATGTTTTAAATATATGTTGCATGCAGGGCTAGTGGATGAGGTGCTACAGATTTTCATTCCTGATGCAGATTACACCAAAGGAATCCGACGGTCCATTGGTGTCCCTGAAATGGACAGATACTAAAGGGAAGAAACAAATACAGGCGGAGATGATGAATCAAAGTAGATTATTCTTCAAGCTTCAATTTCAAGTATTAAGCGTAATACTCGTTTGTTAATATATAACCAACTTGACAAGATTCAACGATTAATAAATGATAAAATGTGGTAGGTGCATCATATTATTGCTAGGGACGTTTTCAAAGAAGATAGAAAAGAAGACGAAGACGGTGATGAAGCATCGAGGAATACTGTTTTGCAACCATGCCTAGATATTGTTAAAAGATTTCTCAAAAATGATCATCACAATATTATTATCGGGTGTGCATAAACTGTCATTATCTCCATCTTGTGTTTTGGTCACTTTAATTTTTGACCTATTTTATACAGTTTGTATCGCATTACAAATATATATATGATATGACCCTTCTTTCTATATATGTTACTCTTGTCGGTAAAAGAATTCTATTTACATAGGAAATATTTATTTTAAGTTCTGATCCAAGCCCAAGTACCAAGTTCAAGTCCAAGTCTTGTATATTTAATATATATTAATATAAATGCGTATGTACACAAATACATGAGATCACTCATAATGTCATGATAATAGAGTTATAAAATAAATTACCGTAAATGTTCGGAAAGATTCCATCCTAAAAGGATTTGAAAGAATAGAATTCTTTACTCAAAGCTTAAAAATGTTACAAAGACAAAGAAGATAACATAGTAAGTTTGCAACCTAACGGTAATAAATATGTTTTACCTAATTCTATCACGGCGATGGAAGATTGATTCAATAAAATCCTTATCTATTATTATATGGTGCACAAGTTTTTATAAATACTCGTAATTGAAATACTTATCGATAATTGTTCCCTTCCCTCCAACAGAATTAGACTTAACACTTATGACATGTTATTAAATAGTGCAAGATTTGACGCATTATCACTTGAATATATTACGCCAGAAATATTATTTAGTTCTTTTTACAATCCTTTCGTAATCGATTTTTTCGTCAATTCTATTTGTGATCTCATAACAATATACGTCTAGAAACGTCATCCTAAAAAATTTAAGCTTAATCGTCAAAATTCAAGGACACGTATATGTAAATTTTTTCATGAACTATTCTTATTCTAAAATATATTAATCTATCTATATATATATATATATGTATGTATATTTATATTTAACTTGGTATACTAATTAATAAGTTTATAATCATACTTTTACTATAAAAGCTCAGCAGTATGTGATCTCCTAACATCGTACACTAATAACTTTATCCTAAAATATATTTAATAATAATTTCCAAAATTGAAGTTGACATATCTATGAACTTTTCAAAAGTCATTCTTATCCTAAAATAGATCAGTAAATATGAAATTGGTATGTCAATGAATAAGTCCACAAATTGATTTTACTATAAAAGGTGAATGTACTTTTTTTAACATCCACCATCAAGAAAATTTTATTTTTTTGAATAGTATATTTCAAGTCAAGCAAGGTTTCTACTTACTAGCTTTATATTTACAAGATTTTTCAATGTCTGACTTTATGCATTCACTATTGTAAACTAATTATTATTTTTATTTATTTTTTGTGTAGATAAGATGAATACTTTAATCAACAATAAAGAGTTCAACGAGAAGAAAGTGGTCTTCATAATGGGTGCAACGGGAACGGGAAAATTCCGTCTCTCTGTTGACCTTGCCACCCATTTTGGAGGAGAAATAATCAACTCGGACAAAATGCAAGTTTACAAGGGACTTTAAATTGTTACAAACAAGATCACACACAATGAAAAACAAGGTGTACGACACTATTTTTTAGGTGTATATATTTATTTCCAACAATACTTATATCTAATGACTAACTAGATAATTTTATAGTAGTGATTATAGATTCTAGTGGAAAATATACTTTACTATTAAAAAGTTGTTTCTTTAAATTCTGAGAATGTTAATTTGATCACATTTTCTTAGGTGAGATTGAGCCAGATTAAGAATTCACAACAGAAGAATTTTGCTTCCAAGCTGTTGTCTACATAGAAAAAATATTGAAGACTCAACGTATTCCAATTATTGTTGGAGGGTCAAATTTGAATATTGAAAAACTTGTGGAAGACCCTGTGTTAAAGTTCAAATATAAGTATGATAGTTGCTTTATTTGGATAGATGTTGAGCAATCAGTCTTGAACTGTAGAGTTGACATGAAGGTTGATCAAATGGTCAATGCAGGTAATTTTATGTATCAATCAAGATATAATATCATGCAGCTATCCAAAAAGGTTTATTATATAATTTCTTAATAGTAATTTTCGTTATCAAATCAATGTTCCACTGAATAAAACTCTGCTTTAAATATATGTTGCATGCAGGGCTAGTGGATGAAGTGCGACAGATATTCATTCCTGATGCAGATTACACCAAAGGAATCCGACGGTCCATTGGTGTCCCTAAAATGGCAGATACTTAAGGGAAGAAACAAATACAGACGGAGATGATGAATCAAAGTAGATGATTCTTCAAGCTTCAATTTCAAGTATTAAGCGTAATACTCATTTGTTAATATATAACCAACTTGACAAGATTCAATGATTAATACACGATAAAATGTGGTCGGTGCATCATATTATTGCTACGGACGTTTTCAAAGAAGATAGAAAAGAAGATGAAGACGGTGACGAAGCATCGAGGAATACTGTTTTGCAACCATGCCTAGATATTGTGAAAAGATTTCTCAAAAATGATCATCACAATATTATTATCGGGTGTGCATAAACTGTCATTATCTCCATCTTGTGTTTTGGTCTGTTTAATTTTTGACCTATTTTATACAGTTTGTATCGCATTACAAATATATACATGATATGACCCTTCTTTCTATATATGTTACTCTTGTCTGTAAAAGAATTCTTATTTACATAGGAAATATTTATTTTAAGTTCTGATCCAAGCCCAAGTCCCAAGTCCAAGTCCAAGTCTTGTATATTTAGTATATATTAATATAAATGCGTACGTACACAAATACATGAGATCACTCATAATGTCAAGGTAATAGAGTTATAAAATAAATTACCGTAAATGTTCGGGAAGATTCCACCCTAAAAGGATTTGAAAGAATAGAATTCTTTACTCAAAACACAAAAATGTTACATAGACAAAGAATATAAAATAGTAAATTTGCAACCTAACGGTAATGAATCTGTTCTACCTAATTCTATCACGGCGATGGAAGCTTGATTCAATAAAATCCTTATCAATTATTATATGGTGCACCAGTTTTTATAAATACTCGTAACTGAAATAGTTATCGATAATTGTTCCCTTCCCTCCAATGGAATTAGACTTAACACTTATGACGTGTTATTAAATAGTGCAAGATTTGACGCATTATCACTTGAATATATTCCGTTAGAAATATTATTGAGTTCTTTTTACAATCCTTTTGTAATTGATCTTTTCGTCAATTCTATTTGTGATCTCATAACAATATACGTCTAGAAACGTCATCTTAAAATAATTTAAGCTTAATCGGAAAAATTCAAGGACACGTATATGTAAATTTTTTCATGAACTATTTTTATTCTAAAATATATGAATTTATATATATAGATATATATTCAACTTAGTATACTAATTAATAAGTTTATAATCATACTTTTACGATAAAAGCCCAGCAGTATGTGATCTCCTAACAACGTACACTAATAACTTTATCCTAAAATATATTTAATAATAATTACTAAAATTCAAGTTGATATATCTATGAACTTTTCAAAAGTCATTCTTATCCTAAAATATATCAGTAAATATGAAATTGATATGTCAATTAATAAGTCCACAAACTGATTTTACTATAAAAGGTGAATGTAATTCTTTTTACATCCACCATCAAGAAAATTTTATTTTTTGTTACATAGTATATTTCAAATCAAGCAAGGTTTCTACTTATTAGCTTTATATTTACAAGATTTTTCAGTGTCTGACTTTATGCATTCACTATTGTAAACTAATTATTATTTTTATTTTATTTTTTGGGTAGATAAGATGAATACTTTAATGACCAATAAAGAGTTCAACGAGAAGAAAGTGGTCTTCATAATGGGAGCAACGGGAATGGGAAAATCCCGTCTCTCTGTTCACCTTGCCACCCATTTTGGAGGAGAAATAATCAACTCGGATAAAATGCAAGTTTACAAGGGACTTGAAATTGTTACAAACAAGATCACACACAATGAGAAATAAGGTGTACGACACTATTTGTTAGGTATATATATTTATTTCCAACAATACTGTCACGATCCAAAAATGGACGTGATGGCACTCGTCTTATCCCACTAAGACAAGTCAGCCAAAAATTCAATAATTACTATAAAATGCGGAAAATTTACTATCAACTTTAATTATACCCAAAACCTGGTTGTCACGTGTACAAGCCTCTAAAGTATACAATTGAATCAAAAGAAAATATAAGTCTAATATGACATTGCTTCTAGAGTAAAACAAAATCATAAACAGGAGTAAGAAGGTCTTCTGAGATTACAAACAGCTACCTCACAAATCTTCAAGAAGCCTCGGAAAAGAAAAGAATATATCAGTAAGTTTCGGGCTAGTAACCTACAAAAAAAATTGTAGAAGCAAAGGGTGAGTACCAAACCACACGGTACTCAACAAGTAAACCTCTATACAAAAGCTAAGGGGATGAAATACGGGTTCTCCTACCACCCCCAACCAAACCTCCACAACTACAACCTGCATAAAAGCCCAACCTAACAGCTCACAATTTACATAGCACGTTACTCAACAACGACGCTTAGACAAATTACATATTCTCCACAACAACACTTTAACAAATCACATATCTTCAACAACAACACTTCAACAAATTACATATCCTCAATAACAACACTTCAACAAATTACATATCTTCAACAACAACACTTTCAACATATTACATATCCTCAATAACAAGCTCAGTGTTCAACAATCACAAGTTCCACAGAATGACAATCACAAGATCAGCAAAACACAAGTTCAAGTTCACTAATGATAGGTATGTGCAATGCAATGGAATGCAATGTCAAATATAATGATGCATGTCTGACCTAGTGATACACACCCGCTGTCTCTCAGTACGAGACCCATGGGGGACATATTTGTCCATGCATCTGTCGGCGCGCACGACACGACCCTCGATAATAGTAACCATCGCGGCGCGCGATACATCCCTCAAAATATAGTATCTATCACGGCGCGCGATACGTCCCTCGAAATGGTACATCCTCCTTAAGTTCTCATTCTTTCTCAATGCACATAACACTTCTCACAACCATGTCTTAAAATAATGCAAATGACATGTTCACACAAATAAAGAGGATATGACCATTTTCATAACATTGCACAATGCACAACAACAGAAACAGGATATCACATCAACAAAGACTCAACAAGCCTTCAAACCTTTCTCAACACATCACACATAAACAATTAATCAGATTATCTTTTCTTTACCCCTTTTTCATCATTAGAGTTAATCAATGTGAACAAGTCAACCCATCACCAAGTTCTATTACTCCCAAACATATACCACAAGGAAATACACGCATTTCATACACTTAACAAGAGTTTAGAAATTTACTTGCCTTAGCAAGTCGAATAATCACTCTGGGACTTGAGCCTTTCCTTTCTGTTGAGCTTCCGCATCGATGCAATCTATCCAAGTATATATTCATAATAAGGTTTCGGAACCAACAACACCCACATTACTATAGGTTAAGCCTACACTCAAAAGATCACCCAATCTATAATCAAGTTCCTAAGTTTCAAGCTTAATTAAGTTATATCCCAATTCTTTTTCAATATCATAAAACTAATAGTATTTATATAAGATTGTACCCCTAATATTTAATCACCTATTTCAATATAGAAAAACATGAATTATATGGTAATTATAAAAAAATATGAAATCGAAAGCACTTACGGAATGGTACTTAAACTTACGGAACCATACTTAAACTTGAACTAATAGTAAAACCTTATTTGTGCATTTACACTACTATGTCATCTTCCAATGATTGGATTACCATTGGTCATAATTACTCCATAATTTATCCACTGAAATTGCCAACAAGTGACCCATAAATGATATGGGCCCATTAGTTGATAAATAAATAAAAATATTGGCAGGGATTGAAGATCAAAATTCCTTAATTATCTACATATTATAATAATAATTTAAAAGGAAAAACATATAGCAAATTCGTATCACCTGAAACTCATCTTTTGATTTCTACGTCGGCTCCCTTTTCACAAGTGATTTCCGTTCTCTTCTTCTTCTTAAGTTATGACCCAAAAATTGTCAATCCTAATAATTTATTTTCTTATATGGTCAAGTGGTATTAAATAAATTAAAACCTAATCCATTAAGCTTTAACTAAAATTAACTATTTAATAATTAACATTTAATTAATTTACTCTAGTTAAATAAATATTTAAAATTTCCAAAAATGACCTACTGGGCCATTACATTATTCACCACTAAAAATCATGTTCGTCCTCGAACATAACGAAGAAGAAGAAAGAATAATCGACGTGACAAAAAGTCTAAGTTATGACATACCGATCAGTGTTCATCTCTCTTCTTGAGCTCCTCTTTAAGACCATTTCATCAAGATCCACTACTAAGAATTTGAAATTTCAAATCAAACTTTGGAAGATCCATGAATCAAGAATGATTATCAATCCATAAACTAACTCATGAACCCAACTAAACTCAATCCCAATGAACCTTAACATAATCATAATGAAGAATCTTTTCTCACATCACCAAGATAAACTTTACTGGCTACAACAAGAAGTGAACTTGAACCCACCACCAAACACTCATAATACCCAAATCATCACTGATCTTATCAAGAATTCTTTCTCACAACATAATATCTTCACGAACTTAAGTTATAAAAATCTGATCTTTAGACATTGGGTACTCATCAAGGGAAAATCAAACACATCCAATCCAAAGAAAATTAAGATCAAGTAACCACCCAACAAACGGTACACACCAAGATACAAAACCTTTAATAACAGTGTCTGATAACTGTAACTATTCACGAAAGTTCTTCTATAAGTTCTCATAACCAAAGTTGTGTGTAAAACCATGGGTATACTTCAACTATCTCAAACCACACCGAATCTATCATAACTGAAATAACCAAGTCTATCCAAGAATTTCACCTTACCAAGAGGACAATTACAGGATCGCTTCATCCGATCCACCACTAGGGATTCACTCATAGAACACGTGTGGGTAAAAGTAGTCAATCTAATTCCAAACCATATCCAAAGTGAAGTAGATGGGTGCATAAGAATATACAGAACCAAAATCAAATAATAGTAAATACCGTCAATATCAAACATTTCGAGTCATATGACTTTATCTCTTTGATTTATTTTTTAGCTAATCCCAATTAACCAGTCTGATTCCCTTTCATAATTTCTCACATACTTGTTTATCGAATCCCACATACTCTCACAGCACTCCACTAGAGCTAATACTCTTAATACAAACAAATATCATAACCACACCAATCATTTATATTACTCTCAAACCGTCACTAGTATCAAAGTCTTCTTAACAAACGCATTATCATCTCCAAAAGTTTTAAACGATGGTTATCTCTCTTTCTAAATAAGCATTTTATGATAAATACAAGTTTCACATAAGGTTGATAGCACTAATTTCAAATCAGATAGTACCTTCCCATTGAGAATAAGCCCTTAGATCACACCCACAGTCAAGTCAACACAAACATTCACATATTATGTTTTAACTACCATTTATAGCATCATGTACCTTATGTCAAAACTCAAAGAAATCCTTGGTCACTCCAATAGTTCGATATACTATAAGCTCATAAAATCTACTAACTATTAAATTTCTATGTAACACATCATAACACTCTGTATCGTCCCATCAACAAAGTAGTTGTGATCTCCTCAAATCCTTATAAATCATGTAAAACTGTAGGTCCACACCATTGAACATCAATAAGTTACCTATCATAATTTGAACAATCTAACTCCACATAACCAAATGGAATCCTCCACACATAGTTGCTTGTCACCCAACCAAAACTCAATCTTTAGAAAAAAATTGATTATAACTTCCTCGTAAGTCTGTACAGAAATAGTTCACATATCATAATCATATCTAACTTCATAGGTAAAGATCAATAAATCCTTCAACTACAAACCAATGGCTTATATGATAGGTCTTATCATTCACTTTTCTCAAATTCTTCCCATGACACAAAATTCTAAATATCTTGAACCTTTCAATACAGCAAACTAGTGTTCCTTTTATTGACTCGCTCACCAATCTTATCCTTTGATCAACAACCGATGATATTTTTACCTTAACCTCTAAACTATATCATTATGTGAATACCCCTTAGGTGTAACAATAAAAAATAATCAATTGTACTACTCAACTTTTAAGTCCTTCCAAATATTTTATACTCAATGTGATCGATCCTTTCTTACTTTACCAATTCATACCTTGACAAAATACACTACCACAATTCTAAGCTACAAAGACAACCGTGAATTTTGAATCCAACTATGTAACTCAATCTCTTTATCTATCAACATTAACTCATACGTTGAAGATTTTTATGAATTTACGTATATTAGCCTATAATTGATCGCCTCTCCATTAACCTTATCATATAATTCACTAAAATTTAACCATACTCATTATCAAACTCAAAACCATAAAAATATTTGTCGTTAAACTCAAGTTGAACGTCTGTCTTAACACCCTTTTTTTTCAAGCCTTATCCAATAGTTTTTAACTAATTTGATGAACCTGTGAAACTATTACCATAACAAGAGCAAAACGAAGGAAACCAATGTCTCTGAACCCAACTTTCAACTCCTCTGAAGATACCTTCTTTGCCCTTGCAATCAGAATAAAATATTATTGTTCGCACCTCTTTCCAAAGACTAAACTACATTACCCTAATTCTTTTCATTTATAACTCTAGCTCCTTTTAATTTTATTCAAGGGGTGTCTCAGCATCTCCTATAACTTTTTATGCAATCAAGCTACTCAATAATATCAAATCACAACCTTAAATACTCGCAAGTCACCATTATAATACAAAATTCATTTAACCAACAATCTTTATTATATAGATGCATCTCAATCACAATCCATCACGAACTCTTATTACCATCATGCTTCGTTAGATCTTATCATCATCACGAAGCCAACATTTTCATCAATATGACACCTCAAACTCGGTTATATTCATCAAATCCAAAGGACTATCCCACTTTTATATGCACTTCTTACTAAAATCTTCAATTACCTTTACACAAGTGTATTCTTTGGGACTTTCTTTATCCATAATCTTGTAATTTTGCTATCTATCTATTCCATTGGACCTTAAAAAGAAATCACCGTCCTCATTTAGAACCCTCGAAATGCACTTTTAATCTTAAAGAATTAATATCGTATCAACGATCCACCACTAAAAGCTTCCTTATAAAAAATGCTTAACTCATTCGTGTGTATTAACAAGCTAGTTGGTTTCTCAATTGTGAATACAACATTGAATTTCGTTATATGAACATGTGATACAACTGATAAATCTTTAGTAGTTGGTAATTGCACTTGACATCAACGTATCCATTTTCATATACCACTAGTACCACATTGTGAAGATTGTTAAATCCACCACTAGAACACATCATACCTATCGAGAAGATCATATCCAAACATGTCACACATTTCTACCCATCAAATAGATGTTATGTATTACCAAATTAGTTCCATATCTAGACCAAGCTATATGAATTCTTTCATAGGTCAAGTCAATATCAAAAGTAACACACTCCATAACTCCAACTAAGTAAGCATCGATACTATTGTAGTAGAAATTCTAACCTTAATTGGTGCATCATTTTCTAAGCAATCCATTCATGTTATGATAACTTTACTAATTATAGTTTCCAGAGTTACAGCTCAATTATCTAGTCATCCCTTTAATCATTCCACTTCCAATTGTTAACCACTCTAAATATCGTATATACCACACAAGTACTATTCACTTTAATATTGTAACTAATCTTACATAGCCCCCTAAATTTATTTATTTTTTAAAATATTCTAAATCTATCCACACATCCTTTCCATAAGTATATTACTTCCACTTTAATACCAAATATAACATTCAACCAATACACGACACACAAACTACTCACCTGAGGAACTACACACGAGGCATCACATAAATGAGTGTCAATGGAGTGAAGCGATAAGAATCAAAATCGGACCAAGTACGCACGATAGAGATCCAAGAAGTGAAGATTTTTCCTAAAAGTCACTATACCCTCTCGAAGATAAGTACAGACGTCTCCGTACTGATCCTCGAGACTCTACGTAGACTCGATTTGTACACACGTGAGACCTATGAACCTGGGGATCTGATACCATGTTGTCACGACCCAAAAATGGACGTGATGGAACTCGTCTTATCCCACCAAGACAAGTCAGCCAAAAATTCAATAATTACAATAAAATGCGGAAAATTTAATATCAACTTAAATTATACCCTAAAACCTGGTTGTCACGTGTACAAGCCTCTAAAGTATACAATTGAATCAAAAGAAAATATAAGTCTAATATGACATTGTTTCTAGAGTAGAACAAAATAGTAAACAGGAGTAAGAAGGTCTGCTGAGATGACAAACAGTTACCTCACAAATCTCCAAGGAAAAACATATTATAATAATAATTTAAAAGGAAAAACATATAGCAAATTCGTATCACCTGAAATGCGTCTTTTGATTTCTACGTCGGCTCCCTTTTCTCAAGTGATTTCCGTTCACTTATTCTTCTTAAGTTATGACCAAAAAATTCTCAATCCTAATAATTTATTTTCTTATACGGTCAAGTGGTATTAAATAAATTAAAACCTGATCCATTAAGCTTTAACTAAAATTAACTATTTAATAATTAACATTTAATTAATTTACTCTAGTTAAATAAATATTTAAAATTTCCAAAAATGACCTTCTGGTCATTACAAATACTTATATCTAATGACTACCTAGATAATTTTATAGTAATAATTATAGATTCTAGTGGAAAATATACTTTACTATTAAAATGTTATTTCTTTAAATTCTGAGAAAGTTAGTTTGATCACATTTTCTTAGGTGAAATTGAGCCAGATTCATACTTCACAGCAGAAGATTTTTGTGTGCAAGCTGTTGTCTACATAGAAAAAATATTGAAGACTCAACGGATTCCAATTATTGTTAGAGGGTCAAATTCGTATATTGAAAAACTTGTGGAAGATCCTGTGTTAATGTTCAAATAAAAGTATGATAGTTACTTTATTTGGATATATGTTGAGCAATCAGTCTTGAACCATAGAGTTGACATGAGGGTTGATCAAATGGTCAAAGTAGGTAATTTTATGTATCAACCAAGATATAATATCATGCAGCTATCTAAAAATGTTTCTTATATAATTTTCTTAATAGTACTTTTGGTTATCAAATCAATGTTCCACTAAATAAAACTCTTCTTTAAATATATGTGGCATGCAGGGCTAGTGGATGAGGTGCGACAGATTTTCATTCTAGATGCAGATTACATTAAAAGAATCCGGCGGTCTATTGGTGTCCTTGAAATGGACAGATACTTAAGGGAAGAAACAAATGCAGGCGGAGAAGATGAATCAAAGTAGATGATTCTTCAAGCTTCAATTTCAAGTATCAAGCGTAATACTTGTTTGTTAATCTGTAACCAACTTGGCAAGATTCAACGATTAATGAACGATAAAATATGGTTGGTGCATCATATTATTGCTACAGACGTTTTCAAAGAAGAGAGAAAAGAAGACGAAGACGTTGACGAAGCATGGATGAATACTGTTTTGCAACCATGCCTAGATATTGTGAAAAGATTTCTTACAAATGATCTTCACAATATTATTATCGGGTGTACATAAATTGTCATTATCTCCATCTTGTGTTTTGGTCACTTTAATTTTTGACCTATTTTGTACAGTTTGTATCGCATTACAAATATATATATGATATGACCCTTCTTTCTATATATGTTACTCTTGTCTATAAAAGATTTCTTATTTATAGAGGAAATATTTATTTTAAGTTTCGATCCAAGCCCAAGCCCCAAGTCCAAGTCCAAGTCTTGTAGATTTAATATATATTAATATAAATGCGTACGTACACAATTAACTGAGATTAATGTCAAGGTAATGGAGTGATAAAATAAATTACCGTCAATGTTCGGGAAGATTCCACCCTAAAAGAATTTGAAAGAATAGAATTCTTTACTCAAAACTTAAAAATGTTACATAGACAAAGAAGATAAAATAGTAAATTTGCAACCTAACGGTAATGAATATGTTCTACCTAATTCTATCACGGCGATCAAAGCTTGATTCAATAAAATTCTTATATATTATTATATGGTGCACAAGTTTTTATAAATACTCGTAATTGAAATAGTTATCGATAATTGTTCCCTTCCCTCCAATGGAATTAGACTTAACACTTATGACATGTTATTAAATTATGCAAGATTTGATGCATTATCACTTGAATATATTCCGTCAGAAAAATTATTGAGTTCTTTTTAGAATCCTTTTGTAATCAATATTTTCGTCAATTCTATTTGTGATATCATAACAATATACGTCTAGAACGTCATCCTAAAATAATTTAAGCTTAATCGTCAAAATTCAAGGACACGTATATGTAAATTTTTTCATGAACTATTCTTATTCTAAAATATATGAATATATATACATACATATATATATATATATATATTTAACTTGATACTAATTAGTAAGTTTATAATCATACTTTTACTATAAAAGCCCAGCAGTATGAGATCTCCTAACAACGTACACTAATAACTTTATCCTAAAATATATTTAATAATAATTACCATAATTCAAGTTGACATATCCATGAACTTTTCAAAAGTCATTCTTATCCTAAAATATTTTAGTAAAGATCAAATTGGTATGTCAATTAATAAGTCCACAAACTGATTTTACTATAAAAGGTGAATGTAATTTTTTTCACATCCACCATCAAGAATTTTTTATTTTTTTTTACATAGTATATTTCAAGTCAAGCAAGGTTTCTACTTACTAGCTTTATATTTACAAGATTTTTCAATGTCTGACTTTATGCATTCATCATTGTAAACTAATTATTATTTTTATTTTATTTTTTGTATAGATAAGATGAATAGTTTAATCAACAATAAAGAGTTCAACGAGAAGAAAGTGGTCTTCATAATGGGAGCAACAGGAATGGGAAAATCCCGTCTCTCTGTTGACCTTCCACCCATTTTGTAGGAGAAATAATCAACTCGGACAAAATGCAAGTTTACAAGGGACTTGAAATTGTAACAAACAAGATCACACACAATGAGAAACAAGGTGTACGACACTATTTGTTAGGTATATATATATTTATTTCTAACAATACTTATATCTAATGACTACCTAGATAATTTTATAGTAGTACTTATAGATTCTAGTGGAAAATATACTTAACTATTAAAAAGTTATTTCTTTAAATTTTGAGAAAGTTAGTTAGATTACATTTTCTTAGGTTAAATTGAGCCAGATTCAGACTTCAAAACAAAAGATTTTTGTTTGCAAATTGTTGTCTACATAGAAAAAATATTGAAGACTCAACGTATTCCAATTATTGTTGGAGGGTCAAATTCGTAAATTGAAAAACTTGTGAAGACCCTGTGTTAATGTTCAAATATAAGTATGATAGTTGCTTTATTTGGATAGATGTTGAGCAATCAGTCTTGAACCGTAGCGTTGACATGAGGGTTGATCAAATGGTCAACGCATGTAATTTTATGTATCAATCAAGATATAATATCATGCAACTATCTAAAATGTTTCTTATATAATTTTGTTAATAGTACTTTTGGTTATCAAATCAATGTTCCACTAAATAAAACTCTTCTTTAAATATATGTTGCATGCAGGGCTAGTGGATGAGGTGCGGTAGATTTTCATTCCAGATGCAGATTACACCAAAGGAATCCGACGGTCCATTGGTGTCCCTGAAATGGACAGATACTTAAAGGAAGAAACAAATACATGCGTAGATGATGAATTAAAGTAGATGATTCTTCAAGCTTCAATTTCAAGTATCAAGCGTAATACTCGTTTGTTAATCTGTAACCAACTTGACAAGATTCAATAATTAATAAATGATAAAATGTGGTCGGTGCATCATATTATTGCTACGGACGTTTTCAAAGAAGATAGAAAAGAAGACGAAGACGTTGACGAAGCATGGAGGAATACTGTTTTGCAACCATGCCTAGATATTGTGAAAAGATTTCTCAAAAATGATCATCACAATATTATTATCGGGTGTACATAAACTGTCATTATCTCCATCTTGTGTTTTGGTCACTTTAATTTTTGACCTATTTTGTACAGTTTTTATCGCATTACAAATATATATATGATATGACCCTTGTTTCTATATATGTTAACTCTTGTTTGTAAAAGTATTCTTATTTACAAAGGAAATATTTATTTTAAGTTCCGATCCAAGCCCAAGCCCCAAGTCCAAGTCCAAGTCTTGTATATTTATTATATATTAATATAAATGTGTACGTATACAGTTACATGAGATCACTCATAATGTCAAGGTAATAGAGTGATAAAATAAATTACCGTAAATGCTCGGGAAGATTCCATCCTAAAAGGATTTGAAAGAATAGAATTCTTTACTCAAAACATCAAAATGTTACATAGACAAAGAAGATAAAATAGTAAATTTGCAACCTAACGGTAGTGAATATGTTACCTAATTCTATCACGGCGATGGAAGCTTTATTCAATAAAATCCTTATATATTATTATGTGGTGCACAAATTTTTATAAATACTCATAATTGAAATAGTTATCGATAATTTTTCCCTTCCCTCCAATGGAATTAGACTTAACACTTAAGACATGTTATTAAATAGTGAAAGATTTGACGCATTATCACTTGAATATATATTGTCAGAAATATTATTGATTTCTTTTTACAATCCTTTTGCAATAGATCTTTTCGTCAATTCTATTTGTGATCTCATAACAATATACGTCTAGAAACGTCATCCTAAAATATTTTAATCTTAATCGTCAAAATTCAAGGACACGTATATGTAAAATTTTACATGAGCTATTCTTACTCTAAAACATATGAATTTATACATATATATATATATATATATATATATATATATATATATATATATATATATATATATATATATATATATATATATATATATATATATATATATATATATATATATATATATATATATATATATATATATATATATACATATATATATATATACATATATATATATATATATAAATATATATATATATATATATATATATATATATATATTTAACTTGGTATACTAATTAATAAGTTTATAATCATACTTTTACTATAAAAGCCCAGCAGTATGTGATCTCCTAACAACGTACACTAATAACTTTATCCTAAAATATATTTAATAATAATTACCAAAAGTCAAGTTGACATATCTATTAACTTTTCAAAAGTCATTCTTATCCTAAAATATATCAGTAAATATGAAATTGGTATGTCAATTAATAAGTCCACAAACTGATTTTACTATAAAAGGTGAATGTAATTTTTTTCACATCCACCATAAAGAATTTTTTTTTTACATAGTATATTTCAAGTCAAGCAAGGTTTCTACTTACTGGCTTTATGTTTACAAGATTTTTCAATGTCTGACTTTATGCATTCACTATTGTAAACTAATTATTATTTTAATTTAATTTTTGTGTAGATAAGATGAATACTTTAATCAACAATAAAGAGTTCAACGAGAAGAAAGTGTTCTGCATAATGGGAGCAACGGGAACGAGAAAATCCCGTCTCTCTGTTGACCTTGCCACCCGTTTTGGAGGAGAAATAATCAACTCGAACAAAATGCAAGTTTACAAGGGACTTGAAATTATTACAAACAAGATCACACACGATGCGAAACAAGGTGTACGACACTATTTGTTAGGTATATATATTTATTTCCAACAATACTTATATCTAATGACTACCTAGATAATTTAGAGTAGTAATTATGGATTCTAGTGGAAAATATACTTTACTATTAAAAAGTTGTTTCTTTAAATTCTGAGAAAGTTAATTTGATCACATTTTCTTAGGTGAGATTGAGACAGATTCAGACTTCACAGCAGAAGATTTTTGTTTGTAAGCTGTTGTCTGCATAGAGAAAATATTTAAGACTCAACGTATTCCAATTATTGTAGGAGGGTCAAATTCGTAAATTGAAAAACTTATGGAAGACCTTGTGTTAATGTTCAAATATAAGTATTATAGTTGCTTTATTTGGATAGATGTTGAACAATCAGTCTTCAACCGTAGAGTTGACATGAGGGTTGATCAAATGGTCAACGCATGAAATTTTATGTATCAATCAAGATATAATATCATGCAGCTATCTAAAAACGTTTCTTATATTATTTTCTTATTAGTACTTTTGGTTATCAAATCAATATTCCACTAAATAAAATTCTTCTTTAAATATATGTTGCATGCAGGGCTAGTGGATGAGGTGCGGCAGATTTTCATTCCAGATGAAGATTACACCAAAGGAATTCGACGGTCCATTGGTGTCCCTGAAATGGACAGATACTTAAGGGAAGACACAAATACAGACGGAAATGATGAATCAAAGCAGTTGATTCTTCAAGCTTCAATTTCAAGTATCAAGCGTAATACTCGTTTGTTAATCTTTAACCAACTTGACAAGATTCAACGATTAATAAACGATAAAATGTTGTCGGTATCATATTATTGCAACGGACGTTTTCAAAGAAGATAGAAAAGAAGACGAAGACGTTGACGAAGCATGGAGGAATACTTTTTTGCAACCATGCCTAGATATTGTGAAAAGATTTCTCAAAAATGATCATCACAATTTATTATCGGGTGTACATAAACTGTCATTATCTCCATCTTGTGTTTTGGTCACTTTAATTTTTGACCTATTTTGTACAGTTTGTATCGCATTACAAATATATATATATCATATGACCCTTCTTTCTATATATGTTACTCTTGTCTGTAAAAGAATTCTTATTTACAGAGGAAATATTTATGTTTCAATCCAAGCCCAAGCCCCAAGTCCAAGTCCAAGTCTTGTATATTTAATATGTATTAATATAAATGCGTACGTACACAATTACATGAGATAAATCATAATGTAAAGGTAATAGAGTGATAAAATAAATTACCGTAAACGTTCAGGAAGATTCCACCCTAAAAGGATTTGAAAGAATAGAACTATTTTTACTCAAAACTTAAAAATGTTACATAGACAAAGAAGATAAAATAGTAAATTTGCAACCTAACGGTAATGAATATGTTCTACCTAATTCTATCTGGCGATGGAAGATTGATTCAATAAATCCTTATCTATTATTATATGGTGCACAAGTTTTTATAAATACTCGTAATTGAAATAGTTATCGATAATTGTTCCCTTCCCTCCAATGAAATTAGACTTAACACTTATGACGTGTTATTAAATAGTGTAAGATTTGACGCATTATCACTTGAATATATTCCGTCAGAAATATTATGGAGTTCTTTTTACAATCCTTTTGTAATAGATCTTTTCGTCAATTATATTTGTGATCTCATAAAAATATACGTCTAGAAACGTCATCCTAAAATAATTTAAGCTTAATCGTCAAAATTCAAGGACACGTATATGTATGTATGTATGTATGTATGTATATATTTAACTTGGTATACTAATTAAAAAGTTTATAATCATACTTTTACTATAAAAGCCAGCAGTATGTGATCTCCTAACAACGTACACTAATAACTTTATCCTAAAATTTATTTAATAATAATTACCAAAATTCAAGTTGACATATCTATGAACTTTTCAAAAGTCATTCTTATCCTAAAATATATTAGTAAATATGAAATTGTTATGTCAATTAATAAGTCCACAAACTGATTTTACTATAAAAGGTGAATGTAATTTTTTTCACATCCACCATCAAGAAAATTTTATTCTTTTTACATAGTATATTTCAAGTCAAGCAAGGTTCTACTAACTAGCTTTATATTTACAAGATTTTTCAATGTCTGACTTTATGCATTCACTATTGTAAACTATTTTTTTTTATTTGTGTAGATAAGATGAATACTTTAATCAACAATAACGAGTTCAACGAGAAGAAAGTGGTCTTCATAATGGGAGCAATGGGAACGGGAAAATCCCGTCTCTCTGTTGACCTTGCCACCCATATTGGAGGAGAAGTAATCAACTCAGACAAAATGAAAGTTTACAAGGGACTTGAAATTGTTACAAACAAGATCACACACAATGAGAAACAAGGTGTACGACACTATTTGTTAGGTATATATATTTCTTTCCAACAACACTTATATCTAATTACTACCTAGATAATTTTATAGTAGTAATTATAGATTCTAGTGGAAAATATACTTTACTATTAAAAAGTTGTTTCTTTAAATTCTGAGAAAGTTAATTTGATCACATTTTCTTAGGTGAAATAGAGACAGATTCAGACTTCACAGCAGAAGATTTTTGTTTGCAAGTTGTTGTCTTTATAGAAAAAATATTGAAGACTCAACGTATTCCAATTATAGTTGTAGGGTCAAATTTGTATATTGTAAAACTTGTGGAAGACCCTGTGTTAATGTTCAAATATAAGTATGATAGTTGCTTTATTTGGATAGATGTTGAGCAATCATTCTTGAACCATAGAGTTGGCATGAGGGTTGATCAAATGGTCAACACATGTAATTTTATGTATCAATCAAGATATAATATCATGAAGCTATCCAAAAACATTTCTTATGTAATTTTCTTAATAGTACTTTTTGTTATCAAATCTATGTTCCATTAAATAAAACTCTTCTTTAAATAAATGTTGCATGCATGGCTAGTGGATGAGGTGCGACAGATTTTCATTCCAGATGCAGATTACACCAAAGGAATTCGACGGTTCATCAGTGTCCTTGAAATGGACAGATACTTAAGGGAAGAAACAAATACAGGCGGAGATGATGAATCAAAGTAGATGATTCTTCAAGCTTCAATTTCAAGTATCAAGCGTAATACTCGTTTGTTAATCTGTAACCAACTTGACAAGATTCAGTGATTAATAAACGATAAAATATGGTCGGTGCATCATATTATTTCTACGAACGTTTTTAAAGAAGATAGAAAAGAAGACGAAGACGTTAACGAAGCATGGAGGAATACTGTTTTGCAACCATGCCTAGATATTGTGAAAAGATTTCTCAAAAATGATCATCACAATATTATTATCGGGTGTTTATAAACTGTCATTATCTCCATCTTGTGTTTTGGTCACTTTAATTTTTGACCTATTTTATACAGTTTGTATCGCATTACAAATATATATATGATATGACCCTTCTTTCTATATATGTTACTCTTGTCTGTAAAAGAATTCTTATTTACATAGAAAATATTTATTTTAAGTTCTGATCCAAGCCCAAGTCTCAAGTCCAAGTCCAAGACTTGTATATTTAATATATATTAATATAAATGCGTACGTACACAAATACATTAGATCACTCATAATGTCAAGGTAATAGAGTTATAAAATAAATTACCGTAAATGTTCGGGAAGGTTCCACCCTAATAGGATTTGACAGAATAGAATTCTTTACTCAAAGCTTAAAAATGTTACAAAGATAAAGAATAAAATAGTAAGTTTGCAGCCTAACGGTAAGGAATATGTTTTACCTAATTCTATCACGGCGATGGAAGCTTGATTCAATAAAATCCTTATCTATTATTATATGGTGCACAAGTTTTTATAAATACTCGTAATTGAAATAGTTATCGATAATTGTTCCCTTTCCTCCAACAGAATTAGACTTAACACTTATGACATGTTATTAAATAGTGCAAGATTTGACGCATTATCACTTGAATATATTCCGTCAGAAATATTATTGAGTTCTTTTTACAATCCTTTCGTAATCAATCTTTTCATCAATTCTATTTGTGATCTCATAACAATATACGTCTAGAAACGTCATCCTAAAATAATTTAAGCTTAATCGTTAAAATTCAAGGACACGTATATGTAAATTTTTTCATGAACTATTCTTATTCTAAAATATATTAATTTATATATATATATATATATATATATATATATATATATATATATATATATATATATATATATATATATATATATATATATATGTATATTTATATTTAACTTGGTATACTAATTAATAAGTTTATAATCATACTTTTACTATAAAAGCTCAGCAGTATGTGATCTCCTAACAACGTACACTAATAACTTTATCCTAAAATATATTTAATTATAATTTCCAAAATTGAAGTTGATATATCTATGAACTTTTCAAAAGTCATTCTTATCCTGAAATTAATCAGTAAATATGAAATTGGTATGTCAATTAATAAGTCCACAAACTGATTTTACTATAAAAGGTGAATGTAATTTTTTTCACATCCACCATCAAGAAAAATTTATTTTTTTACATAGTATATTTCAAGTCAAGCAAGGTTTCTACTTCCTATCTTTATATTTACAAGATTTTTCAATGTCTGACTTTATGCATTCACTATTGTAAACTAATTATTATTTTTATTTTATTTTTTGTGTAGATAAGATGAATACTTTAATCAACAATAAATATTTCAACGAGAAGAAAGTGGTCTTTATAATGGGAGCAACGGGAGATGGAAAATCCCGTCTCTCTGTTGACCTTGCCACCCATTTTGGAGGAGAAATAATCAACTCGGACAATATGCAAGTTTACAAGGGACTTGAAATTGTTACAAACAAGATCACACACAATGAGAAACAAGGTGTACGACACTATTTGTTAGGTATATATATTTATTTCCAACAATACTTATATCTAATGACTACCTAGATAATTTTATAGTAGTAATTATAGATTCTATTGGAAAATATACTTACTATTAAAAAGTTCTTTCTTTAAAGTTTGAGAAAGTTAATTTGATCACATTTTCTTAGGTCAAATTGAGCCAGATTCAGACTTCACATCAGAAGATTTTTGTTTGCAAGCTGTTGTCTACATAGAAAAAATATTGAAGACTCAACGTATTCCAATTATTGTTGGAGGGTCAAATTCGTATATTGAAAAACTTGTGGAAGAACCTGTGTTAATGTTCAAATATAAGTATGATAGTTGCTTTATTTGGATAGATGTTGAGCAATCAGTCTTGAACCGTAGAGTTGACATGAGGGTTGATCAAATGGTCAACGCAGGTAATTTTATGTATCAATCAAGATATAATATCATGCAGCCATCTAAAAAGGTTTCTTATATAATTTTCTTAATAGTACTTTTGGTTATCAAATCAATGTTCCACTAAATAAAACTCTGCTTTAAATATATGTTGCATGCAGGGCTAGTGGATGAGGTGCGACAGATTTTCATTCCAGATTACACCAAAGGAATTCGACGGTCCATTAGTGTACCTGAAATGGACAGATACTTAAGGGAAGAAACAAATACATGCGGAATGATGAATCAAAGTAGATGATTCTTCAAGCTTCAATTTCTAGTATTAAGCGTAATACTCGTTTGTTAATATATAACCAAGTTGACAAGATTCAAAGATTAATAAACGATAAAATGTGGTCGGTGCATCATATTATTGCTACGGACGTTTTCAAAGAAGATAGAAAAGAAGACGAAGATGGTGACGAAGCATCGAGGAATACTGTTTTGCAACCATGCCTAGATATTGTGAAAAGATTTCTCAAAAATGATCATCACAATATTATTATCGGGTGTGCATAAACTTTCATTATCTCCATCTTGTGTTTTGGTCACTTTAATTTTTGACCTATTTTATACAGTTTGTATCGCATTACAAATATATATATGATATGACCCTTCTTTCTATATATGTTACTCTTGTCTGTAAAAGAATTCTTATTTACATAGGAAATATTTATTTTAAGTTCTTATCCAAGCCCAAGTCCCAAGTCCAAGTCCAAGTCTTGTATATTTAATATATATTAATACAAATGCGTACGTACACAAATACATGAGATCACTCATAATGTCAAGGTAATAGAGTTATAAAATAAATTACCGTAAATGTTCGGGAAGATTCCACCCTAAAAGGATTTGAAAGAATAGAATTCTTTACTCAAAGCTTAAAAATGTTACAAAGACAAAGAAGATAAAATAGTAAGTTTGCAACCTAATGGTAATGAATATGTTTTACCTAATTCTATCACGGCGATGGAAGCTTGATTCAATAAAATCCATATCTATTATTATATGGTGCACAAGTTTTTATAAATACTCGTAAATGAAATAGTTATCGATAATTGTTCCCTTCCCTCCAACAGAATTAGACTTAACACTTACGACATGTTATTAACTAGTGCAAGATTTGACGCATTATCACTTGAATATATTCCGTTAGAAATATTATTGAGTTCTTTTTACAATCCTTTTGTAATCGATCTTTTCGTCAATACTATTTGTGATAACATAACAATATACGTCTAGAAACGTCATCCTAAAATAATTTAAGCTTAATCGTCAAAATTCAAGGACACGTATATGTAATTTTTTTCATGAACTATTCTTATTCTAAAATATATGAATTTATATATATATGTATATGTATATATATATATATATATATATATATATATATATATATATATATATATATATATATATATATATATGATCTCCTAACAATGTACAGTAACAACTTTATCCTAAAATATATTTAATAATAATTACCAAAATCCAAGTTGACATATCTATGAACTTTTCAAAAGTTATTCTTATCCTAAAATAAATAAGTAAATATAAAATTGGTATGTCAAGTAATAAGTCCACAAACTAATTTTACTATAAAAGGTGAATGTAATTTTTTTCACATCCACCATCAAGAAAATTTTATTTTTTTTACATAGTATATTTCAAGTCAAGCAAGGTTTCTACTTACTAGCTTTATATTTAGAAGATTTTTCAGTGTCTGACTTTATGCATTCACTATTGTAAAGTAATTATTATTTTTATTTTATTTTTTGTGTAGATAAGATGAATACTTTAATCAACAATAACGAGAAGAAAGTGGTCTTCATAATGGGAGCAACGGGAACGGGAAAATCTCGTCTCTCTGTTGACCTTGCCACCGATTTTGGAGGAGAAATAATCAACTCGGACAAAATGCAAGTTTACAAGGGACTTGAAATTGTTACAAACAAGATCACACACAATGAGAAAAAGGTGTACGACACTATTTGTTAGGTATATATATTTATTTCCAACAATACTTATATCTAATGACTACCTAGATAATTTTATAGTAGTAACTATAGATTCTAGTGGAAAATATACTTCACTATTAAAAAGTTATTTCTTTAAATTCTGAGAAATTTAATTTGATCACATTTTCTTAGGTCAAATTGAGCCACATTCACACTTCATAACAGAAGATTTTTGTTTGCAAGCTGTTGTCTACATAGAAAAAATATTGAAGACTCAACGTATTTCAATAATTGTTGGAGGGTGAAATTCGTATATTGAAAAACTTGTGGAAGTCCCTGTGTTAATGTTCAAATATAAGTATGATAGTAGCTTTATTTGGATAGATGTTGAGCAATCAGTCTTGAACCGTAGAGTTGACATGATAGTTGATCAAATGGTCAACGCAGGTAATTTTATGTGTCAATCAAGATATAATATCATGCAGCTATCTAAAAACGTTTCTTATATAATTTTCTTAATAGTACTTTTGGTTATCAAATCAATGTTCCACTAAATAAAACTCTTCTTTAAATATATGTTGCATGCAGGGCTAGTGGATGAGGTGCGGCAGATTTTCATTCTAGATGCAGATTACATCAAAGGAATCCGACGGTTCATTGGTGTCCCTGAAATGGACAGATACTTAACGGAAGAAGCAAATACAGGCAGAGATGATGAATCAAAGCAGTTGATTCTTCAAGCTTCAATATCAAGTATCAAGCGTAATACTCGTTTGTTAATCTGTAATCAACTTGACAAGATTCAATGATTAATAGACGATAAAATTGGTCGGTGCACCATATTACGTTTTCAAAGAAGATAGAAAAGAAGACAAAGACGTTGACGAAGCATGGAGGAATACTGTTTTGCAACCATGCCTAGATATTGTGAAAAGATTTCTCAAAATGATCATAACAATATTATTATCGGGTGCACATAAAATGTCATTATCTCCATCTTTTGTTTTGGTCACTTTAATTTTTGATCTATTTTGTACAGTTTGTATCGCATTACAAATATATATATGATATGAACCTTCTTTCTATATATGTTACTCTTGTCTGTAAAAGAATTCTTATTTACAGAGGAAATAGTTATTTTATGTTCCGATACAAGCCCAAGCCCCAAGTCCAAGTCCAAATCTTGTATATTTAATATATATTAATATAAATGCGTACGTACACAATTACATGAGATCACTCATAATGTCAAGGTAATAGAGTGATAAAATAAATTACCGTAAATGTTCGGGAAGATTCCACCCTAAAAGGATTTGAAAGAATAGAATTCTTTACTCAAAACATAAAATTGTTACATAGACAAAGAAGATAAAATAGTAAATTTGCAATCTAACGGTAATGAATATGTTCTAACAAATTCTGTCACGGCGATGGAAGCTTGATTCAATAAAATCCTTATCTATTATTATATGGTGCACAAGTTTTTATAAATACTCGTAATTGAAATAGTTATCGATAATGTTCCCTTCCCTCCAATGGAATTAGACTTAATACATATGACGTGTTATTAAATAGTGCAAGATTTGACGCATTATCACTTGAATATATTCCGTCAGAAATACTATTGAGTTCTTTTTACAATCCTTTTGTAATCGATCTTTTCATCAATTCTATTTGTGATCTCATAACAATATACGTCTAGAAACGTCATCCTAAAATAATTTAAGCTTAATCGTGAAAATCCAAGGACACGTATATGTAAATTGTTTCATGAACTGTTTTTATATATAATTTTATATATATATATATATATATATATATATATATATATATATATATATATATATATATATTATATATAAATTTAACTTGGTATACTAATTAATAAGTTTATAATCATACTTTTACTGTAAAAGCCCAGCAGTATGTGATCTCCTAACAACATACAATAATAACTTTATACTAAAATATATTTAATAATAATTACCAAAATCCAAGTTGACATATCTATGAACTTTTCAAAAGTCATTCTTATCCTAAAATATATCAGTAAATATGAAATTGGTATGTCAATTAATAAGTCCACAAACTGATTTTACTATAAAAGGTGAATGTAATTTTTTTCACATCCACCATCAAGAAAATTTTATTTTTTTTACATAGTATATTTCAAGTCAAGCAAGGTTTCTACTTACTAGCTTTATATTTAGAAGATTTTTCACTGTCTGACTTTATGCATTCACTATTGTAAAGTAATTATTATTTTTATTTTATTTTTTGTGTAGATAAGATGAATACTTTAATCAACAATAACGAGAACAAAGTGGTCTTCATAATGGGAGCAACGGGAACGGGAAAATCTCGTCTCTCTGTTGACCTTGCCACCGATTTTGGAGGAGAAATAATCAACTCGGACAAAATGCAAGTTTACAAGGGACTTGAAATTGTTACAAACAAGATCACACACAATGAGAAAAAGGTGTACGACACTATTTGTTAGGTATATATATTTATTTCCAACAATACTTATATCTAATGACTACCTAGATAATTTTATAGTAGTAACTATAGATTCTAGTGGAAAATATACTTCACTATTAAAAAGTTATTTCTTTAAATTCTGAGAAAGTTAATTTGATCACATTTTCTTAGGTGAAATTGAGCCACATTCACACTTCATAACAGAAGATTTTTGTTTGCAAGCTGTTGTCTACATAGAAAAATTATTGAAGACTCAACGTATTTCAATAATTGTTGGAGGGTCAAATTCGTATATTGAAAAACTTGTGGAAGACCCTGTGTTAATGTTCAAATATAAGTATGATAGTAGCTTTATTTGGATAGATGTTGTGCAATTAGTCTTGAACCGTAGAGTTGACATGATAGTTGATCAAATGGTCAACGCAGGTAATTTTATGTGTCAATCAAGATATAATATCATGCAGCTATCTAAAAACGTTTCTTATATAATTTTCTTAATAGTACTTTTGGTTATCAAATCAATGTTCCACTAAATAAAACTCTTCTTTAAATATATGTTGCATGCAGGGCTAGTGGATGAGGTGCGGCAGATTTTCATTCTAGATGCAGATTACATCAAAGGAATCCGACGGTTCATTGGTGTCCCTGAAATGGACAGATACTTAACGGAAGAAGCAAATACAGGCAGAGATGATGAATCAAAGCAGTTGATTCTTCAAGCTTCAATATCAAGTATCAAGCGTAATACTCGTTTGTTAATCTGTAATCAACTTGACAAGATTCAATGATTAATAGACGATAAAATTGGTCGGTGCACCATATTACGTTTTCAAAGAAGATAGAAAAGAAGACAAAGACGTTGACGAAGCATGGAGGAATACTGTTTTGCAACCATGCCTAGATATTGTGAAAAGATTTCTCAAAATGATCATAACAATATTATTATCGGGTGCACATAAAATGTCATTATCTCCATCTTTTGTTTTGGTCACTTTAATTTTTGATCTATTTTGTACAGTTTGTATCGCATTACAAATATATATATGATATGAACCTTCTTTCTATATATGTTACTCTTGTCTGTAAAAGAATTCTTATTTACAGAGGAAATAGTTATTTTATGTTCCGATACAAGCCCAAGCCCCAAGTCCAAGTCCAAATCTTGTATATTTAATATATATTAATATAAATGCGTACGTACACAATTACATGAGATCACTCATAATGTCAAGGTAATAGAGTGATAAAATAAATTACCGTAAATGTTCGGGAAGTTTCCTCCCTAAAAGGATTTGAAAGAATAGAATTCTTTACTCAAAACATAGAATTGTTACATAGACAAAGAAGATAAAATAGTAAATTTGCAATCTAACGGTAATGAATATGTTCTAACAAATTCTATCACGGCGATGGAAGCTTGATTCAATAAAATCCTTATCTATAATTATATGGTGCACAAGTTTTTATAAATACTCGTAATTGAAATAGTTATCGATAATGTTCCCTTCCCTCCAATGGAATTAGACTTAATACTTATGACGTATTATTAAATAGTGCAAGATTTGACGCATTATCACTTGAATATATTCCGTCAGAAATACTATTGAGTTCTTTTTACAATCCTTTTGTAATCGATCTTTTCGTCAATTCTATTTGTGATTTCATAACAATATGCGTTTAGAAACGTCATCCTAAAATAATTTAAGCTTAATCGTGAAAATCCAAGGACACGTATATGTAAATTGTTTCATGAACTGTTTTTATTCTAAAATATATGAACTTATATATATATATATATATATATATATATATATATATATATATATATATATTATCTATAAATTTAACTTGGTATACTAATTAATAAGTTTATAATCATACTTTTACTGTAAAAGCCCAGCAGTATGTGATTTCCTAACAACGTACAATAATAACTTTATACTAAAATATATTTAATAAAAATTACCAAAATCCAAGTTGACATATCTATGAACTTTTCAAAAGTCATTCTTATCCTAAAATATATCAGTAAATATGAAATTGGTATGTCAATTAATAAGTCCACAAACTGATTTTACTATAAAAGGTGAATGTAATTTTTTTCACATCCACCATCAAGAAAATTTTATTTTTTTTACATAGTATATTTCAAGTCAAGCAAGGTTTCTACTTACTAGCTTTATATTTATAAGATTTTTCAATGTCTGACTTTATGCATTCACTATTGTAAAGTAATTATTATTTTTATTTTATTTTTTGTGTAGATAAGATGAATACTTTAATCAACAATAACGAGAACAAAGTGGTCTTCATATTGGGAGCAACGGGAACGGGAAAATCCCGTCTCTCTATTGACCTTGCCACCCATTTTGGAGGAGAAATAATCAACTCGGACAAAATGCAAGTTTACAAGGGACTTGAAATTGTTACAAACAAGATCACACACAATGAGAAAAAGGTGTACGACACTGTTTGTTAGGTATTTATATTTATTTCCAACAACACTTATATCTAATGACTACCTAGATAATTTTATAGTAGTAACTATAGATTCTAGTGGAAAATATACTTCACTATTAAAAAGTTATTTCTTTAAATTCTGAGAAAGTTAATTTGATCACATTTTCTTAGGTTAAATTGAGCCACATTCACACTTCATAACAGAAGATTTTTGTTTGGAAGTTGTTGTCTACATAGAAAAAAATATTGAAGACTCAACGTATTTCAATAATTGTTGGAGGGTCAAATTCATATATTGAAAAACTTGTGGAAGACCCTGTGTTAATGTTCAAATATAAGTATGATAGTAGCTTTATTTGGATAGATGTTGAGCAATCAGTCTTGAACCGTAGAGTTGACATGATGGTTGATCAAATGGTCAACGCAGGTAATTTTATGTGTCAATCAAGATATAATATCATGCAGCTATCTAAAAACGTTTCTTATATAAATTTCTTAATAGTACTTTTGGTTATCAAATCAATGTTCCACTAAATAAAACTCTTCTTTAAATATATGTTGCATGCAGGGCTAGTGGATGAGGTGCGGCAGATTTTCATTCTAGATGCAGATTACATCAAAGGAATCCGACGGTTCATTGGTGTCCCTGAAATGGACAGATACTTAAGGGAAGAAGCAAATACAGGCAGAGATGATGAATCAAAGCAGTTGATTCTTCAAGCTTCAATATCAAGTATCAAGCGTAATCCTCGTTTGTTAATCTGTAATCAACTTGACAAGATTCAACGATTAATAGACGATAAAATTGGTCGGTGCACCATATTGCGTTTTCAAAGAAGATAGAAAAGAAGACGAAGACGTTGACGAAGCATGGAGGAATACTGTTTTGCAACCATGCCTAGATATTGTGAGAAGATTTCTCAAAATGATCATAACAATATTATTATCGGGTGCACATAAAATGTCATTATCTCCATCTTTTGTTTTGGTCACTTTAATTTTTGATCTATTTTGTACAGTTTATATCGCATTCCAAATATATATATGATATGACCCTTCTTTCTATATATGTTACTATTGTCTGTAAAAGAATTCTTATTTACAGAGGAAATATTTATTTTATGTTCCGATCCAAGCCCAAGCCCCAAGTACAAGTCCAAATCTTGTATATTTAATATATATTAATATAAATGCGTACGTACACAATTACATGAGATCACTCATAATGTCAAGGTAATAGAGTGATAAAATAAATTACCGTAAACGTTCTGGAAGATTCCACCCTAAAAGGATTTGAAAGAATAGAATTCTTTACTCAAAACATAAAAATGTTACATAGACAAAGAAGATAAAATAGTAAAGTTGCAATCTAACGGTAATGAATATGTTCTACCAAATTCTATCACAGCGATGGAAGCTTGATTCAATAAAATCCTTATCTATTATTATATGGTGCACAAGTTTTTATAAATACTCGTAATTGAAATAGTTATCGATAATGTTCCCTTCCCTCCAATGGAATTAGACTTAATACTTATGACGTGTTATTAAATAGTGCAAGATTTGACGCATTATCACTTGAATATATTCCGTCAGAAATATTATTGAGTTCTTTTTACAATCCTTTTGTAATCGATCTTTTCGTCAATTCTATTTGTGATCTCATAACAATATACGTCTAGAAACGTCATCCTAAAATAATTTAAGCTTAATCGTGAAAATCCAAGGACACGTATATGTAAATTTTTTCATGAACTATTTTTATTCTAAAATATATGAACTTATATATATATATATATATATATATATATATATATATATATATATATATATATATATATATATATATATATATTTATATATATATATATATATATATATATATATATATATATATATATATATTATCTATAAATTTAACTTGGTATACTAATTAATAAGTTTATAATCATACTTTTACTGTAAAAGCCCAGCAGTATGTGATCTCCTAACAACGTACAATAATAACTTTATACTAAAATATATTTAATAATAATTACCAAAATCCAAGTTGACATATCTATGAACTTTTCAAAAGTCATTCTTATCCTAAAATATATCTGTAAATATGAAATTGGTATGTCAATTAATAAGTCCACAAACTGATTTTACTATTAAAGGTGAATGTAATTTTTTTCACATCCACCATCAAGAAAATTTTATTTTTTTTACATAGTATATTTCAAGTTAAGCAAGGTTTCTACTTACTAGCTTTATATTTACAAGATTTTTCAGTGTCCGACTTTATGCATTCACTATTGTAAACTAATTATTATTCTTGTTTTATTTTTTGTGTAGATAAGATGAATACTTTAATCAACAATAAAGAGTTCAACGAGAAGAAAGTGGCCTTCATAATGGGAGCAATGGGAACGGGAAAATCCCGTCTCTCTGTTGACCTTGCCACCCATTTTGGAGGAGAAATAATCAACTCGCACAAAATGCAAGTTTACAAGGGACTTGAAATTGTTACAAACAAGATCACACACAATGAGAAACAAGGTGTACGACACTATTTATTTGATATATATATTTATTTCCAACAATATTTATATCTAATGACTACCTAGATAATTTTATAGTAGTAATTATAGATTCTAGTGGAAAATATACTTTACTATCAAAAAGTTATTTCTTTAAATTCTGAGAAAGTTAATTTGATCACATTTTCTTTGGTGAAATGGAGCGAGATTCAGACTTTACGGCAGAAGATTTTTGTTTGCAAGCTGTTGTCTACATAGAAAAAATATTGAAAACTCAACGTATTTCAATTATTGTTGGAGGGTCAAATTCGTATATTGAAAAACTTGTGGAAGACCCTGTGTTAATGTTCAAATATAAGTATGATAGTTGCTTTATTTGGATAGATGTTGAGCAATCAGTCTTGAACAGTAGAGTTGACATGAGGGTTGATCAAATGGTCAACGTAGGTAATTTTATGTATCAATCAAGATATAATATCATGCAACTATCTAAAAACGTTTCTTATATAATTTTCATAATAGTACTTTTGCTTATCAAATCAATGTTCCACTAAATAAAACTCTTCTTTAAATATATGTTGCATGCAGGGCTAGTGGATGAGGTGCGACAGATTTTCATTCCAGATGCAGATTACACCAAAGGAATCCGACGGTCCATTGGTGTCCCTGAAATTGACAGATACTTAAGGGAAGAAACAAATACAGACGGAGATGATGAATCAAAGCAGATGATTCTTCAAGATTCTACTTCAAGTATCAAGCATAATACTCGTTTGTTAATCTGTAACCAACTTGACAAGATTCAACGATTAATAAACGATAAAATGTGGTCGGTGCATCATACTATTGCTACAGACGTTTTAAAAGAAGATAGAAAAGAAGATTAAGACTTTGACGAAGCATGGAGGAATACTGTTTTGCAACCATGCCTAGATATTGTGAAAAGATTTCTCAAAAATGATCATCACAATATTATTATCGGGTGTACATTAAATGTCATTATCTCCATCTTGTGTTTTGGTTACTTTAATTTTTGACCTATTTTGAAAAATTTGTATCGCAATACAAATATATATATGATATGATCCTTCTTTCTATATATGTTACTCTTGTCTGTAAAATTATTCTTATTTACAGAGGAAATATTTATTTTAAGTTTCGATCCAAGCCCAAGCCCCAAGTCCAAGTCCAAGTCTTGTATATTTAATATATACTAATATTAATGCGTACGTACACAATTACATGAGATCACTCATAATGTCAAGGTAATAGAGTGATAAAATAAATTACCGTAAATATTCAGGAATATTCCATCCTAAAAGGATTTGAAAGAATAGAATTCTTTACTCAAAACATAAAAATGTTACATAGACAAAGAATATAAAATAGTAAATTTGCAACCTAACGGTAATGAATCTGTTCTACCTAATTCTATCACGGCGATGGAAGCTTGATTCAATAAAATCCTTATCAATTCTTATATGGTGCACCAGTTTTTATAAATACTCGTAACTGAAATAGTTATCGATAATTGTTCCCTTCCCTCCAATGGAATTAGACTTAACACTTATGACGTGTTATTAAATAGTGCAAGATTTGACGCATTATCACTTGAATATATTCCATTAGAAATATTATTGAGTTCTTTTTACAATCCTTTTGTAATTGATCTTTCGTCAATTCTATTTGTGATCTCATAACAATATACGTCTAGAAACGTCATCTTTAAATAATTTAAGCTTAATCGTAAAAATTCAAGGACACGTATATGTAAATTCTTTCATGAACTATTTTTATTCTAAAATATATGAATTTATATATATAGATATATATTTAACTTAGTATACGAATTAATAAGTTTATAATCATACTTTTACGATAAACGCCCAGCAGGATGTGATCTCCTAACAACGTACACTAATAACTTTATCCTAAAATATATTTAATAATAATTACCAAAATTCAAGTTGATATATCTATGAACTTTTCAAAAGTCATTCTTATCCTAAAATATATCAGTAAATATGAAATTGGTATGTCAATTAATAAGTCCACAAACTGATTTTACTATAAAAGGTGAATGTGATTTTTTTTACATCCACCATCAAGAAAATTTTATTTTTTGTTACATAGTATATTTCAAGTCACGCAAGGTTTCTACTTATTAGCATTATATTTACAAGATTTTTCACTGTCTGACTTTGTGCATTCACTATTGTAAACTAATTATTATTTTTATTTTATTTTTTGGGTAGATAAGATGAATACTTTAATGACCAATAAAGAGTTCAACGAAAAGAAAGTGGTCTTCATAATGGGAGCAACGGGAACGGGAACGGGAAAATCCCGTCTCTCTGTTCACCTTGCCACCCATTTTGGAGGAGAAATAATCAACTCGGACAAAATGCAAGTTTACAAGGGACTTGAAATTGTTACAAACAAGATCACACACAATGAGAAACAAGGTGTACGACACTATTTGTTAGGTATATATATTTATTTCCAACAATACTGTCACGACCCAAAAATGGACGTGATGGCTCTCATCTTATCCCACTAAGACAAGTCAGCCAAAAATTCAATAATTACAATAAAATGCGGAAAATTTACTATCAACTTTAATTATACCCAAAACCTGGTTGTCACGTGTACAAGCCTCTAAAGTATACAATTGAATCAAAAGAAAATATAAGTCTAATATGACATTGCTTCTAGAGTAAAACAAAATCATAAACAGGAGTAAGAAGGTCTTCTGAGATTACAAACAGCTACCTCACAAATCTTCAAGAAGCCTCGGAAAAGAAGAGAATATATCAGTAAGTTTCGGGCTAGTAACCTACAAAAAAAATTGTAGAAGCAAAGGGTGAGTACCAAACCACACGGTACTCAACAAGTAAACCTCTATACAAAAGCTAAGGGGATGAAATACGGGTTCTCCTACCACCCCCAACCAAACCTCCACAACTACAACCTGCATAAAAGCCCAACCTAACAGCTCACAATTTACATAGCACGTTACTCAACAACGACTCTTAGACAAATTACATATCCTCCACAACAACACTTTAACAAATCACATATCTTCAACAACAACACTTCAACAAATTACATATCCTCAATAACAACACTTCAACAAATTACATATCTTCAACAACAACACTTTCAACATATTACATATCCTCAATAACAAGCTCAGTGTTCAACAATCACAAGTTCCAAAGAATGGCAATCACTAGATCAGCAAAACACAAGTTCAAGTTCACTAATGATAGGTATGTGCAATGCAATGGAATGCAATGTCAAATATAATGATGCATGTCTGACCTAGTGATACACACACGCTGTCTCTCAGTCCGAGACCCATGGGTGACATATTTGTCCATGCATATGTCGGCGCGCACGACACGACCCTCGATAATAGTAACCATCGCGGCGCGCGATACGTCCCTCAAAATATAGTATCCATTACGGCGCGCGATACGTCCCTCGAAATGGTACATCCTCCTTAAGTTCTCATTCTTTCTCAATGCACATAACACTTCTCACAACCATGTCTTAAAATAATGCAAATGACATGTTCACACAAATAAAGAGGATATAACCATTTTCATAACATTGCACAATGCACAACAACAGAAACAGGATATCACATCAACAAAGACTCAACAAGCCTTCAAACCTTTCTCAACACATCACACATAAACAATTAATCAGATTATCTTTTGTTACCCCTTTTTCATCATTAGAGTTAATCAATGTGAACAAGTCAACCCATCACCAAGTCCTATTACTCCCAAACATATACCACAAGGAAATACACGCATTTCATACACTTAACAAGAGTTTAGAAATTTACTTGCCTTAGCAAGTCGAATAATCACTCTGGGACTTGAGCCTTTCCTTTCTGTTGAGCTTCCGAATCGATGCAATCTATCCAAGTATATATTCACAATAAGGTTTCAGAACCAACAACACCCACATTACTATAGGTTAAGCCTAGACTCAAAAAATCACCCAATCTATAATCAAGTTCCTAAGTTTCAAGCTTAATTAAGTTATATCCCAATTCTTTTTCAATATCATAAAACTAATAGTATTTATATAAGATTGTACCCCTAATATTTAATCACCTATTTCAATATAGAAAAACATGAATTATATGGTAATTATAAAAAAATATGAAATCGAAAGCACTTACGGAATGGTACTTAAACTTACGGAACCATACTTAAACTTGAACTAATAGTAAAACCTTATTTGTGCATTTACACTACTATGTCATCTTCCAATGATTGGATTATCATTGGTCATAATTACTCCATAATTTATCCACTGAAATTGCCAACAAGTGACCCATAAATGATATGGGCCCATTAGTTGATAAATAAATAAAAATATTGGCAGGGATTGAAGATCAAAATTCCTTTATTATCTACATATTATAATAATAATTTAAAAGGAAAAACATATAGCAAATTCGTATCACCTGAAACTCATCTTTTGATTTCTACGTCGGCTCCCTTTTCACAAGTGATTTCCGTTCTCTTCTTCTTCTTAAGTTATGACCCAAAAATTGTCAATCCTAATAATTTATTTTCTTATATGGTCAAGTGGTATTAAATAAATTAAAACCTGATCCATTAAGCTTTAACTAAAATTAACTATTTAATAATTAACATTTAATTAATTTACTCTAGTTAAATAAATATTTAAAATTTCCAAAAATGACCTTCTGGGCCATTACATTATTCACCACTAAAAATCATGTTCGTCCTCGAACATAACGAAGAAGAAGAAAGAATAATCGACGTGACAAAAAGTCTAAGTTATGACATACCGATCAGTGTTCATCTCTCTTCTTGAGCTCCTCTTTAAGACCATTTCATCAAGATCCACTACTAAGAATTTGAAAATTCAAATCAAACTTTGGAAGATCCATGAATCAAGAATGATTATCAATCCATAAACTAACTCATGAACCCAACTAAACTCAATCCCAATGAACCTTAACATAATCATAATGAAGAATCTTTTCTCACATCACCAATATAAACTTTACTGGCTACAACAAGAAGTGAACTTGAACCCACCACCAAACACTCATAATACCCAAATCATCACTGATCTTATCAAGAATTCTTTCTCACAACATAATATCTTCACGAACTTAAGTTATAAAATCTGATCTTTAAGAGACATTGGGTACTCATCAAGGGAAAATCAAACACATCCAATCCAAAGAAAATTAAGATCAAGTAACCACCCAACAAACGGTACACACCAAGATACAAAACCTTTAATAACAGTGTCTGATAACTGTAACTATTCACGAAAGTTCTTCTATAAGTTCTCATAACCAAAGTTGTGTGTAAAACCATGGGTATACTTCAACTATCTCAAACCACACCGAATCTGTCATAACTGAAATAACCAAGTCTATCCAAGAATTTCACCTTACCAAGAGGACAATTACAGGATCGCTTCATCCGATCCACCACTAGGGATTCACTCATAGAACACGTGTGGGTAAAAGTAGTCAATCTAATTCCAAACCATATCCAAAGTGAAGTAGATGGGTGCATAAGAATATACAGAACCAAAATCAAATAATAGTAAATACCGTCAATATCAAACATTTCGAGTCATATGACTTTATCTCTTTGATTTATTTTTTAGCTAATCCCAATTAACCAGTCTGATTCCCTTTCATAATTTCTCACATACTTGTTTATCGAATCCCACATACTGTCACAGCACTCCACTAGAGCTAATACTCTTAATACAAACAAATATCATAACCACACCAATCATTTATATTACTCTCAAACCGTCACTAGTATCAAAGTCTTCTTAACAAACGCATTATCATCTCCAAAAGTTTTAAACGATGGTTATCTCTCTTTCTAAATAAGCATTTTATGATAAATTCAAGTTTCACATAAGGTTGATAGCACTAATTTCAAATCAGATAGTACCTTCCCATTGAGAATAAGCCCTTAGATCACACCCACAGTCAAGTCAACACAAACATTCACATATTATGTTTTAACTACCATTTATAGCATCATGTACCTTATGTCAAAACTCAAAGAAATCCTTGGTCACTCCAATAGTTCGATATACTATAAGCTCATAAAATCTACTAACCATTAAATTTCTATGTAACACATCATAACACTCTGTATCGTCCCATCAACAAAGTAGTTGTGATCTCCTCAAATCCTTATAAATCATGTAAAATTGTAGGTCCACACCATTGAACATCAATAAGTTACCTATCATAATTTGAACAATCTAACTCCACATAACCACATGGAATCCTCCACACATAGTTGCTTGTCACCCAACCAAAACTCAATCTTTAGAAAAAAATTGATTATAACTTCCTCGTAAGTCTGTACAGAAATAGTTCACATATCATAGTCATATCTAACTTCATAGGCAAAGATCAATAAATCTTTCAACTACAAACCAATGGCTTGTATGATAGGTCTTATCATTCACTTTTCTCAAATTCTTCCCATGACACAAAATTCTAAATATCTTGAACCTTTCAATACACCAAACTAGTGTTCCTTTTATTGACTCGCTCACCAATCTTATCCTTTGATCAACAACCGATGATATTTTTACCTTAACCTCTAAACTATATCATTATGTGAATACCCCTTAGGTGTAACAATCAAAAGTAATCAATTGTACTACTCAACTTTTAAGTCCTTCCAAATGTTTTATACTCAATGTGATCGATCCTTTCTTACTTTACCAATTCATACCTTGACAAAATACACTACCACAATTCTAAGCTACAAAGGCAACCGTGAATTTTGAATCCAACTATGTAACTCAATCTCTTTATCTATCAACATTAACTCATACGTTGAAGATTTTTATGAATTTACGTATATTAGCCTATAATTGATCGCCTCTCCATTAACCTTATCATATAATTCACTAAAATTTAACCATACTCATTATCAAACTCAAAACCATAAAAATATTTGTCGTTAAACTCAAGTTGAACGTCTGTCTTGACACCCTTTTTTTTCAAGCCTTATCCAATAGTTTTTAACTAATTTGATGAACAAGTGAAACTATTACCATAACAAGAGCAAAACGAAGGAAACCAATGTCTCTGAACCCAACTTTCAACTCCTCTGAAGATACCTTCTTAGCCCTTGCAATCAGAATAAAATATTATTGTTCGCACCTCTTTTCAAAGACTAAACTACATTACCCTAATTCTTTTCATTTATAACTCTAGCTCCTTTCAATTTTATTCAAGGGGTGTCTCAGCATCTCCTATAACTTTTCATGCAATCAAGCTACTCAATAATATCAAATCACAACCTTAAATACTCGCAAGTCACCATTATAATACAAAATTCATTTAACCAACAATCTTTATTATATAGATGCATCTCAATCACAATCCATCACGAACTCTTATTACCATCATGCTTCGTTGGATCTTATCATCATCACGAAGCCAACATTTCATCAATATGACACCTCAAACTCGGTTATATTCATCAAATCCAAAGGACTATCCCACTTTTATATGCACTTCTTACTAAAATCTTCAATTACCTTTACACAAGTATATTCTTTGGGACTTTCTTTATCCATAATCTTGTAATTTTGCTATCTATCTATTCCATTGGACCTTAAAAAGAAATCACCGTCCTCATTTAGAACCCTCGAAATGCACTTTTAATCTTAAAGAATTAATATCGTATCAACGATCCACCACTAAAAGCTTCCTTATAAAAAATGCTTAACTCATTCGTGTGTATTAACAAGCTAGTTGGTTTCTCAATTGTGAATACAACATTGAATTTCGTTATATGAACCTGTGATACAACTGATAAATCTTTAGTAGTTGGTAATTGCACTTGACATCAACGTATCCATTTTCATATACCACTAGTACCACATTGTGAAGATTGTTAAATCCACCACTAGAACACATCATACCTATCGAGAAGATCATATCCAAACATGTCACACATTTCTACCCATCAAATAGATGTTAAGTATTACCAAATTAGTTCCATATCTAGCCCAAGCTATATAAATTCTTTCATAGGTCAAGTCAATATCAAAAGTAACACACTCCATAACTCCAACTAAGTAAGCATCGATACTATTGTAGTAGAAATTCTAACCTTAATTGGTGAATCATTTTCTAAGCAATCCATTCATGTTATGATAACTTTACTAATTATAGTTTCCAGAGTTACAGCTCAATTATCTAGTCATCCCTTTAATCATTCCACTTCCAATTGTTAACCACTCTAAATATCGTATATACCACACAAGTACTATTCACTTTACTATGGTAACTAATCTTACATAGCCCCCTAAATTTATTTATTTTTTTAATATATTCTAATTCTAACCACACATCCTTTCCATAAGTATATTACTTCCACTTTAATACCAAATATAACATTCAACCAATACACGACACACAAACTACTCACCTGAGGAACTACACACAAGGCATCACATAAATGAGTGTCAATGGAGTGAAGCGATAAGAATCAAAATCGGACCAAGTACGCACGATAGAGATCCAAGAAGTGAAGATTTTTCCTAAAAGTCACTATACCCTCTCGAAGATAAGTACATACGTCTCCGTACTGATCCTCGAGACTCTACGTAGACTCGACTTGTACACACGTGAGACCTATGAACCTGGGGATCTGATACCATGTTGTCACGACCCAAAAATGGACATGATGGCACTCGTCTTATCCCACCAAGACAAGTCAGCCAAAAATTCAATAATTACAATAAAATGGGGAAAATTTACTATAAACTTAAATTATACCCTAAAACTGGTTGTCACGTGTACAAGCCTCTAAAGTATACAATTGAATCAAAAGAAAATATAAGTCTAATATGACATTGTTTCTAGAGTAGAACAAAATAGTAAACAGGAGTAAGAAGGTCTGCTGAGATGACAAACAGCTACCTCACAAATCTCCAAGAAGCCTCGGAAAAGAAGAGAATATATCAGTAAGTTTCGGGCTAGTAACCTACAAAAACAAATTGTAGAAGCAAGGGGTGAGTACCAAACCACACGGTACTCAACAAGTAAACCTCTAAACACAAGCTAAGGGGATGAAATACGGGTTCTCCTACCACCCCCAACCGAACCTCCACAACTACAACCTGCATAAAAATCAGCCCAACCTAACAGCTCACAATTTACATAGCACGTAACTCAATAGCAACGCTTAGACAAATTACATATCCTCCACAATAACACTTTAACAAATCACATATCTTCAATAACAACACTTCAACAAATTACATATCCCCAATAACAACACTTCAACAAATTACATATCTTAAACAACAACACTTCAACATATTACATATCCTTAATAACAAGCTCAGTGTTCAACAATCACAAGTTCCACAGAATGTCAATCACAAGATCAGCAAAACACAAGTTCAAGTTCACTAATGATAAGTATGTGCAATGCAATGGAATGCAATCTCAAATATAATGATGCATGTTTGACCTAGTGATACACACCCGTTGTCTCTCAGTCCGGGACCCATGGGGGACATATCTGTCCATGTATCTGTCGGGGCGCATGACACGACTCTCAATAATAGTAACCATCGTGGTGCGCAATACATCCCTCGAAATACAATATCCATCGCGGCACGCGATACGTCCCTCGAAATGGTACATCCTCCTTAAGTTCTCATTCTTTCTCAATGCACATAACACTTGTCACAACCATGTCTTAAAATAATGCAAATGACATGTTCACACAAATAAAGAGGATATAACCATTTTCATAACATTGCACAATGCACAACAACAGAAACAGGATATCACATCAACAAAGACTCAACAAGCCTTCAAACCTTTCTCAACATATCACACATAAACAATTAATCAAATTATCTTTTGTTACCCCTTTTTCGTCATTAGAGTTAATCAATGTGAACAAGTCAACCCATCACAAGGTCCCATTACTCCCAAACATATACCACAAGGAAATACACGCATTTCATACACTTAACAAGAGTTTAGAAATTTACTTGCCTTAGCCAATCGAATAATCACTCTGGGACTTGAGCCTTTCCATTTCGTTGAGCTTCCGAATCGATGCAATCTATCCAAGTATATATTCACAATAAGGTTTTTGAACCAACAACACCCATAAATGATATTTGCCCATTAGTTGATAAATAAATAAAAATATTTGCAGGGATTGAAGATCAAAATTCCTTAATTATCTACATATTATAATAATAATTTAAAAGGAAAAACATATAGCAAATTCGTATCACCTGAAACGCGTCTTTTGATTTCTACGTCGGCTACCTTTTCTCAAGTGATTTCCGTTCACTTATTCTTCTTAAGTTATGACCATAAAATTCTCAATCCTATAATTTATTTTCTTATACGGTCAAGTGGTATTAAATAAATTAAAACCTGATCCATTAAGCTTTAACTAAAATTAACTATTTAATAATTAACATTTAATTAATTTACTCTAGTTAAATAAATATTTAAAATTTCCAAAAATGACCTTCTGGGTCATTACAAATACTTATATCTAATGACTACCTACATAATTTTATAGTAGTAATTATAGATTCTAGTGGAAAATATACTTTACTATTAGAATGTTATTTCTTTAAATTCTGAGAAAGTTAATTTGATCACATTTTCTTAGGTAAAATTGAGCCAGATTCATACTTCACAGCAGAAGATTTTTGTGTGCACGCTGTTGTCTACATAGAAAAAATATTGAAGACTCAACGGATTCCAATTATTGTTGGAGGGTCAAAACTTGTGGAAGACCCTGTGTTAATGTTCAAATAAAAGTATGATAGTTACTTTAATTGGATATATGTTGAGCAATCAGTCTTGAACCATAGAGTTGACATGAGGGTTGATCAAATGGTCAAAGCAGGTAATTTTATGTATCAATCAAGATATAATATCATGCAGCTATCTAAAAACGTTTCTTATATAATTTTCTTAATAGTACTTTTGGTTATCAAATCAATGTTCCACTAAATAAAACTCTTCTTTAAATATATGTGGCATGCAGGGCTAGTGGATGAGGTGCGGCAGATTTTTATTCTAGATGCAGATTACATTAAAAGAATCCGACGGTCTATTGGTGTCCCTGAAATGGAAAGATACTTAAGGGAAGAAACAAATACAGGCGGAGATGATGAATCAAAGCAGATGATTCTTCAAGCTTCAATTTCAAGTATCAAGCGTAATACTTGTTTGTTAATCTGTAACCAACTTGACAAGATTCAACGATTAATGAACGATAAAATATGGTCGGTGCATCATATTATTGCTACGGACGTTTTCAAAGAAGAGAGAAAAGAAGACAAAGACGTTGACGAAGCATGGATGAATACTGTTTTACAACCATGCCTAGATATTGTGAAAAGATTTCTTACAAATGATCATCACAATATTATTATCGGGTGTACATAAATTGTCATTATCTCCATCTTGTGTTTTGGTCACTTTAATTTTTGACCTATTTTGTACAGTTTGTATCGCATTACAAATATATATATATGATATGACCCTTCTTTCTATATATGTTACTCTTGTCTATAAAAGATTTCTTATTTATGGAGGAAATATTTATTTTAAGTTTCGATCCAAGCCCAAGCCCCAAGTCCAAGTCCAAGTCTTGTATATTTAATATATATTAATATAAATGCGTACGTACACAATTAACTGAGATTAATGTCAAGGTAATAGAGTGATAAAATAAATTACCGTCAATGTTCGGGAAGATTCCACCCTAAAAGAATTTGAAAGAATAGAATTCTTTACTCAAAACTTAAAAATGTTACGTAGACAAAGAAGATAAAATGGTAAATTTGCAACCTAACGGTAATGAATATGTTCTACCTAATTCTATCACGGCGATCAAAGCTTGATTCAATAAAATTCTTATCTATTATTATATGGTGCACAAGTTTTTATAAATACTCGTAATTGAAATAGTTATCGATAATTGTTCCCTTCCCTCCAATGGAATTAGACTTAACACTTATGACGTATTATTAAATTATGCAAGATTTGATGCATTATCACTTGAATATATTCCGTCAGAAATATTATTGAGTTCTTTTTACAATACTTTTGTAATCGATCTTTTCGTCAATTCTATTTGTGATATCATAACAATATACGTCTAGAACGTCATCCTCAAAAATAATTTAAGCTTAATCGTCCAAATTCAAGGACACGTATATGTAAATTTTTTCATGAACTATTCTTATTCGATAATATATGAATATATATATATATATATATATATATATATATATATAACTTGGTATACTAATTAGTAAGTTTATAATCATACTTTTACTATAGAAGCCCAGCAGTATGAGATCTCCTAACAACGTACACTAATAACTTTATCCTAAAATATATTTATAAATAATTATCAAAATTCAAGTTGACATATCTATGAACTTTTCAAAAGTCATTCTTATGCTAAAATATTTTAGTAAAGATGAAATTGGTATGTCAATTAATAAGTCCACAAACTGATTTTACTATAAAAGGTGAATGTAATTTTTTTCACATCCACCATCAAGAATTTTTTATTTTTTTTACATAGTATATTTCAAGTCAAGCAAGGTTTCTACTTACTAGCTTTATATTTACAAGATTTTTCAATGTTTGACTTTATGCATTCACCATTGTAAACTAATTAGTATTTTTGTTTTATTTTTTTGTATAGATAAGATGAATAGTTTAATCAACAATAAAGAGTTCAACGAGAAGAAAGTGGTCTTCATAATGGGAGCAACGGCAACGGAAAAATCCCGTCTCTCTGTTGACCTTGCCACCCATTTTGTAGGAGAAATAATCAACTCGGACAAAGTGCAAGTTTACAAGGGACTTGAAATTGTTACAAACAAGATCACACACAATGAGAAACAAGGTGTACGACACTATTTGTTAGGTATATATATTTATTCCAACAATACTTATATCTAATGACTACCTAGATAATTTTATAGTAGTAATTATAGATTCTAGTGAAAAATATACTTAACTATTAAAAAGTTATTTCTTTAAATTTTGAGAAAGTGAGTTAGATTACATTTTCTTAGGTTAAATTGAGCCAGATTCAGACTTCAAAACAAAAGATTTTTGTTTGCAAATTGTTGTCTACATAGAAAAAATATTGAAGACTCAACGTATTCCAATTATTGTTGGAGGGTCAAATTCGTAAATTGAAAAACTTGTGAAGACCCTGTGTTAATGTTCAAATATAAGTATGATAGTTGCTTTATTTGGATAGATGTTGAGCAATCAGTCTTGAACCGTAGCGTTTACATGAGGGTTGATCAAATGGTCAACGCATGTAATTTTATGTATCAATCAAGATATAATATCATGCAGCTATCTAAAATGTTTCTTATATAATTTTGTTAATAGTACTTTTGGTTATCAAATCAATGTTCCACTAAATAAAACTCTTCTTTAAATATATGTTGCATGCAGGGCTAGTGGATGAGGTGCGGCAGATTTTCCTTCCAGATGCAGATTACACCAAAGGAATCCGACGGTCCATTGGTGTCCCTAAAATGGACAGATACTTAAGGGAAGAAACAAATACATGCGTTTATGATGAATTAAAGCAGATGATTCTTCAAGATTCAATTTCAAGTATCGAGCGTAATACTCGTTTGTTAATCTGTAACCAACTTGACAAGATTCAATAATTAATAAATGATAAAATATGGTCGGTGCATCATATTATTGCTACGGACATTTTCAAAGAAGATAGAAAAGAAGACGAAGACGTTGACGAAGCATGGAGGAATACTGTTTTGCAACCATGCCTAGATATTGTGAAAAGATTTCTCAAAAATGATCATCACAATATTATTATCGGGTGTACATAAACTGTCATTATGTCCATCTTGTGTTTTGGTCACTTTAATTTTTGACCTATTTTGTACAGTTTGTATCGCATTACAAATATATAAATGATATTACCCTTCTTTCTATATATGTTAACTCTTGTTTGTAAAAGTATTCTTATTTACAAAGGAAATATTTATTTTAAGTTCCGATCCAAGCCCAAGCCCCAAGTCCAAGTCCAAATCTTGTATATTTATTATATATTAATATAAATGTGTACGTATACAGTTACATGAGATCACTCATAATGTCAAGGTAATACAGTGATAATATAAATTACCGTAAATGCTCGGGAAGATTCCACCTTAAAAGGATTTGAAAGAATAGAATTCTTTACTCAAAACTTCAAAATGTTACATAGACAAAGAAGATAAAATAGTAAATTTGCAACCTAACGGTAGTGAATATGTTACCTAATTCTATCACGGCGATGGAAGCTTGATTCAATAAAATCCTTATATATTATTATGTGGTGCACAAGTTTTTATAAATACTCATAATTGAAATAGTTATCGATAATTGTTTCATTCCCACCAATGAAATTAGACTTAACACTTATGACGTGTTATTAAATAGTGCAAGATTTGACGCATTATCACTTGAATATATTCCGTCAGAAATATTATTGAGTTCTTTTTACAATCCTTTTGTAATAGATCTTTTCGTCAATTCTATTTGTGATCTCATAAAAATATTCGTTTAGAAACGTCATCCTAAAATAATTTAAGCTTAATCGTCAAAATTCAAGGACACGTATATGTAAAATTTTTCATGAACTATTCTTATTCTAATATATATGAATTTATATATATATATATATATATGCATGTATGTATGTATATATTTAACTTGGTATACTAACTAATAAGTTTATAATCATACTTTTACTATAAAAGCCCAGCAGTATGTGATCTCCTAACAACGTACACTAATAACTTTATCCTAAAATATATTTAATAATAATTACCAAAATTCAAGTTGACATATCTATGAACTTTGCAAAAGTCATTCTTATCCTAAAATATATCAGTAAATGTGAAATTGTTATGTCAAATAATAAGTCCACAAACTGATTTAACTATAAACGGTGAATGTAATTTTTTTAACATCCACCATAAAGAAAATTTTGTTTTTTTTACATAGTATATTTCAAGTCAAGCAAGGTTTCTACTTACTAGCTTTATATTTACAAGATTTTTCAATGTCTGACTTTATGCATTCACTATTGTAAACTAATTATTATTTTAATTTTATTTTTTGTGTAGATAAGATGAATACTTTAATCAACAATAAAGAGTTCAACGAGAAGAAAGTGGTCTTCATAATTGGAGAAACGGGAACGGGAAAATCCCGTCTCTCTATTGACCTTGCCACCCATTTTGGAGGAGAAATAATCAACTTGGACAAAATGCAAGTTTACAAGGGACATGAAATTGTTACAAACAAGATCACACACAATGCGAAACAAGGTGTACGACACTATTTGTTAGGTATATATATTTCTTACCAAAAATATTTATATCTAATGACTACCTAGATAATTTTATAGTAGTAATTATAGATTCTAGTGGAAAATATATTTTCCTATTAAAAAGTTATTTCTTTAAATTATGAGAAAGTTAATTTGATCACATTTTCTTAAGTGAAATTGAGCCAGATTTAGACTTCACAGCAGAAGATTTTTCTTTGCAAGTTGTTGTCTACATAGAAAATTTTTGGAAGACTCAACGTATTCCAATTATTGTTGGAGGGTCAAATTCGTATATTGAAAAACTTGTGGAAGACCCTGTATTAATGTTCAAATATAAGTATGATAGTTGCTTTATTGTGATAGATGTTGAGCAATAAGTTTTGAACCGTAGAGTTGACATGAGGGTTGATCAAATGGTCAACACAGGTAATTTTATGTATCAATCAAGATATAAATTCATGCAGCTATCTAAAAACGTTTCTTATATAATTTTCTTAATAGTACTTTTGGTTATCAAATAAATGTTCCCCTAACTAAAATTCATCTTTAAATATATGTTGCATTCAGAGCTAGTGGATGAGGTGCAACAGATTTTCATTCCAGATGCAGATTACACCAAAGGAATCTGATGGTCCATTGGTGTACCTGAAATGAATAGATACTTAAGGGAAGAAACAAATACAGGCGGAGATGATGAATCAAAGCAGATGATTATTCAAGCTTCAATTTCAAGTATCAAGAGTAATACTCGTTTGTTAATCTGTAACGAACTTGACAACATTCAACGATTAATAAACGATAAAATGTGGTCGGTCCATCATATTATTGCGACGGACGTTTTCAAAAAAGATAGAAAAGAAGTCGAAGACGTTGATGAAGCATGGAGGAATACTGTTTTGCAACCATGCCTAGATATTATGAGAAGATTTCTCAAAAATGATCATGACAATATTATTATCGTGTGTACATAAAATGTCATTATCTCCATCTTTTGTTTTGGTCACTTTAAGTTTTGACCTATTTTGTACAGTTTGTATCGCATTACAAATATATATATGATATGACCCTTCTTTAGATATATGTTACTCTTGTCTGTAAAAGAATTCTTATTTACACAGGAAATATTTATTTTAAGTTCCGATCCAAGCCCAAGCCCCAGGTCTAAGTCCAAGTCTTGTATATTGAATATATATTAATATAAATGCGTACGTACACAATTACATGAGATCACTCATAATGTCAAGGTAATACAGTGATAAATAAATTACCGTAAATGTTCGGAAAGATTCCACCCTAAAAGGATATGAAAGAATAAAATTCTTTACTCAATACTTAAAAATGTTACATAGACAAAGAAGATAAAATAGTAAATTTTCAACCTGACGGTAATGAATATGTTCTACCTAATTCCATCACGGCGATGGAAGCTTGATTCAATAAAATCCTTATCTATAATTATATGGTGCACAAGTTTTTATAAATACTCGTAATTGAAATAGTTATCGATAATTGTTTCATTCCCCCTAATGGAATTAGACTTCACTTATGACGTGTTATTAATTAGTGCAAGATTTGACGCATTATCACTTGAATATATTCCTTCAGAAATATTATTGAGTTCTTTTTACAGTCCTTTTGTAATCGATCTTTTCGTCAATTCTATTTGTGATCTCATAACAATATACGTCTAGAAACGTCATTCTAAAATAATTTAAGCTTAATCGTCAAAATTCAAGGACACGTATATGCAGATTTTTTCATGAACTATTCTTATTCTAAAATATATGAGTGTATATATATATATATATATATATATATATATATATATAGTGCAGACTACGGAAGTCTTCACGGACCGTGATAATGTTGATGGTCCGTGATTTTGTCCGTCAACAAGATTCGACACAACAGTGAAAAGAGTCCATAGTTGAGAAAGTTAAAGTGAAGACCACTGAAGATTTCACAGACCGTGATAATTTTGATGGTCCGTGATTCTGTCCGTCAACAAGATTCCAGAAAGCAGGGAAAAGGGTCTGGAGTTTAGAAAGTTAAAGTGAAGACCATGGACGTCTTCACGGACCGTGATGATTTTGATGGTCCGTGATTTTATCCGTGAACCAGATTTCAATTTTTAAGATTTGAAGGCAAGACCACGGACTACTGTATGGACCGTGAAGCCTTTCATGGGCCGTGATGGGGTCTGTGATAAAAAGCAAAAATACAGTCGTAATTACATTAGGTCTCTTTTAAAAAAGGTTTTTGGGTTATTACTTAGGGCGTTTTGAATTATTTTTTGGGTCATCGAGTTGTTGAAGATGAAAGGAAAAGAAACCTTGGAATTTTTTTCCAAAATACTCCTGTTTTTCAAACTACTTGGTAACAGGAGACAGTTTGACTTTTGGATTATAAAGTTTAGGGTTTAGGGTTTAGGGTTTAGGGTTGATTTCGAGTTTCAATTTGCTATTGTAAGTATTCAAAATTATGTTCTCAATTATTATCAACTGTTATGTACATAGAATTATGAATCACTAAGTAATCAATTAGGTGTGTGGGATCTATGATGAGATTGTGAGTCTGAATCTTTAAAACGAGCATAGAGTAATCTCCTTTCACATATAGTAGATTCAAGTGTAACACTTCCAAACTCCAAGACGTGTTCTAGACCCTAACATAAGTATTATAAGGTTTAGACACTATTTTAAGGTCTATATTAATGAATACAAGTCATTTAGGAAGTCTAGAAACCAAAACATCCAAGAACGTCCATGATGTCCGGAAACTAGTTCAAGGAGGTGCTAGCGTGTCTTACCGTATTTGACTAGCTTTTAGGAGTCAAAAAATGATGAAAATTGTTGTAAGGGTGTCTAACATTTGTTTAAGTTGATTCATAGTTGAAACGTCTGGGCACAACTCCCCAAGAACCAACCAAGGTCCCTTGAGGAGGACCCTTGCAAAAGTTGGCAAAAGTTGGCAAGAGACAATGTCACCAACGGATGCCACAGACGGGCCGTTGGTGAATCGACGGGGCGTCAATGCCACTCGTCTATGGACACTTATCAAAAATCTTGGAAGGTTAATTTTGCATAGTGTCTGAAATTAGCGATGGATGTGCAGCACGGAGGGAGCAGTGGTCGTCGATTGACCAACGATCCGTCGATCGTGGTCTCGTCGATGGGGCCTGTGTTTTGCTGCACATTTTGACTTATTTATTTTCATTAGTTGACTTAGTTAGGAAATCAATTAGGGGTTATGTAAGGTATAATTAAGTGATTTAACCCCCTATATAAAGTCCTCACCTAATGAAACTAATTTAAACTCTCATAACTCACAAAACTCAAACTCTCTTCCTTCTCTCTTCTTTCTCTCTCTAGTGAAGAACTCCATTGAAGACCAAGCTAGGGGAGGATTTAAGGTCTGAATAAAGTCAAGTTTCACCATCAATCTTCATCAATTAGCAAGGTATGGGATCTCTTTCACCTTTGAGACCTCTTTCCTCAAAGGGTTCCCTCAAAATAATTTCAAAAATTGGGTTTTCAAGTGGGTCTTTTCCAATCTCGAAATTTATGTTATGAATTGATTTGTTTATGAATTATTTTGGATATTATGAATATATTAACATGTATTCTAACTTAATTATGATGTATCTTGATGGATTGGTCTAGTTCGTAGAAGATGACCTTTACCCCTTAACCCTAGGTTATGATCTTGATATGAATTATGTTATATTGGTTCAATTGACCTGGTTATTGGTTGAATTACTAATAGATGATGTCATTGTATCAATCATGAACAAATTAGGGTGAATTATAGTCATATCATGCTAGTTATTGAGTAATTGAATTAGATTATGACGTTGATCTATGTCTTTTGTCTTAAGCTATGAACTAGTGTTAGATTATGATGTAGTGATTCTTCTACCCTTATAATCATGTTGGCCATTGAATTATGATGATGTTATACCCTAATTGGGTTGAATTAAGAGTTGATGGTAAGACCTTGATGATGAATTATGAAGGAGGCTTGGTAAGTCTTGTGATCTATATCCTTTACTTCAAATTATAGTTAATTGTGATTAAGTCATGATGTTGTATTGGAGTATGCTTTGTATTAGGAATGATAGGGTGGTATGATATTGGATTGAAATGTCTTGACTATGGTGGGTGAGTTTTTGCCTTAATATGTAAACTTTATAAGGATGGTGAATGATTTATCAATGTGCCTTATCATGAAGTGATATGTAAATTTGCTAACCTCACTTATATGAATTGTAATGAAAGGAATGCAATTCTTATTGATCTATGATGATGATGAATATACAAGGGTTAGACTCTATGACCTACAATAAGCTATGATGATTAATAAAGACATTAAAGACATTTCAAAAGGGACTTTAGCTTAGCACCGTGTGAACTAGAGTGAGGAGTGTCCCTTCCCACATAGGGAAGGTAGGGTCACTAATGTACTCTTGAGATTAGAGACTACAATGCATGTAGCATAAAGAGGGTCCCAACTATATCTCCTAATTCTTGAACTATGTTTCCCCCATAGGAATACTAGATAGTGGATCCACCTAGTTGCTATGTTCATGTTTTGGTACTACCTTGGCAAGTAGTCCGCCTTCTTTCGGTGTAGGGTTCCATGACACCGGATTCCACATTAGCTCATGTGGTCTATGTCGGTTAGAGCAAGATGTTCCCAAAAGGTAAAATGAATTAAAGGAATGAACTCTAACTAGGATAACCTAAGGGATTTAGCTTAGTCTAGGTAGAGGTATGAGACTCTACCTAAACATTGCACTAGTTAGCCTTGAAGGAAGTCTTAGGAGGATGTTCTTATGTATGAATATGCTTATGATGGTATATGATATGTATATGATGAACTTGCACATTGTTAATACTATATGTTGATTGGTGTCACTGATAAATGTGTGTTGGTCTACATTGTTAAAGTATGAGGATATGTACTCTTAAATGTCATGCTATGTGAAGTAGGATGTTAATCATGATTCTTGTTGGGTTACTTGATTGAGTGAGGTTATGGGGATTTGCTTGGTCATTGCACTTGTTGACTTGATAGGGGTTGTGGGTAATTGTCTTGCTTTGGTTATGTTATAATGAACTATTATTCATGCTTGTTGATGTTATGACTTGATGGTAGAGTTGCTTTGACTATATGTCTAATTGCATGATATGCATGTTGACTTGACTAGTTTTAATGTTGTTGGTCTTGTGATGTACATGCCTATGACTTCATGAATATGTCATAATGATTTGGTATGGTCTTGTTGAATGTGCATAAAGGTTTTTAATGAAAAGTGCATACTTATTGAAATATCCCTTTTTCTTAGCATGATGTTAAAGTATGGGTGCATATGGTCTCATACTTAGTACAAGTGGTGTACTAAGCCCATTTCTTCATTTTCCCAAACATTTTAGGTTTCGTTCATTGAAGGGCTTGTGGAGACGACTTGAAGAAGACTTAGATCTCTTATTCATCCAAGCAGGGTAGGTCCTCACTTTCCGAGGGCGATGCTACTATCTAGCTAATGGAGTTGTTTCGAGTTTAAGACTTCTATGTTTCCATCTTTTCCATTTAGTATGAAACATTGTATAGCCCATATGAGGCATTCTTACTATAATGTATGGGCTAGGCCAAATTTGATATACTCTTATTAGATGGTTATGAGATGAGACGACTATTATGACTATGTTATGTTATATTCTATATATCTATGTGAAATGAAAGTAGAAGACTAAGTAATCTTTCTATACGAAGGATCTATGTATACTCGATATATATATACTATGTGTATATAGAAGTCTATGTAAACCTCCAAGTATAAGTAATGAAAAGTTTTAAATTTCCGCTAAATTTGACCTATAAATGTAATGATGTAAGCTAAGAGGCTAGTCTTAGTCTTCAAAGAGGATGACGATGATGGTTACGTCTAGGGGGTATTCCCGGATGTGACGTCAAGCTTGGGTATTAATTTGGTCTAAGGATTGCACAGTTTAGACTAGCCTGAATCAACTAGTTGTTTGAGACAAAAACACTTGTTAGAAAAAGCAGATATCTCTTTACTGTATTGAAGTTAAAGTTAGAGTTCGAGAGAAAATAGCTTCAGCCTCCCATCCAGTTAAACCAGTTCTTTATAAAAGAATCAATGTAGCTCGAGAAAATACAAGCGATTATTATCAAATTAGGCTGAGAAGCATTAGATAAACTTTAGTCATTGAGTTTTGTGAAAGTGTGATTTCGTGAAGCTCCGATTTCAGAAGAGTTTCACAAGTTCTTGTCATAGTGAAAACTAACCTGGTTTCTCTTAATCAACAGAAAACTCATACCTAGTAATCGTTGATAAAATAGATTTGAAATATAAATTGCTCATGATTTGAACTTGCTACTTGATATTCATATCCAATTTTACAATTTGTTTGAATTCATTAGGAGATAGTAACAGCAATCGGATAAGAGCGACAATAAACATTGTCTGTAAAGAAATTCTCTATAGGAACGATCTCAACTCCTGTTGAGTTCTGTAAAGTGACAACGACCATTTACACTCTCATTTGAGGTGTAAGTTCGGACGTATCACATATATGTTTAAAATAACTTCTCCTCTAGTTTGAGATAATTCCTCAGAGTTAGCTTTAAATCTCTCATGGAAATTATAATTTCCTCTATACTGAAAAACTAGTTCAATGGCTCTTTGGGAAATCTCAGTTTCCTTTCTTGTTTCAATGTGCAACTATTTACAAACTTCTTAGGGAATACTTAGTTCCCTTATAAACTGTAGAAATGAACTCAACTTTTACTCTTACTTAACTTGAAACTGGAGTCTTAAAAACAAGGTTAAAACATTATTAAAGACCCATGAAAACTTTAGTAACATTCTAGACTTGGCTCTTGACTATCCTTGAATTTGAAGTTATGGGTTCAAGGTTGTAATTTATGTCTTTGGATGATTTCTATATGCTTAGAAGTCATTTAGAGTAGTTTAATCAATCGGAAGTGTTAATACACTTAAGAAAAGCTTAGACGGACTGAACAACAAAAACTAGGCGGAAAACGACGAATAAGGCACGTCCGGGGCGCGACACGCCAGACCTAAAGTTCATAGACCACATGCAGGCGCACTGCAAACGCCTCCTTAGTACCTCTGGCACAGATGTGGCGCGTCGCACCTAACCCTCCCTAGATATGCCTGACGAATGTTTCAACTCATTTTCTGATCCTAAATCGTTTTAAATCGATTCCTTCTCTCACTTTTCCTTTAGATTCATGTACCCACATCATATATATAAGGATGTAACTTAAAGAATTCAAGAACAACACCTAAATCATTAATAAACTCCTAAATCTCATCCCATGTTCAAGGATGAAAGTAATTCAAGAACAACATTCAACAACATTCAAAATCCAATCTTTTAACGATAAAATTCACGCTAAATCAAACATTCTTGGAATGTGGTTGAACGAACACAATGTTAGGATAGAATCACATACCTGATCAAAACAAATCCTTGGCAAAACCACGATCAACCTAGAACGATCTTGGTGAATCTTGCCCTTTCTTCTTTTCTGTTCTCCTTTCTCCTCATCCCTAGCATGAAAATTGTCAAATTCTAAAACTGAGTAAGTTCTGATTTGACCCATATTATACTCCTAAAAATGGATTAAATTTATAGGGTATTCAAAAGACTAAAATTCCCTTTGAAATCCCGAATTTGGACATTTCCTTAAGTCCAAAACCCAACTTCCAAAGGGCATAACTCACTCATCCGAATTCGAAATAGCATAAAATTGGCGACGTTGGAAATATCATTACAAGGAATTTCTAACCATATCTGAAACAACACCTAACTCATCCCGAGGTGGGAGTTATGTCCATTTGAAGTTGACCAAAACTCATTTTTTAACTTACTTAAAATTTCCATATTTCCTTATACTTTCCAAAAATAAGTATTTCAAGATTTTAAAATCTTTTCTAGTTCTTTTAGTTGCAAGATGTTACAAAAAATACCACAATTACACAATAGTGTAGAATCTTCACTTTCTAAGTGGATCATAAGCTCATACACTATTCTCATCAACATCTACAAACCCTCATAATTTAATCTTCAAGGCTACGAATCAAACTCAATCCAAACATCTAGAATTCATACATTATATAGGGTAATATTATGATTCAATATCTCAAACAATATATATTTAATCAATTGACATACTTCTATAATCATCAACCCACATCACAAATTCACAAATTAGTATTATGGGGGATTCATGGGTTCTTGGGGAGAGTTAATCACAAATAAAAAATTAAACATAAATTCAATCATAACCCATCATAAATCAACCATTGAAAACGTTTTGAAAGAGAACCCATGACTTAGATTGAAACCCTAAGTTTTGGGGGAAATTGGAAGCTTTGAAATCAACTTTTGAAGGGATTGTATTGGTGAAATCTACCCATATATGAAAAGTCACCATACCTTATGGAGATTTCCTCATGAAATTGAAGACAAAAGGTCGCTCCTTGAACCCTGAACTTGATCTTGTTCTTGTTCTTCAATGGAGTCTTAGAGAGAGAAATATTGGAGAAGGGAGTTAGTTATTATTTCTGTCTTGCGATTTATGAGGTGGAGTGGGTTAGTTAATAGTTAAAAAGTACTTATACTAGTATAAACAAACAATATAAACTTCCCCCACACTAAACTAATTAAATTAGGAATTTCTTAAAATGTTACACCTTTGGCCGATATTGGGGCAGCCTGGTAGGCCCCCATACACGACCCCTACCGACGGGGTGTGGATGGTCCCACGGACCATATTGGTAGCTTATGGGTAGGGTCTGAAGCTCCAGCTTTTGGCCAACTCCACCGCCCACTCACGAGACCTCACCTACGAGGAGTGAGTAAGTCCACGAATCATGGTGCTCATTTGTAAATCAGACAGAGACTTTGGCAAGGAATTGGGAGGTCCAGCCTTGACCCATGACCCCCACCTACAAGGCATGGGTCCACCCATGGCTCGTGGGTGACTATCTCTCGGGTGGCTGCCTCTTGACAGCTTTTTGGATGCCATCAAGGTCTCCTCAATGACCCTTGGTTGGTCCTTAGGGGGTCATGCCTTGACGTTTAAGTCCAAAAACACTTGTACTAATTTAAAATTTTAAAAATCCTAATTGCTATTGTTCTTCCACATTCCCTTTCTAATAAATAACTTTCAATTCAAAAAATAATTAAAATAATATTATTTAATTAATTAGATGTTTAATTGTAATGACCCGAACCATCATTGTTTAGGAGGAATAAAAATTCAGGAAAACATCTGAGCCACAGTAGGCGGACTAGATACCGCTAGGGAACCGACGCCAGCGCGGGACAAGTTGGCGCTAGAGCAGAATAGGTAAGACATAACGTAAATTACAAGAAATTGTATTTTCCCAATCTTTCTAATATACCTAAATAAGTCGTAAAACACTCTAGAAACCTCAAAAAAACTGCTCTGAGCTTTGGAATAAGGAGAAGGAGATTTCTAGTGAGGGTAGGTGAAATCTTGAATTCTTGGCCAAATTCACCGTCACATAGCCTGGAAAACTCGAATTAAAGTTAAAAAAAACTTTGTGCAACTTCTTGGCGCCCAGGTAGGCTAGGTTATATGAATTGAGTAATTTAAATATGTGCTTACTGTGTGATATATGTGAATTGACGGTAGGATTCATGCGTAGGACATCGTGCACCGAACAAAAAATGATTCAAACCCTAGGAAGAAGCCTTGGAAGATGAATTAGGGTTGAGTATGGTCTAATAAGGGCTTGCATGAAGTGCATGATGAATAATTCCTTGTAGGTGATGTTTGTGAGTCTATGATTGTGTAATGTATTATTGTTATTGCTTGATTATGATGCATGTATGTATGCAAATGTGGCATTGTTGATTCACACTTGTTGTAAATAAGAGAGACGGATTAATATTGCCTCGAGGTTTTTTAATTGTAAGACTTGAAAATATTCTTGTGTTTGTGATTTGGGTATGATGAAATATCGGATTGCCATGTTCCAGCATAACAAATTCGCATCAAATTTCCATGTTCCTGCATAACTAACTGGGATCGGATTTCCATAATCCGGCATAACTAATTGGGATCGGATGGCCACGTTCCGACATAAGTATTTAATCGAGTACCACATTCCGGTATACTAATATTTTGGGTTTGGGTTCCATGAGAGGACCAACTACTTGAGATATTTGTGTATCTTGAGAAATGTTTAATTATATGTTGTTCATACATGTGACGATATAGTATATGTTCTATATATGCATATGATGATAGTGTTTTGTTGACTTGTATATGTTGCACTTAGTGGGCATATGTAATGACGCCTTATAAGAATTTTCCTTTTATTGAGCGAACCTACTCGGTATAGTGGAAGGCAAAGTTTTCAAGGGACAAGTAATAGAGAGCGAGGTTTGTTCGTGTGTTGTAAATATTTTAAGAGGAGTAGAGGTAGAGGATGTGATGAAATATTCTTAGTTGGGTTTTTGCCTTGGGAAAAGAGATTGGGTTTAGTGGTAAGAAAGTTTTCTTATGGCGTACTTTGTGACCATGGTTGAGTAATGTGACTAGGAAGTAAGAGTACGAAATGAGTTGTTAGGTGGAGTGCTCATGATTGGAATTAGAGGTTCGTTAATGTGTTAGAATGGTTAAGCTATGACCAAGAACTGGGCGAGTGAGTTGTTTTAGAAGGTGGAGAAGCGAATGACTTATTTCATGATCTTACTAGTTGGTTTCTTATATTATGTGGTGGGCGTCGGGTGATCGATGATGCTTACCAGTAGGTGTGGTTGTACGAAGCTATTCTTGCTATGTCTTTTGAGATAGTTTAGATGCAGGTTGGTAATGTTTCCTTAGGTAAAGACGAAGAAATTCTCCAACAGCTTCCGATCTTCCTTTTTCATTGTGGGAGTTGTGTCTTTTGTTTATCTTGTCCAGTTGTACTCTTAGTATCTCTTATACTTGTTTAAACTAGATCCATGGGAGTTGTTAAATTACCTTACAAGTCTTAACTCAAAACTGTTTTAGATCTTTTTAATCAAGAAATATGTTAATATATTATTCTTTATATTCAAATTTCTTCTTGTTTTAAATTGTTGGGGTACGAGGGTTCTCCTACTTAGGTGGTAGTATGTAAGTGCCTCACGACCTGGTGGGTTGGCTCGTGAAAGATTGGTATCAAAGCGTAGGTTACTGGTCTCCTCGTACATGACCAAAATGTGGACTAGACTCCTGTAGATTGGTGCGTTGACGTCCACATCTAATCTTCAGGAAGCTAGGAAGAATTCTAGGAAATTGTTTTACTAACTCTCTCCTTTCGTGCGAAGTGTCATTTTTGGGATGAGGTGAGTCCAATTGGTATCTCAACGAAGTGAACCAAATGTCATGATCACGACTGAAGGAACGCAAAGCAAGGTAATTAGAACTAGGAAGGTTCCAATTGGTATCTGGCCTTAGGGGCTATGAAGGGCGGGGATGACCAGTAATGGTAGTCTAAATAAAATGAACTAATTATTGAATTGAAATTGTATGTGCATTGTATATTGTGAATAGTAAAAGTGTGGTTCTTGTGGAATGGATTAACTACGAATGTAATGACGAACTTGTTAAATGTGATGATGTGATGATGTGATAACATTTATTGTAAGTATGTGTCATAACCTTATTATGTACGATATGATAGCTAATTGGTGTAAGTTATGTGAGTTGTAAATGTCTAGGTGTAACCTAGGTTGTGTAGGTTGTGCTGTTGAATTAACAAAAATAAATTAGTTCGTGTATCGTGGGTTTGACTAAAAGATAGACCATGATAATCCTAGTATGTGAATGTATTCAAAATGTTTTAAGTAAAGTTGGCAACCTGTTAGGAAATTTTAGAAGATGAAAAGAACCTAGAATGTAATGTCCTGGGTTCTGCTTTCGTCTGACAATGAGGCGGGATTATTACTTCCATAGCAAGGCTACCATAGCGGGGATTTTCCCGCCAGAGCAAGACAGGGCAAGGCAGAACCTCGATTTAGCTTCTTATATTTTCCATAACATCAATTTTCATCCCCGAATGTTATCCGAGTTCACCCATATCATTCCAGCAGTGTTCAGCAATAGAGTTAATAGATTATAAAAATCTTAAATTAAATAAAGGGTTGCATTGTATAGAAAAACACCATCATTCGCGTGCTTACCAAAAACTTAAAAAGTTCAAAAGATAAATCAATATTGTCCTAAATTTACAAAATAAGAGAGGCAAAATATCAACCAATCAGGAACCTTGTGACTGGGAAGTGTCGGTTTTGGATCTAAATCCTCCTGGGGCACCAGGCTGGTCGAGACTCCCTCACCTACTGAAACTGAACGTAATCTTCTGGCTCCTCTATGGGCAACTCCTACCCGAAGCGATGCAGGTGAACATAATATGCACCTCCTTCCAGAGCCGAATCATCATACGATCCCTCCTTAGGTTCTTCTTCCGCTCTTGGCACAGCTGACGAAGGAGAATCTTGACCTCCACGGTATTGCTAGGTGGAACTGGAGTGAAGTCGGCATTGGATCTCCTCTGTCACGACCCGGATTCTGGAATCCGAATCGCAACCTGCGTCGTTGACCTCTCAGAGGTCGCAGACAAGCCTCTTCTTGCATTCATTACATTCATAAGGTTAATTTTAGCGGAAAATTTAAAACTTTTTGTTTATAGTTTAAGTAATAGACTTCATATAAACGCATATTTTTAAGGAAGTTCATTTGCTCATACATCAACCATCTAATTATAAGATCATGCAACTTGAAAGAAATGGAAATCTCATGTCATAAGTAATACTTGCCAAAACGGCATCATTACAAGCGTCTGAATAAAATAGGAAAGAAACACTAGTGGAACCTACCCCACTAGTTCAAACCTACTACTAAGCAAGAAATATAAAGCAGGCATCCTCGAATGCATGAGGACCTACCAAGTCCGGATGAAATCTCTGAGTCCAAACAGCTGCAATGATACCCTCAACGTCCACCTAATCCTGCACCTAAAATAGTAATATTGTATGGAATTAGTACACACTTGTACTAAGTATGGGTACATGCAACAACACATAACGGTAATGCATGAACAAGAATGGCTCTTCCTAATCAACATGCTTTCTTAGAAGGTCAAGTCTCTTGACTTTGACTATTTCGTAATAGGAAGGTCATACCATGATTATGTCACACATCATACACACATAGGTTCACATAATATACATTTCATGTTTCATATAGTATACATTTCATATCCATGAGACCTTGGAATCATGGACGTAGCATTAAGACATCTCAAGTGAGGGCCCAACATATGGGATCTCAACCCGAGGGCCTCCTTTAGCAAACACAGAGTCTGCTTCATTCGTTCATTCGTACTTCACATTATTCATTTCAATCATTCACAGACTGATGTAAACACCAGCTATACCTAGGATGAAGTTTAAGACTCTCATCGGGATCATGAAGTGCAATGACCAAGAATGACCTAATGTCAATACTTGAGTCTGGTCTCCCCTCCTGATTGTCTTGTACAAACACCTTCAGTATCGTTCATTTCATTATCTTTCATACTTTGAGGAACTTCAACCTTAACCGACATAGATCATGTGAGCATCATGAAATCCGGTATCTCCCCCACACCGAAAAGAGGTGGAGTCACTGGCCAAAGTGAAACCAAAACATACTTGCTTTATGGGTTCGAACCAAGCTAGTTTCCTATGTTGGCACCAAAGTTCAAAGACTAGGAGATTTAAGGAGACCCATACCCACCTTGGTGGACAGTCTCATCTCATGAGATTTATGTGAACCTCCACCCTTCATGAAGGAAGGCATCACCACTCATAGCTAGCCTATCGGTGCTTAGTTTAAAGTTCCTATTTACATTCAACTCATACATCATCGAAGCTTGCTTCTTAGCATGAGGTATTCATAGCTCATTAGATGATTTCTCATCTCTTCTTTACGTATTAAGTGTGAATTGTCATTACACTTACATATAGAATGTGATAGAGACTTGTCTCTTAATATTCAACACTCTCTTAGGTGAGCACTTTTGGTGACCTTTACTTAGGCTTGGTTGAGACTTATCTCACCATTGATCTTAGCCTCTTATCATGTTGTCACTATTTTCATTAGCATCATAGTATAATATAATTACTCACCTCATTACGTGAATGTTCATTTATTAATATTACCATTAACTCATGGTCTTACCCATTTCGGGCTACTCATAATTGACTAAGTGTTTCTTGACAATCTAAGTATATGTTGTGTAAGACTTATGCATTTTACACATTCAGCCAAGGGACCCAAGTTCAGTCCCTAGTGGCTGCATTTTATTTCATTATATGTGAGACTTATGTGTCTCACAATTTCGGTCAAGGGGTCCCATGTTCGAATCCCTTGGGCAGCACTTTATTTTTATTTAGAGTGCTAGGTGACTTCATTCATTCGGCCAAGAGAATCTGGGATCGAATCCTAGTGGCCTCAATTTTTATTATTTTATTTTGGTGTGATATTTATGTATCTCACACCCTTGGCCAAGGATCCGAGTTCGAATCCCCCCTCCCTCACTATTTTCTTTTTCTTTTTAATTTAATGCTTCCCTCAATGAGCCGGGTTCGAATCCCCTCTCTCACCCTATTTTCTTTTCTTTTATTTTAAGGCTTAATCTCTTAGTATTAGGGGCTTAAGGTTTCGAGATTCACTCTAAATGGCAGCATCTATTTCTCTTTATATATACTAGTGACTAGCCGAAACCATGTTCATTTAACATAAAACTTTAATTCACTTTCTTACATTTAGCCTAGGCGTTTAACTCATAGTTTTGCATATACTTTTGACTAATTCATTAAGGACTTTACTTTCACTTTCTTATTCATGAACATCACGATTTCTTTTGCATGTTAAACACACAACATTTCATAACACATGATTCACCATTTTCTTCAAGTGTTACGGTTCAACAGTAAGTTTTGTGCACATATGACATTCAACATTCGGACGTACATAACAAATCATAAACAGCCCAAAACACACAGTGCACACAATCACAATCATTCCTAAAATCATCTACCATAAGTCATACCAACGCATGCATCAATTCGTTCATTGGATCTAATGACAGGGCATGCAACGGGGAACAACCATAGTTTTTCGATTGGACTTAAACTGAACCTTATGGGACTCTTGGTAAAGGGACCAAGAGAGAAGAAAACCCATACCTTTTCAGCCTTTACAACCAGCCACAACCACACGTTTCCACCCACACACAAACCTTTCTTCCGAGATTTGATTCTTGTTCCCAAGTGAAGTTCTTTACTTAAAACACTTAGGCGTACGAATTCTTTCTTTTGCTTTTGATGGATGCAGCCAAGAATACTTTTTGAACAGTGAGCAACATTTATTTTCTGTTTTTGAATTGTGAGGTAAAGCTGAAAAAATTTTTAGGAGTAATATAAAGAATTAAGAGTGGGCATGAAACACACTTGTAGTGGAGTCGTGCGCCCCTTTTGTGGGAATTGTTGTTGACTTATTCAACACAATTTAAATGGTAAAAATCATATTATAATTATATATTAAGTTATTATAATGCCCCTCCTTATTTTCTCTTACTTTTAATCAATTAATTTGTGCCCCCTTATGCCTTCAACTCTGCTCGAACTCGAGTGTGGAGGTCCGATCAATCTCGGGTTTGACCACCGAGATTTGACCCATTTTGACTAATTAATAACTTTATTTAATTAATTAAATATCAGCCTATGGTAATTACTAAATTACCCCTAGCCCCAAAATTACCTTTATACCCTTAGAACCCTTGAAACCTAGGACTAACCCTCTAAGTCCGATTAAGACTCATCCGGGTGAATCATAGTATTCGGGTACACCACATGGCTGGAACCAACCCTGCCTAGCTCAACTAACTCACCAAGTTGGTTGGCTTGGCTGGTGCATAGGTTCAGAGGTCTGGTTCCACGCGCATCAATCCGTGTGAACCCGGTCTAACCTAGGCATTCTATGTACGTTTAGGCCTTACTTAGCATAGTCGTTTTTGGGTTGTAACATCCTCATTTTCTTTCAGACCATCTCAAGATCTACTTTGACTCGTGCACCTGAGAGTAGGTCCTAATCGTCCGAATCCACAACCACCTTACTACTGCTAGCCTTGCCTTTCCTCTTCCTATTTCCCCTAGAAGTGGAACCTCTCCTAACCAAAAGAGGGTGTAGGGGGGATCCATACGAACTACTGTGTAAGCATCAAATAATGGGACTCCCACCCGCTTGCATATAGCAGTGATAAGTCCTGGTAGGAAGAAAGTCATCTTATTGCCATAGTAGAACATCTTCCACTCCGAGATGATTTGTACCCCCACATTAGGTTGTATGCCCTATATGGCGCATTCCACCACCAATGCCCGGGGAAAGGTTACGTCGGTGCAGTTTCCTGACGTGTGTATCCTACTAGTAACCAAGTGCAGCCACCTCTTAGCATCAGGTGACAATTCCGTGCTACTAATACCCTCTGCAGAAGCCCATTAAACATGATCCCGACACGTGGGCTCAATTAGCATGTCCCTTAGCCACTCCAGGTCCATCTCCTGTAGCCTGGTCTCGAATTTATGGTTCGAGACCTCTGATATCTCTAGGGCCTCATTAATAGCAGTGGTATTCAAGGAGATGTAAACTCCCCAATTTCATATGACAGGGCTAGAATCATCCCACCGGATGGTGGGCAGGATAACATAGAACTCCCGCACCTAGTTGGCTCGAGCGGGAGGAGGAGCCTCGGTCAATGGAACCCACTCGAACTCTACCAGACGATCATATAAAGAGATCTCCTTCTCCTCTTGTCGGTGCAACACAAAGCCCCTCTCACAACAAAAACCTGTGTTTTGATAGTCATTATGTCTCTATTAACTAGCGGCATCGGAAACCGGATGAAAGGTAAGTATTTGTCGTTTTGTCCTGCCATTTAGAAATCCTGCAATGAGTTGAGTATATGTTCGGATGTCAAATTATAGTTAGGGTAAGAATAACAATTAAGGATTAAGAAAGAAAATTATTTGGTGTCAAGGATAAGGCCACTACCTTGCGAATCTTCCATAACGGCTATAATCCCACTCTGGCAGGATTAAACCCTTACTTTCAAAAGAATTTCAACAGGTCATAGCCTCATAACTATCCTATTACCTAAATATGCAATCATTTCAGTAAAATAACTCCTAAAAGAGGCCTAAATAGGAGTTTTACACCAAGAGACCCTTTAACTTCCCCGACCTATTTTTGTGTCGATTCAGCCGTAATTGTTTTTGCGAGATCCTTATGCCTAGGACGATGTGGGAACATTGGGCATGTAAGGGAAGTACCCATGTTGCGTTAATTATATCAATCTAGTAATCTAGTTAAAATTCAACATAACTACTGAGAAAAACAGTCTCTAATAAATTAAACAACACCATGTAATCGTTGCTAGTTATGTAATGAAGTAAACGGCATAAGGAATGAGAAATTACCTGAGATTTCAACGTTCAGAGAGAAGTGATCGCGAGGAAATTTAGGAGAGTTTTTGGGAGCTCAAGGGAGAAATAGGAAAATGTGCTCCCTTCTCCTATTTTCTATTTCCCAATCTCCCACTTTAGCGGGAGATCCTCACCACAATGACCCCGCCTCACAAGAGGTATCCCGCCCTAGAGGGCCAAGCTGTGTAATTACAATGCATTCGATTCGTCGGGTGGGGCTTCATTAATTTCTCTAATCTATTGGGTTTAGTATTTTTTGTGTGTGAATTAAGTGAAGGGTCGACGTTATTCATGATTCCATAGTGGACCAATCCTTTGAGTTACAAATAATCGAATGGGGGCGGGTGATGTCCCGTGCACTAGTCGTTTAAAGACGAACAAGGAGTAAGTTTGTATGTATTATAATGACCCAAACTGTCATTATTTAGACGGAATAAAAAATTCAGGAAATCTTTGTGCCACTGTCCTGCCAGGGCGGGCCAGATGCCGCTAAGGCAGCAGCGCAGCGCGAGACAAGTCGGCGCCATCGCGGGATAGGTGAGACAGAATATAAATTGCAAAAAATTCAATTTCCCCATCTTTCTAAAATACCTATATAAGTAATAAAACAACCTAGAAACCTCAGAAAAGTTATTCTAAGCTTGGGAATGAAGGAGAAGGATATTTCTAGCGAGGGGATGGCAAAATCTTATGAATTCTTGGCCAAATTCACCGTCACGAAGCCCTGAAAACTCCAATCAAAGTCAAAAAACTCAGTGCAACTGCTTGGCATCCAGATTGGCTAGGTTTTATGGATTAAGTAGTTTAAATCTCTGCTCACTACATGATATATGTAAATCGATGGTACGATTCATGCATAGGCCTTCATGCACCGAATGATCTAGATTCAAACCCTAGGAAAAAGCTTTAGAAGATGAATTAGGGTTGATTATGGTCGAATTAGGGTATGAATAATATGTGTGATGAATAATACCTTTTAGGTGATGGTTGTGATTCTATGATTGTGTAATGTAACTAGTATAAGATTGCCACGTTCTGGCATAACTAATCGGGATTGAATTGCCACGTTCCGGCATAACATGGGATCGGGTACCACGTTCTTATATACTAACAATTTGGGTTTGGGTTCCATGAGAGGACCAACTACTTGAAATATTTTTGTATTTTGAGAAACCTGCACTTATATGTTGTTCATAAATGTGATGATATGGTTTATGTTCTATATATGCATGTGATGATAGTGTTGTGTTGACTTGTATATGTTGCACTTAGTGGGAATATGTTATGACGCCTTATATGGATTCTCCTTGTGTTCAACGAACTTGTTGGGTATAGTGGAAGGGAAAAGTGTTCGAGGGACGAGTAATGGAAAGCTAGGTTTGTTCATGTATTGTAAATATTGTTAGAGGATTAAAGGTACAGAATGTGATGAAATATGCTTAGGTGGGTTTTTGCCTTGGGGAAAGAGATCAGGTTTAGTGGTAAGGAAGTTTTGTTGTAGTGTACTATGTGACCATGGTTGAGTAATGTGATTAGGAAGTATGATTATGAAGTGAGCGGTTAGTTGGAGTGTTCGTGAGTGGAATTGGTGTTCGTTAATGTGTTAGAATGGTTAGGCTATGACCAAGAACCGGGTGAGTGAGTTTTTTTAGAAGGTGGAGAAGCGAATGACTTATTTCATGATCTTACTAGTTGGTTTTCTTATATTATGTGTAGGGCGTCGGATTGACCGATGATGCTTACCAGTACATGTGGTTGTACTGATACAGGTTGGTGATGTTTCCTTAGTTGATGACGAAGAAATTCGCCAACAGCTTCCATTCTTCCTTCCGCATTGTGGGAGCTGTGTATTTTATTTATCCTGTCCAGTTATGCTCTTAGTAGCTTTTATAACTGTTTAGACTAGATCCATGGGAATTGTTAAATTACTTTACAAGTCAAAGAAAATATAATCTGAAAATAATTTATCGAAGTACCCACAACTTTAATTCATGACAAAGATGTATAAACGACCCAAAAAAAAAACTTCATAAACGAAAGATAAAATAAAAATATTTCACCAAAATTATTCTTCACACATGATATACAACAAATCTTTTCAAGTGATAATTCCACAAATTTATTTACTAAATTCTTACCAACTTCAACTATTGAGAAGATGGTACACAAGATTGGAATGCGAAGATTAATAATTTCAATAGTTGTCTCTATTTGGGAAAGTCAATTTGTAATGTACTCTTTTTTTCCTTAATCAAGGTATTATCCCGATAGATTTTCTAGTAAGATTCTTAATGAGGAAATTAACAAATGTTTATTACTATGTGCACTGCTTTTCCCCAACGACTTTTCTCTATTGAATTTTTTCTATTAAGATTTTTACTGAGATACATTATCTATTAAATGAGCATTAAAGGAGGAATGTTATAAATACATTATATTATAATTTTTCATATCAAAATTTATTGAATAAGATTATAGTTGAATAAGCGTATGATTGGATAAACATGCAATGAATAAGCATACAATTGGATAACAACACACAAACAAACAGTTTTCAATACATGCCTTCAAAATTTAAATAGTACTCGCTCTATTCAATAATAGTTTTCTACTATATTATTTTGGAATGTCCAACAATACTTGTTCACTTTATGAAATTAATGAATTATTTTATACTTAGTTCTTACGTTAAACTTAACATTAATTATAGTCATTTCTCTATTACATATTTCATATGAGGAGTTTTATAAATACATTGTATTATTAATATCCATTTAAATATTTATTAAATAAACTTTTTTTTTCTCTTATATATAAGCGAATAGAGGCAGGACGAACACAACAGCAACGAATTGTACCAAAAGCACCGTAAATGGTACTCTAAATTGGTACTTTCTCACCTACATGGAAACATGTGGCAGCACCGTGTTCTTCAGGCAACACCTGGTAACACAATTGTTAAGCACGTGTGGTACAATAGTATACCAAAATAGCTCCGCCCTTTGCAGAGTTTTCGTTGAAGGTGAAGTTGGAGCGACAAGTTCTCTGCAATTGTATGAAAATTTGATCCCTCGAAGTTTTCGTCCAAAAAAATTCAGTGAAATATTGCCAAGAACTGAAAGGGTCTTCGAGTCACCATCCTAAATCATCTAATTTTGATCGATTCCGTTTGAAGGTGGAGGTTAAATTTTGAATTTATCTGAAATCTTATGTTTGGTCTTTTTTTCTTATATAGACATCTTTATCTATATGAATGAATTTGTGTTTTTCTTCTTCCTTTCTTTTGTTTTGATTAAATATAATACATTATTTTTTGAAGGATGATTACATATATTTGTTTTTTTGTTAATTCTATACTAAAATTTATTTGTTTGTTCAAACGCCTCTTATGAAACAAAAAGGCAGAAGAAAAAACTAAACAAATTTTTCTTAGAGTATCAGACATGTTCTACAATAAACCTACCTATACTGATGTAGGTAACTTAACTTAAGGTCTTTGATAATTTGTCTCAAGTAACTAAATAAGCTTCTGTTTTTTTTTTCTTTTGCGCAGGAGTTCTATACCTTGCTGATGAGTTCATCAAGAGGTGTATATTTACTAAACTGAATTATTAAGTAATATGTCGTCATGCTGGAGAATTGATTTTAAACAATTTTCATTTGCATTTATCTTACTGTCATATACATATAGCGGGAGGCATTTTATAAAGATTTGTTTTCACATGATCCATGTAAAATCCTTAAGGTATTATTAAATCTTTTTTTGCATCTAAAATTTGTTTTTATGAATTTGTAATGAAGATAACTAAAAAAATTAGATAGTTTACTGATTAATATCATTTTATTCTTCGTTTTGGAACAAATTCTTTTTGTATAATGTCTCTCGCACATAAGAGGTCAATATGTCTGTCGGGTATAAATGAGGTAGGTTGATAATTTTTTATTTTCAAGATATGCAGTGAGTGGATCTTTTAATGTTGGTTAAACATGTAGAAGAGTTTGATTACTCTTAAGAGAATTTAAATCTTACTATTTTTAGGTAGGTTTATAAACTATACATATCTTGCTTACAGGAAAACTTTATAGGAAAATAAGCAATTTAATATTCTTTATTTTACTGTGTGCATCTTCTGAAGATGGACAAGACACCTTTAATATAATAAGGAGTCAATTGATCAAATATTATACTTTGTTTTTTCAGGGGATTCAAGTTCTTCCTTCTTTTATTTTATATGTTTTCCTGGTAATTCAGTGATGGATTGATGAGTTTCATCTGGAATGATTTATTTCATTATTTTTCTTCAATAAATTGGTTTTTATCAAATGAATGCACTAATATCCTATTTGGATAGACTTATCTTAAGTATTTTAAAGTCAAATTGAAGCACTTTTGGAGTGTTTGAGTAAATAAAAAATTCTCATAAGCACTTATTTTAAGCAGAAAAGACAAATAAGCCAAAAATACATTCTAACTTATGGCTTTTGACTTAAAATTCGAAAGCAATAAGACCATCCAAACAGACTCTAAATAGAACCTTCCTACTTTTTTGCACTTCCTCCTCCCTGTCTAAGGTTACTTATTCTCTCCAAGAGCATTGAAAAATCATCCTAATTGGAATGTTCGAGTAGTATCCATTATGGAGTGGCTTCGAGGGAAATAATTAGATCTACCATGCTTTTTCTTGATAGCATAGTTGAGTCATTAGATCTTCTACATTTCTTGGTCATAGCATAGTTGATTCATTAACTCTTTGAGATAACTACTCTACAATTTCTGAAACTTATCTCTCATATAAAAACTTTTACATTCTGTGGTGATTTTGTTTGCTTGCCTTCTTTCCGAAGGGAAAATGAAGCTCCTATATGTTGTTGTTTTCAGAATGCAAAAATTGACTACTACTCCACGCATTACAATGGACACTCATAGAGCGAAAAATGTGTTAGCATATATATAGTGTCCTTGAGATATTGAACACTTACTATATTTTTTTGGTATTATATCTTATAGTGGTCTACTGTTATACTTGGTAGATACTATATTTTTATGATCACAAGATGTGTAAAAAATAAACTCAATCGATTATGATTATGTATTTCCATGTTGATAACGTGTTAGGCCCGTGCGTTTTGGTTATGAACTACTTTCCAACATTTAAAAATTCATTATTTTCTGGTATCTTCATTTACTGATGCGAAAGATGTAATTATGGCTAGATAAATTTAGTTGGCTTATTGTTGACAGCGGTAATTTTTGATAAATGATATGTAGTGTTTTACAAGAGTGGTATAGTGTTTTACCTTTTAGCTAGATATATTATTGTTTGGGACTTGCATTAGTGTAAAAAGAGTATTATTTAATTTTTGAACTCTTAAATTTGTGTAATTATAACTAAAGTTGAAGTACATTAAACATCTTTCTGCATAACCATTAAAGAAGTGTTTCCTGTTTTATTTTGTTTAGCTTCATATCCTATTTATGAACAATATGTTTAGGTATGTTCTTAGCTTGCTAATTTTATATAGTGTTCTTAGCCTGCTAGGATGCTCATTTTCTATGTTATACACAGAAGCTCTTTTTGATCCACTTATTTATTAACCTAACTATGTGTCGAGAAGAATTTTCTAACAATTAAGTTTAAATGAACATGTTTGTTAGTGAAAATCATTCGTTATTGGATTGAGGCATTGTAGTGAGCATCGTAGAAAGTTGAGTAAATAAGTCAAATGAATTAGAAAGATATTCAAAAGTATCATTGTCATTATCCATTTGACTAATACTGGCTTGCATTTGAGAGGACTCTCACTTTTTATAGTGTCATGATGTCTTGATCGAGTTTCTATGGATAACAAAAAGGTGCTGAAATGTTTTGCTATTACATCTCTAATTTTTTTAAAAAAAAAACTATCTTTGGTAGAGTCGATTCATATAAAATCTACTCTTTGTTGCATGTTCTGCTTCTATTTCTTACTTTTTAGTACTTCTTCAAATAGACGTTTTAATATTTGAAGTACATATATGATCCTTCTATACATTCGTTTGACTATATTTGTATGCTTTCTCTCATAAGTTGGTGGGGTAGGTGTGTCTTCTATTAGACTGACTTGTGCTCACTCCATCAGATATGCTCCTTTTTTTTGGATTTGGTAAGATATAATTGATCCTTTAATTTCAGCTTCTTACTATCTATGTGCACAACCTGCAGATTGAAAAAGTGGCCAATGCCTTACAAAAGTTGTAAACCTTTGACATGTGAATATCGTATCTGTTTTAGCTTTTAATTAAATCCAAACTTCCTTTCTGCCGGCATACATGATTAGTTAACTTAATTCTTATTTGCATTTTTCAGGTACCCTGTCAAGCAGGGTTAGAAGTTCTATAATAGTTTTGACTTGGATTTGCTTCCTAATACACGCATATACATCTTCTTACTGATAAGTGAAACTAACTTTCCCTCTCATAGCTATCACATTTTCGGATTTATAATTGGTGATTTTAAAGTGTATTTATATTTTTGGGTACATATAAAACGAGTCTAATACTGACATAGAAGTATAAACTTTCTAACATGTGCACTGCTATGGCCTATGGGCTTCATTTGTCAACTCTTGGTGCCTGTAACGCTAGCTTTACTATCTGCACGGAACAGTACTTATGAATCAAACAATATAGTAACTTTTACCTGTCATTTTAAATTGATGAAGATATTAATTTAGTTAAGAGTAGACATATATTTGCTAGAAGGTATAGTATTTGCATTTCAAATTATTACTGTTGGAAGGTATTTGTATCTTAGATTATCTATGCAACGAGGTATATTTTCTAGCTATTCAAAATGTCTTTTCATTCTTCATTTTAAGTACAATTATTTTACTGAAGTCTTCTTTCTCCGATGGCAAATAATATGCATCATATAAGACCTCTCTTCCAAGTTTATAGAGATATTTAATTTGCATATTTGGTACATCAAACTGTGGTGGTAATTCATAAAATGTATTCGCTTATTTAGATTTTCAACTTGAAAATCAAATGCCAAATTCCAGGTATATTGCCTACGTTTCTAAATATAAAATATTGGAATTCTGATTGTGCAGATCTCAAACCTTGGGTAGTGTTGCACGAAGTCTACAAACACCACTCAAGGTTCTTTAACTTTCAAGATGAAGGGGAAAAAATTGTGTGGTAGTTCAATTAGGCACTATTTGTGTTATTTTATTTTTGCTATGTAAAATGCATATATTTTTGCTATGTAAAATGCATATATGACCTATGAAAGTGTTCTCCAATATAACTTTTAAGTACTTACTCAGCACATTTCTGGATGAATACAGTACAAGTGCTTATAGTTTGTTTATCTTCAAGCATCACTCCACACTCTAAAATGTTGGGCCCATGCTAAACATGGGTCTTGCCCCTTTATTATATAAGTGAATTATTGGAACATGACACATTTGAAAAAATATATATTTAAGAAACTAAATCAAAAAGCTACTTTTCATAATTACTTTATGATTATTTCTAAAAATTGTTCTCCTAAAATTTTGAAGTATTAAATTAAACTTATTCCAATGAAGGGTAAATATGAAAAGGAAAAAAAAAACTCAACAATTCTCAAACTTTGAAAAATTTCCTTTGCCCTAATATTATAATGTATATTGTCGTTATGAAAAACTCATTCAATATATGAAAACATTTGGTCTGAAAACCAATATCAAGACAGACTAAAGATTTAAAATTAGAGGAACAAATAAATTATAAATCTTGAATCGATTTATCGAGAAAGAGTACTATTTGAATTTGTTACCAGTTTAAAGACATACATATTAATTTAACTCGTTGAATGGTGTATTTACAATCAAATCTATTAATCAATATGTTTAATAGAAAACTAATGAAGCAAATTAAATTAAATCAAATAAAGTGATAGAGTTTTGGTGCTTGATGTATCCAGGGGAGGATCTACGTGGACAGGTGGGGGTGCCACGGCACCCAGTGATCTCGAAAAAACGTTATATATATGTATATACGTATAATAATTGAATATATATTACGTTTGCCACCCAATGACCGTACTGCGGAATAGTTCAATTGACAAGGGAGAGGATTTGCCACCCAGTCAATGTGGGTTTGAACCTGGCCAACAACACCATTTCTTTTGCTTGCTCCTTTTTCCTTTTCTTGTCTTTTTCTCCATTAATTCTTATCTATTTATTATTATTTTTTATTAATTCAAAATTTGTTATAAATTCAAGCTCAAAGCAATATAAGTATAAAGAGAAGAAGAAGACAAGAAGTATAAAATGGAGGAGAGAACTTTTCTTCTTATTCAAGTCTATTATCAAATGTGAGTGATATCTCTATGTATAGTGTCGAGATATCACTCCCAAAGGTCACCACATTAATAGATACATAGTTATCTCTTAAGGTTCTTATCACCTTGGAAACACTTATACATGAAACCAATTAATTGTTGGATAACTCTAATGGATCATCCACATAAAACAATGGATTTATAACACTCCCCCTTGAATGTCCATAGATAATGTGCCTCGTTAAAATCTTACTAGGAGAAATCGAGTCGGAAAAAAGTCTAGTGAAGGAAAAAGAGTACACATATCTTTTGATACGCACTATTTGTTGCCTCATTAAAAAACTTGCCAGGAAAATCCAGTGGGACAAAACCTCGGTCAAGGAAAAAAGAGTGCAACATGTATTATACTCCCCCTGATTAAAACATCACTTAATTTATTGTGATGATGTTTTCAATCTTCGTACATTGTGATTGGTATATTATTTTTCAAAGAAAAACCACACATTTCTTGAATATGGTGTGTCATTTATCTCAACCAGACGCACTCTCGACTTGCTTCATGGAGGGCTTTTATTTCTGCATAGCAACATTTGCTTTATTGATCGCCAGAATATTATTGTGTCTCCACATGAAAACAAATAGCGTATTTGAGATCGTGCTTTATGCGGATCAGATAAATATTCTACATCTGTATAACCAATCAGCTTTGACTTGAAATATTCGGAATAGATGAACTCATGCCTATGGTCCTTCAAAGATATTCAAGTATATACATAGCACCATTTAAATGACTTTTTGTTGGAGAGGAACCGAATCTTACCAGTAAATTTACTGCAAAACAGATATCTGGTCGAGTATTGTTAGCAAAATGTATTAGTACCCTGATTGCACTAAGATATGGAGTTTCACCACCAAGAAGTTCTTCATCCTTCTTTTTCAGATCAAAGTGAATCTCAAACGATCTCATAATCGTTGGGGTAATCAATGAATGTGAATAATCCATTTAAAATTGCATTAACATTTTTCTGTGTATGTGCACTGATGGACAAATATTTCATTTGTCAAATTATCAATCTGTAGGTCAAGACAAAATTTTGTCTTATCAAGACCTTTTCATAAAAATACGGATAATTAGGGTCATTATTTTGTACCATTTTCTTCCTTGACTATTTCAATCCATATAAGGATTCTTGAAGTTTTATTGAAAAAGTTTCTTTCAAACTCTTATATGCTTCAAACACCTCGATTTCTTCAAGGATTTTTATATAACCTTCATTATTGTCTAGCTAGACATGATAATTATTCATTATATGCATTCAAGTTTTTATATGTTGCCGGATCAAAACAAACCTCATTGCATCCACAATAGGAGAAAACATCTCCAATAATATCTGGAATTTTGCGACAAACCTTTATTCCCCAAGGCACAAGTTGTACTTGATATATTACGATTATACCATCGCATAATAATTTATTATACCCCACTGACATTATACCTTGATTTATGGACTATCAGTCCAAAACGTCACTTTTCTAAGTGAAATAATATACTTGAATTATGCATTTTACTTGGCCAACCATTTATCTGTCCACACTATATGACATATTTGAATTCAAGATGCTCGTCACAATTTATATCATTGAGCGCTGCCTCATATCAAAGATACCGTCGACGTTTATTTGATATCGATTCCAATATGACATAACTTATCGAGATCTCTTCATTTTTCATCATTTTTCAGGTACCTGAACCTTTTCCAATGTTTTATTAAGTTTTATGTCGTGGTGCTCTCTTATAACACTTGCCTCATTATCATGACCATATTGATCATTTGTTTCTCTCCTTCTTCAAGAAATTATATATTGGGAACCGATTGGTCTATTATGCTTCTGGCGTATCATAGACTCTGTCCTTCAATGACTTCACGTTGGAGCATTTGCAGCTGAATTATATCATAGAGTCAGTATATTCATGTGGCAATTGATTTGCAACATTATGCAAATGAATTATCACTTGAACTTTAAGTTCACATATTTATTTAACGAGGATCCAGATAATTCATAATTAACCTCAAAAATAATTTTCAGTTGTCAATCATCTCTCCCCCTAATGTTAGGAAATTTAACATTCATCTCAACCTTATTTGAAAATTCATCTGTGTGCGTGGTGAAGCAATTAAAATCATAACTGCACATTAAAACTTTAGATGAAAATTATTTGGTTCATGAACCAATTAGATGGGGAAACCTTGTTGGCTTGATGCATATATGTGTTGCTACATGTTAAATAAAGTTATCTCATACCAAATCTCATTTGGGAGTTTTGCTCTCATACCTATGGTTTAGCTATAATTGGAGGAATACAATTTCTGCTAAACCAACCAGCATTATCAGTATAATTTCACAGTTGGAACTGTGCTCTTAATTTAACAATCGAGCAAACAACCTTACAAACACCAATTTGTAAGTTGAACAAAGTACATGTGACCATCGCATAGATGCATCTATCATATAGTTGCAAACGATCCACATGACGGGTGAATAGTACCATATTCACCTTTTTATATGTTTCAAAAATTTCAGGGAATTACAATCCCAACCTTAGCTGGTACAATGATCATTTATCAAAGATCAAGAGAACAAGCAACACAAAGAATTCTTGAAAAATATTTTATTTCTTCATCATATAAGTCACCTGAATTCTCAATTACATTTGCATCACATTTAATCGGAATGGCCAACCGATCATGCCAACTGATCTTTATTTCAATACACTTACAGTTTACTTTTACATGTGATTTCATCAGCATGTCCATGTTTGTATGCAACAAACAAGAGGAAAAATGGGTAATCTTTTACATAAATATTTATAACCCGCTTCGGTTGTAGTAATTTAAAGATATTAAATCTTTTCAAAAATTTATAGTCTCAATATTTCTTTTTAATTCATTCGAAACTTAAAAAGTTTCTTTTGAGACTTACTACAACCCCATTATTATTCATCTGGTAATAACACAACTTGTTAGAGCTTGCTATTAATTTTGTGTACTATCACATATTGCATGACACCATCCCTATGGTGAGCATCTCCTTCAAGGAGGAAATTATATTATTATTGTCATGGTCAAAATCATTACGAGCAATACATGTTTCTTGCTTTACTTTTGTACTACCATAGGTACACAACCAATGACAAATTTATATTGCACACAATAATGACCACAACCCTTATAGGCAAAAACTATTTCTTTCTTTTGCCCTTTCGGTAGTTCACAATAAACATATCATAGTGACGTATAAACGTTCAATACCATCCATTTCAGCCAAATAAAATTTATTTCCTCTTAGAACTCCCGTAGAGGTGAGTTTTGGCATATGTCAGTTGTTCTCAAACCTCCCATAGAGGTGAGTTGTGGCATATATTCAACCCATAATGATTTTATCACATCTTGACACATTCTCTTATAGAATGGTCGAGCATTCACGATACTCATCACAAGTCACATTCTCTTCAAGGAATGGACTAATCATTTATATGTACTTCATAAATTTGCATTATAAGTACATTGTCATGATTTTAAAATTCATCATATTTCCATGACACACCTCAACATCACTTTGAAAGATCAAGTGTACCATCACTTTATCTTCTTGCCTCTTGATGGAGGATTTATAAACTTGTCAAATTATTGGGTTGACAACATTCACAAGTCCAATGACCTTTCATACCATTTCGATAATAAAAATTGTCTTCACATTTTGAGGGACTATTTGAAGAATCCATAGTGTTCTTCCTTTTATCATTACCACAATGATGACTATTATAATTCCGTCCCTTCACACCCTTTTTCATATCATTAATCATTTGTCATCTTTAAGATTAATTATTTACTGCTACCACATTCATACGATAGAATGGAGCAAGTCAACATTCGGATTTCAAAGTTATCATATGTTGCTACCTCATTCTTTTTAAGGAATGGAGCAAATTCGATGGACAAATTACATGACTTTTCATTAAAATATATTATTTTACCTTAGTCATCATTTTATCATCACTATGGTGCATTGACTCAAACTCTATGTCTTACCCATATAAGGCGTGTTACGCCATAATTTTATGAGATTTGAACTCAATCCTTATCATCATGGTGCATCAAAACTCAAATTGATGTCTTACCCTCTTGATGCGGTAGAACATGAATCTACCGTCTTATCCTCAAACATTTTTCATTATGATGCATCCGGACTTAAACCTGATGTCTTACCCTTTTGGTGCGGTGAAACTTAAATACATCGTCTTACCCTCAAACAATGATGTATAATGGTCCAAAACATAATAAGACTTACTCTTCAACTTTTTGAATATATAATCACCAATAATAATAATAGACTTAAGCAAATTCAATCGAAATAAGACTTTGAAGTATGAAATTTCAAAATACAATAAAATTAAAAAAAATATGAGAAGTCTCAATACTGAGTCTCAATACTGATGGGAAATTCTCTTGCTCATCTGCATGGAATGAATTTAGGGAGAAAAGAGCTAAGACAAAGACCAATGCAAGTGCTTGGCACAAAAATATCCCTTTCAAATGTTCATTCATGATTTGGAGAGCCATTAGGGGGAAGCTACCTACTAACGAAAAAATCAGCAACTTGGGAGGTGAAATATCAACTTGTTACTGTTGCAATAACCCAGGTATGGAAACCATTGAGCATGTATTTAATTCTGGAAATTTTGCAAAGCACGTCTCGAAATTTTTTGCAGATTCTTTAGGCATGCAGACAGATCACATCCCCCTAAAATCTATACTCATGAGATGGTGGTCCAGTACGTACAAAAATGAGGCTCATAAGATCATTATGCAATCCACACTCATCTTTATTTGCTGGAACTTGTGAAAAAACAGATGCGCCAAGAAATTTGAAGGTAAACAATCAAACATGGCAAGGGTCAAATTTGTTGTTTTCAAAGACACTTTCAGACTTCTCTATACAGTTTTTCCCTACATCCAATGGCCTTCAAGCTGGAGAGAAATGATTCCCATGGTAGAGGGTTGTTCACATGAGATGAAAATTACAAAGGTACAATGGAACAAGCCTCGAAATCATTGGATTAAACTCAATACGGATGGCAGTGCACTATCTAATCCTGGCAGAATAGGGGCTGGGGGAACTCTCAGAAATTCAGAAGGAAAGTTGATTATGGCATATGCAGTTCCTTTCGGCGAAGGAATGAATAACCAGGCTAAAGTCGAAGCTGTAATTTTTGGCATGTCTTGGTGTATTCATCTAAAATTCAATAATGTAATTTAGAAGTGGACTCTCAACTCCTTATGGATTGGATACAAAGAAAATCACACCTCCATGGAACATCTCATGTCATATTGAAAAGCTTCTCAACATCATCACACAAGTTCAAAATTTTATCTGCATTCACACAATAAGGGAAGGCAACTTTATAGCAGATGCGCTCTCAAAGCATACTCATCAGATCACCAGCCCCCAAGTTTATTTCAACATTCAACAAATTCCAAAGGATGCAGTAGCCTACTATCAATTGGACAAAGTTGAAATGACAAGCTTTAGAAGAAGAAAAATGAAAAGAATTAAAAAGCCTCCCTAAATCTTCCTTTATTTGGAGGACTTAGGAAGGAGCGCGAGCTAATTCAAGTCCTCTACTGTTTTTTTGTTTTTTTTTTTGGCTGTTCTACCAGTCAAGGTCATAAGCTAGACTTATTAGGTTTAGTTTGTGACTGAGTATCTTCCTTCTTCTGTAAAGGGAGAGTCTCCAAATAGCTAGGTCTTGTTTGATTATAGCAAATAGTCGAGTCTTTCTTTTGCTTGTAAAGGGAGAGTCTCCCTCATTTATGCTTTCCTAGATTCTGTGTACTGAGAGGAGTCCTCTCATAGGTACTTAGATGGCTAGGTTCCTTATTATTCTGGGGAAGAGTTGGAGAACCTACTAAGGTTACTTAGTAGGCTACCAACTCTTGAACCACCAAACTTGGAGGTAAGGTTTATGTCCCCCTCTGTGTACTTTTTTGCATTATATCTATGATAAGGTCTGGGGTGTTGCTAGGCTCCTGACCCCTTCAAGGGTCATTCAATTAAAAAAAAAAATCTCTATGGCAAATATAACATCAATCTTAAGAGGAGAGAGATGTTCCTTTAAAATATCACCAATCAAGCTTTGACAATTTATTTATTTTTATTTATAATATAACAGATTATCCAAATTGATCAAAGGAAAAAATCACATACTGAGACAACATTATACAGATGAAACCATGACAAAAGGAGTAATATTTAATTATTAGAATATAATTGAAATCTATGTTATAAGCATACCCGTATTCTTTGTCCATAAAGATATCTTTTCAATAGTTGGACAAATGGAGGCATCAACCAATAAACATAACATCTGCTCTTTGCAGTATTGGTAACTTACCTTGTTTCAATAAAAAGATAAACACAACATAGAGAAATGAATTCTAATTAGAACCTCGTGCTGATAACGTGTTATAAAATCAAGCTCAAAGCAATACAAGTATAAAGAGAAGAAGAAGACAAGAAGTATAAGATAGAGGAGAGAAATTTTCTTCTTATTCAAGTCTATTATCAAATGGTGAATGATATCTCTATTTATAGTGTGGAGATATCACTTCCAAAGGTCACCACATTAATAGATACATAGTTATCTCTTAAGGTTCTTATCACCTTGGAAGCTTATCACCTTGGAAATACTTATACATGAATCCAATTAATTGTTGGATAACTTTAATGCATCATCCACATAAAACAATGGATTTATAACAAAATCAACCCCTTTTTTTCTTTTCTTTTCTTTTTCTACATTTATTCTTATATATTTATTACTATTCTTTATTAATTCAAATTGACCCCTTTTCATAATTAATTTTGAGTTTTTACTTTCTCTTGTACTAATTATTAATCTCTTGATATGAGTATCACGTATTTATTTTTTTATCAATTAGTGAGTACTTAATTATGAGCGTCAAATAAATGTTATTAAGAATATATTTAAATAGTAGTTTTTAAAAAACATAAGTTTCAAAAATATGTTTTTTTAATTTAAAGGTTCTTTCGATCTTTATCGATGTTTTTGCTATGTAAGATGACTAGGCTGAAACTACAATTTTTATTATTTTTTAACTATATATCTTCGACAACACATAAAGTCAATGGAATATGAATATATTATGTTAATACTATTAGAATTTAGATGGTTTATACAAGCTCAAATTTTGATGTGATAAATCTTTTTAGTGTCAGCGAATAAGACATCTAATTTCAAAAAGGAAATAAAAATTAAATTGTTTAGTTATTTCTAATCACATAATATCTAAAAGAAAATATTACTACATGCATATTTGATCGATTTGTTTATAAAAATAATAAAAAAAATAATAACCTGAATTGTACCCCAAAATTAAAGCAACCGATCCTTTTATCTTACTTGAACATTGTGACACCCCCGACCTCCAAATCCTAGATTCGCCTCTGGATGTATCAATAAGTTCTGGAGTTAAGTGTATTGCTTCGCCCATTCCTGATAGTCGCAGCTCTGCCCGTTCCCTATTCCATGAATGAGAATTGATCTACAACAGCTGGGCAAAATCCATCTCTTTCCATCTCTATGTTCGCTAAATTTACTTCCTTTCTTGCTTTCATGAGTCGACCTTAACAGACATCTCTTCCATTTTCGTAGATGGAAGATCCGGTGAATCAATTCAATTAGATGCCGCTTACCTTGTCAAAAATTCATTTTTCTTACAATTATGTAAAAAAATATTTTTATATTCATTTTTCTTACAAGTATGTAAAAAAGTATTTTTATATTGTCAACAAGGGTAAGTGCTTAACTTCTATGTTCAATAGATGAAATACTCCATTTGAAAAAAAAAATGTTACATGTATTGGCTATATATTGATATATTATTCCTCCGTAAATGGCAGGATTTTATATGAATATATCTAACGTATTTTTCCTTTTGTCCTTTAATTTTATTTTTGAAATAATAAATCCTTTATTGATTTCGAATTACATGTTTCCACCTTTATCTTCGATGAATATCATTTAGTAACCCTGATAAAAATTCGATATTAAGTTTCTTATTTTGTTTAAACATGTTTTCACTTTAAATCCAATGGCTCTGTCAATTAAACATGTTTTCACTTTATATATATTGGACATTTGGTTACATTGTTCCAATTTATTATATCATATTCCCTTTCATTTATTTTAAAATAAGTGATATTTTAACTTTTTTTTTTTAAAATGATTTTATTTTTCTAAACATTCCTATTTAATATATAAAATTTTGTATTATTAAAGAATCACTTTTTTCTTAAAATTATTTAATCATGTTAAATTAATAAATATATTTTGTGTGATGATAAATCATTTCATTAAAGATTAATAGATATTTTTAAATTAAATTATCACTTCATATAGAAGTGTGATATTTTCTTTAGACTGATTAAAAATAAAAATAAGTAAATTAGGAAAACAAAATATTTATTTTAAAACGAAATCAGTACCAAAATAAATTAAATGTCCTACTATACCTAATTAAATTTCTTAGAAGGTGTAACACATCATTTAAGCACGTTTAATACCCAGGTTGTTTTGGAATGTTGTTAGATACAAATTGAATTGAATTTGAAATCATGTTAAAAGATAATTTGTTATATTATTCTTTTAATTCTTCTGGAAAGTAGAAATTACTTATTTAAAATCATAATTAATCACGTGTAAAAAAATGATTTTATATAGCCAATTTTTTTTCCAGTTAATAAATAATGATGTGAATGAGTTTTTTCTCAAACGAAAATGTTATAGTTATTCTAAACTTTTAACGAAAAGCATAAATAAGTATTTTTCAAAGTTTAAATATTTGAACTTTTTCCTATTATTAAATAGCAAAATTACTATCATTTTTATTATTGCACATAGTTACAACAGATAAATTTTCATGATATACCATAGAAGGATCTCCTCTTTTCCTCTCTACGAAAATCATTCAACCCATATCAAGTGTGGATCCAATAATTCTAGAGAAATTAATGCAATTGTTATTGCTTTCTAGATTTAAGCTTGATCGTAATGAGTAATTAGGATCTTTCGACTATTTACAAAATGAACCGAGGAAAATAGCCTTTTAACGGATTTATGAACAATATAATAGTAAGACAAGTGTACAAGCATTAGGATAAATTATTTAAATACACACCTTTATTTTTCATAATTTCCATTATTCCCTATCATTTTAAAATTGGGCAACTTTCACATATAGCAAACATAAAATTCATATTTGTATGATGTAACAAAGTTTGCATAATTGCGCTCCATAGCAAACATATACATGTATAATTCGCTATACATATACAATTGAAGCGAATTGTATAAAATTAAGTGTATAAAACGAGAAAGAGAAAAAGACTTGGGCAGAGAATTGTATAAAATGAAGTGTATAAAATGAAGTATATAAAACGAATTGTATAATTATATGTGTATAGGACGATTATATATAATTTGAATCTGTATAAAACGAGAAAGGGAGAAAGGCAAAAGAGACTTGGACAGGGAATATACAACTGAATTGAATTGTATAAAACGAGAAAGAGAGAAATAATATACAATTTGTATTTATATAAAACGAAAAAGAGAGAAAGACAAAAGAGACTTGGGCAGGGAAGTGTTTTTATTGTATAATTATAAGTGTATAAGACGGAGATATATGTATTTGCATGTGTATATATAATTTTCTCTCGCTTTATACAATTAGAAACATAATTTATACAATTCTATTGTATAAAGCGAGAGAGGCGAGCGAAGGAAGCGAGTGAGAGAGGGAGAGTGGCGAGCGAGAATATGAGGCAGAGAGGGACTAACAAACAGTTTGCTATGGAACACAAATACATCAAATGGTAGCTACTATATTTATATTATTAGTTTGTCATTCTATACAATTATCCCTTTAAAATATCTCAAAAATCCTCCCTCCTTTTCCTCCTAAACCCCACTGTTCCAGATACATAAAGTTTCAACACTCAAAACACATGTTTCTCTTCCTAATTTCACTCTCTTAATCTCTCCCTATTTCGCTCCCTCAATCTCTTCATATTTTCATTCCCTCAATCTTTGATTTCTTTCTTTTTTTATTTCCAGATTTACTCTCTCACCATAATATCGCTCCATAACTTTTTTCAAGCATCCAAGTAAGTTTTCCCTCCAAAAAAATTTCCGAAAAACTACCGGATCTCCTCCCTTTCCACATTCACAAATTGTATAAGAAAAAGGTGAAAGAATGATGTATTTCCATTGCTCCTGGTAACAAAATCGTTTTCAGAGAATTCTCTTTTGCTGGTAAAAACACTTTCCATTGTTGGAAGTAAAAAAAAGATACATAAATTGATATGGAGCAAAGGTAAAAGTGAAGGGGGATTTCTTCGTCACTTTTTTTTTGGTTTCAACAGATCAATTGTTGATTTTTTCGATTTTTTGTTGTTCATCATTTATAATACATATGAGTTCAAAACGATACATAAATAGATATGTCAAATGTCTTCGTTGATTTTCAATGTATCTCGTTTATTTTGATTCTTAAGTTAATCTTTGTAAGTGTCATCATTGATCTGATACATTACTGTTACAATAACTTTTGTTTTACGCAATGTATTATATTAATATTTAAGATATTGATCCATAACCCTAATGTTGTTGAATATTCTATGAGTTTTATCATATTCAATATAAATGTTGTAGATACATAAACAATACCTAATGTATCATCTACATGTATCATCAATCTTAGTCAAATTTAAAAGGTTATTAGCAGTAACAAATCAGTTGTGTTTATGTATCTGCACTCTTTAATATTTGTTCAGTCTTACCCAACTTAGAATGTGATATATATATATATATATATATATATATATATATATATACATTTACCCAATAATAATCTTGATACATAAATCATAATGTTCTATAACTGGAACATTATATATCAGATCTAACAATAGATATATGATACATATTCATTCTTTGGCAAACTAGAACACATGTATATAATACTTAATAACTAAATCACAATAATGTATCGATCTAAAATCAAATATTTTACTGGGAATCTTTACTTCTCTATTGTATCTGATAGGATTACAATGCTTAGCAATTCACTAAATACTTTAGGAATAGTAATCCATCATGAGTAATATATTCTTCTTTCCACAACATCTACAGAGTATCTCTTCTAGTTGAAATCCACCATAATTACATATTTTTTGCTTAAAACAAACAATGTTTTTTCTTTCAGCATTAAACTAACACATAACGACACAATTTTGTAACATCTTATAGCATGTACCAGATACATTATAATTTCTAATGATACAATCATTCAACAAAATCCAAGATAAATATATATATTTATGTATCATCCACACTTGTTTATAGATCAAAACAAGTAATTTACATATCTTGATTGTTATACTATTTATATACAATATACACAAAATAGGTTGAACTATAATACACTTATACGAATTTGTGATACACACTCGATATTCAAAACATATTTAATCCATCTCAATTGTTAATCTACTTATTACATGTATCATATACAATATATTATGATGATATATTTTTGTACAAATCTCATCTAGATACAAAATAATTATCACATCAATATTCATAGATTCAAATTTACAATACATGTGCGTCGTTTGCCAGTAATGTATCATGGATTATATATCATATCAAAACGACAAACAAAACCATGACTCTGAGCTTTTTTTCTGATATTGATCACTAGATTCTGTTTCTGTCGAAGAAAAATGTCCAAAGGTAATGATCATTACTTTGTTTTAGTTCTTGCAGTACCAAACTTCATGTAACACTGCAGTCTGCACAAAATCAAGCAATTAAACTTGAATTTTATCAACTACAATATGGTTCAACGCGCGACATATGTCCTCCTTTTCAGTTTCTCAAGTGTAAAGATTCTAAGGATGTTGTGGAGCGTTTTATACATCACTTGTGATCCCGAATTATAACATATAATGATCAAAATGATGGATATATATAAAACATATATTTGCATCTGCAACTGCACTTGAGAAAAATATTCGTTATTGAGAACTTCTCAAATTCGTTAATTTTTTCTGAACAAGAATGAATTAACTTCTCAGAAATCAAATTAAAGTTTAATAAAGAAAAGATGAAAAAGGGAATAGAAACTTACTAATTGACAGAGGGATCGTGTTAGTAATGTTAGCAGCAGTCAAGGTTGTCAAATCAGATCTGTGTGATACATTGAATTCAAATTACTCAACGATTTATTATATTCAATGATTTCGACTTGATAATTCGAAATCGTGAATCGTTTGTCTAATCATCTTAAAGGCGGATTTGAGATTCAAGATTCGAGAGAAGATGAAAATTTGATTTTTAAATTTTTTGAAGTTGTTACAGATTGGAAAAGATTGATATTAATCAATCTATGTGATTTATAGAGGAAAAGGTCAACACAACGTGATTTGTGGGGACAGGAAATCAGATTTGCATGATTTTGGGAAAGGAAATCGGTTTTACATTATTATTTCATATTAAGCGCAACAAATAAGTTTATAATGTATCACATATAATGTATCAGAATAAAATTTATGTATCCAGATGACTGTTTTTTAAGAATTTTTTGTAAAATGAAAAAAAGTAGGGAGAGAATGTATTTAAGGTCTAACACTATGGAATTTATGTAATATATAATTTATTTTTATTAAATGAATGTATGGTATTTAATAAATATTCTCTCTGCCTAATAGCACTTCTCCACTATGGACTGTGCATATTTGTTACGAAATTATAAATAGAAGAATAATTTCACTATATCGTGCTTTGAATATATTCTAATAAATATAATGTCTTGAAAAATGTAATAGAAAATGACTATAAATTAAAGAAAATAGTAAGAAGAGTACTTAATTCCAAGAAAACTTTTGAGTGACCTTTAATTTGTTGTTTGGTTACAAAAAATTAGAATAATTTATCCTAGGATCCACAATTAGCCCAACCATAAATTATCCCTCATTGGGGGAGGAATAGTAACCCCAGGATAGCTTATCATGTATCTAAAATAACAAAAATAACACCCCCCTAAACTCTCTTTTATACACCATTTTTTTATTCATGTATATTAACATATTTTTTATCAATATTTATAATAACATTCACAACCTTAATTATTTATTGTGTTTATGCTAATATATTTTTCCATTAAAAAATTATAATTTATATTTATGGTATATAATAATTTGAATTTATTTGTTTAATTCTTATGTTTATTTATATTTTGATTTCTCTTAAAATGTTCATTCGACTACTAAGTTGCATATTATTAATTAAATAGTTTATTACCCACTTAAGAATTATATTTTATATATGTATTTATGTCGATAACTTTAATAATAAATTTTCTCTTACTTCAACAAACTTAAAATGAAAGTTTTATTTTTAAACTAAATAAGATGAAAGCTTTATTTTAAAAACTAAATAAGATGAAAGTTTTATTTTTAATCTTAATAAGATGAAAGTTTTATATTTAATCTAAACAAGATGAAAATTTTATTTTTAAGTTAAATAAGATGAAAATTTAACTTTAAAAACACTCGGCACAATCATGAAAATGTACACACAAAAATATTTAAGTTAAATAAGATGAAAATTTTATTTTTAAGTTAAATAAGATGAAAGTTTTGTTTTAAAAAGACACAACACAATCATGGAAATGCACACACACAAATATTTAAGCTAATTAAGATGAAAATTTTCTTTTTCTGAATGAAATAACTAAAGCTTGCAAAAAAATGCAAAAAATATAAAAAGAAAAACTAAATAAGGTGGAGGATATTTTTGTAAACAAACAGTTTATTCTTAAAAAATATTCAATGAATACAAGTTTGAATAAAGCAGACCAAACAAGCAACAAAAAATAATTCAAGCATAACTAATCTCATAATAACTTATCTCAATATAACTTATCCCTACATAACTAATTCCAACATAACTTGTATTCAACTCAATCGAACCCTAAGTGTGAAATTGTTCATTAATTTCATAAAAGTGGACAAGTATTGTTGGATACCTCAAAATAGTGGATAACTATTGTTAGACACAGGGAGTAATATATACTCCCTCCGTCCAACAATACTTGTCCACCATACAATAAATAAATATCTAACAATATTTGTCTATTTTATGAAATTTATGGATAATTTTACACTTAGTTCCTAATTTACGTCTATCATTAATTATACTCATTTCCCTATTATATTTTTCAAGAACTGTTTAATATATTCAAAGATTAATATAGTAAAATTATCCTTTTATTTATAATTTTTTAAAGGGTGTATCAAGTCAATAGTGAAAAATTATTATTGAATAGAGTGAGCAGTATAAAATACCATATGTATAGTATAATTATAAAGGGAAGATGTCATACTTCCTTTTTGGCCTGAATTTTTATTTTGCAGTCCACCGGTCAATTACTCCATTCATTTATTTTTATTGGTTATTATTTAACTTGCTATCGTTATTAAGAAAATAATTATTGATATAAATAATTTATTATATTATTTTTATTAAATGATGTTTGGGATTAGGTTTGAAAAACAATTTGGAGAATAAATATAATAAAGGTAAATATGAAAAAGAATAATTGTCTTATTTTAATATATCAAAGTAACAAATAAAATTAAAAATCTATTTAAAAATAAACAAATAGTAAAAGTGAATGAAAACGAATTTTCGATATCCCATTTTTATTTGAACCATATTTAATGAGATTCTAAAAGGGACCATTCGAAAATTCTTCCCCTCATTTAATGCTTTGAAAATTTGGTGCAACAATTGCTGATGTATTATTGCTTTTAGTCCGTGAATTGTCAAAAAGAAAAAATTGAGAGTTTTATGGGAATTGTTAAAGATTTTTTTTTCTGTTATAAAATCTAAGCTCAGAATAATATAAATATAAATGAAGAAGATAAGAGAAGTAGATGTAGGAGAAGACTTTCTTCTTATTCAAGTGTATTCTCAAATGGTGAGTGATATCTCTATTTATAGTATTGAGATATCACTCTCAAAGGTCACCACATTAATAGATACATAGTTATCTCTTAAGGTTCTTATCACCTTGGAAACACTTATACATGAAACCAATTAATTGTTGAATAACTCTAATGGATCATCCACATAAAACAATGAATTTATAACACTCCCCCTTGAATGTCCATAGATAATGTGCCTCGTTAAAATCTTACTAGGAAAAATCGAGTCGGAAAAAAGTCTAGTGAAGGAAAAAGAGTACACATATCTTTTGATACGCACTATTTGTTGCCTCATTAAAAAACTTGCAGGAAAATCCAGTGGGACAAAACCTCGGTCAAGAAAAAAAGAGTGCAACACGTATTATACTCCTCCTGATTAAAACATCACTTAATTTATTGTGATGATGTTTTCAATCTTCGTACATTGTGATTGGTATATTCTTTTTCAAAGAAAACCCACACATTTCTTGAATATGGTGTGTCATTTATCTCAACCAGACGCACTCTCGACTTGCTTCATTGGGCTTTTATTTCTGAATAGCAACATTTGCTTTATTGATTGACATGATATTATTGTGCCTCCACATGAAAACAAATAGCGTGTTTGAGATCGTGCTTTATGCGGATCAGATAAATATTCTACATCTGCGTAACCAATCAGCTCTGACTTGAAATCTTCATAATAGATGAGCCCATGTCTATGGTCCTTCAAAGATATTCAAGTATATACATAGCACCATTCAATGACTTTTTGTTGGGGAGGAACCAAATCATGCCAATAAATTTACTACAAAACAGATATCTGGTCGAGTATTTTTAGCAAAATGCATTAGTGCCCTGATTGCACTAAGATATGGAGTTTCATCACCAAGAAGCTCTTCATCCTTCTTTTAAAGATCAAAGTGAATCTCAAACGATCTCATAATCATTGGGGTAATCAATGAATGTGAATAATTCATTCCAAATCGCATCAACACTTTTCTGTGTATGTGCTCTGATAGACAAATATTTCATTTGTCAAATTATCAATCTGTAGATCAAGACAAAATTATGTCTTACCAAGACCTTTCATAAAAATACAAGGACAATTAGGGTCATTCTTTTGTACCCTTTTCTTCCTTGACTATTTCAATCCATATAAGGATTCTTGAAACTTTATTGAAAAAGTTTCTTTCAAACTCTTATATGCTTCAAACACCTCGATTACTTCAAGGATTTTTATATAACCTTCACTATGTCTAGCTAGACATGATAATTATTCATTATATGCATTCAAGTTTTTCATATGTTGTCAGATCAAAACAAACATCATTGCATCCACCATAGGTGAAAACATCTCCAATAATATCAGTATTTTTGCGACAAACCTTTATGCCCCAAAGCACAAATCGTACTTGATATCTTACGATTATACCATCGCATAATAATTTTGTACCCCACTGACATTATATCTTGATTTATGGACTATCAGTCCAGAACGTCACTTTTCTAAGTGAAACAAAATATACCTGAATTATGCATTTTACTTGGCCAACCATTTATCTGTCCACACTATATGACAGATTTGAATTCAAGATCCTCATCACAATTTGTATTATTGAGCACTACTTTATATCAAAGATACCGTCGACGCTTACTTGATATCGATTACAATATGACATAACTGATCTCTTCATTTTTCATCATTTTTCAGGTACCTGAACCTTTTCCGAGGTTTTATGAAGTGTTATGTCAATGTGCTCTTTTATAGCACTTGCCTCATTACCATGACCATATTGATCATTTGCTCCTCTCCTTCTTCAAGAAATTTTATATTTGGAATCAATTGGTCTATTACGCTTTCGGCGTATCATAGACTCTGTCCTTCAAGGACTTCACATTGGAGCATTTGCAGCTGAATTATATCATAGGGTCAGTACATTCATCTGACAATTCATTTTCAACATTATACAAATGAATTATCACTTGAACTTTAAGTTCACATATTTATTTAACGAGGATCTAGATAATTCATCATTAAACCTCACACATAATTTTCAGTTGTTAATCATCTCTCCCCTTAATATAATGTTAGAAAATTTACTATTTATCCCAACCTTATTTGGAAATTCATCTTTGTGCGTGGTGGATCAATTAAAATCATAACCGCACATTCAAACTTTAGATGAAAATTATTTCGTTCCTGACCCTGAACCAATTAGATGGGGAAACCTTGTTGGCTTGATGCATACATGTGTTGCTACATGTTAAATAAAGTTATCTCATACCAAATCTCATTTGGGAGTTTTGCTCTCATACCTATGGTTTAGCTATAATTGGAGGCATACAATTTCTGCTAAACCAACCAGCATTATCAGTATAATTTCACAGTTGGAACTGTGCTCTTAATTTAACAATCGAGCAAACAACCTTACAAACACCAATTTGTAAGTTGAACAAAGTACATGTGACCATCGTAAGTTGAACAAAGTACATGTGATCATCGCATAGATGCATCTATCATATAGTTGCAAACGATCCACATTATGGGTGAATGAGGCCATATTCACCTTTTTATATGTTCCAAAAATTTCAGGGGATTACAATCCCAACCTTAGCTGGTACAATTATCATTTTATCAAAGATCAATAGAACAAGAAACACAAAGAATTCTTGAAGAATCTTTTATTTCTTCATCATATAAGTCACCTGAATTCTCAATTACATGTACATCACATTTAATCGGAATGGCCAACCGATCATGCCAACTGATCTTTATTTCAATACACTTACAGTTACTTTTACATGTGATTTCATCAGCATGTCCATTTTTTTGTATGCAACAAACAAGAGAAAAAAATGGGTAATCTTTTACATATATATTTATAACCCGCTTCGATTGTAGAAATTTAAAGATATTAAATATTTTCATAACGTATAGTCTCAATATTTCTTTTTAATTCATTCGAAACTTAAAAAGTTTCTTTTGAGACTTACTACAACCCCATTGTTATTCCTCTGATAATAACACAACTCGTTAGAGCTTGCTATTAATTTTGTGTGATATCACATATTGCATGACACCATCCCTATGGAGCATCTCCTTCAAGGAGGTTCACAATAAACATACCATAGTGACGTATAAACGTACAATACCAGTAACCATTTCTGCCAAATAAAATTTATTTCCTCTCAAACCTCCCGTAGAGGTGAGTTTTGACATATATCATTTTTTCTCAAACCTCCCATAGAGGTGAGTTGTGACATATATTCAACCCATAGTGATTTTATCACATCTTGACCCATTCTCTTATAGAATGGTCGAGCATTCACGATACTCATCACAAGTCACATTCTCTTCAAGGAATAGACTAATCATTTATATGTACTTCATAAATTTGCATTATAAGTACATTGTCATAGTTTTAAAATTCATCATATTTCCATGACACACCTCAACATCACTTTGAAAGATCAAGTGTACCATCACTTTATCTTCTTGTCTCATGATAGAGAATTTATAAACTTGTTAAATTATTGGGTTGACAACATTCACAAGTCTAATGACGTTTCATACTATTTTGATAATAAAATTGCCTTTACATTTTGAAGGACTATTTGAAGAACCCATAATGTTCTTTCTTTTATCATTACCACAATGATGACAATTATAATTCCGTCCCTCCACGCCCTTATTCATATCATTAATTATTTGTCATCTTTAAGACTAATTATTCACTTCATATGATTGAATGGAGCAAGTCAACAGGCGGATTTCAAAGTTATCACATGTTGCTACCACATTCTTTTCAAGGAATGGAGCAAATTCAACATGATAAATTTCAAGACTATTCATCAAAAATATATTATTTTTCCTCAATCATCATTTTATCACCACTATGGTGCATTGAGACTCAAACTCAATGTCTTATCCATACAAGGCACATTAGGCCATAATTCTGTGGGAGTTGAACCCAATCCTTATCATCATGGTGCATCAAAACTCAAATTGATGTCTTACCCTCTTGGTGCGATAGAACTTGAATCTACCGTCTTACCCTCAAATATTTTTTCTTATGGTGCATCCGGACTTTAACCTGATGTCTTACTCTTTTTGGTGCGATAGGGCTTGAATCCATCGTCTTACTCTCAACCAACGGTATAATAGACCGAATTACAACATAACTCACCATTTGAGTCTTTCAAAACAATCAAAATAATATTCAAACTCATGCTATTAAAATTTTATACCTTCTTCCATTTAAGAAGTTCTGTATAGCATGTCATATTCAACCAATAGTAGTATATGCCTTTGGTTCCTGGTAATTGTTAGTGACTGAATACTATTGTATTCTAAATCATAAAAATATTTTAGAAAATACATACCTGATTTGATGCAAATAATATCTTGATTCTCATAACGAGATCAACCAAAACATGAGCTAAAGAAAAACTAAACTCACTCTCAATTGTCTAGAGTCTCGTGTTGATAACGTGTTATAAAATCTAAGCTCAGAATAATATAAGTATAAAGAAAGAAGATAAGAGAAGTAGATGTAGGAGAAGACTTTCTTCTTATTCAAGTGTATTCTCAAATGGTGAGTGATATCTCTATTTATAGTGTTGAGATATCGCTCCCCACATTAATAGATACATTAGTTATCTCTTAAGATTCTTATCACCTTGGAAACACTTATACATGAATCCAATTAATTTTTGGATAACTCTAATGGATCATCCACATAAAATAATAAATTTATAACATTTTCATATTTTTTAAGTGAAATTTTTAATTATTGTACTTTTTTGAAAGAAAAGTATATAAGAATAATAAAAAAGACTAAACTATTGTAAAAATTGGTTTAAATTTCTATCCAAATATTATTCTTAAAAGGTGTGTCATGACTTAATAATTGACCAGAGAAATTATCTCAATATTCAATCAGCAAAAAATAATTTTCTTAGAAAGTCAATTCTTTTTTGTTTATAACTAAAAACCATTCGACTAATATTTCACCTACAAAATTAACCAATTTAATTTATTAATTCTTTAATTAAATTTCCTAACATGAATTTTATGTAAAGCCAATTTTTTTTAAAAATAAAAAGATATTCATTTCAAAGCTCGGACAATCCGCTGAAAGTATGGAAAAATTGTCTTATTAGAGATACATTCGTATCAAATAAACTAATTCTATTTATATTCTCAAATAATTACATATTTTACCACTAATAAGAATTTTCTATCATATATTGAGGAAGTACACCTAGATACACACATGCATTTTTTCTTTTAGATACACTAAAACACGGAGAGATGCAAAAGAGTTGGGAGGGAGGCGAACGAGATAGTCATGTATATCAAATACATGTGAGTCACATTAATATATGTATCTGGCATAGTTCACATGTATTTGAGAATACTAAATACATAAGAGAATAATTAGCGAGATCGAAAGAACGCGAACAAGATTTATCAATATATCTCAAATACATTAGAATCTAGTAATTGAATAAGCATGCAATGAATAAGCAACACACAGTCAAACTACTTTTAATTCATTTAGACATGAGCTCAAAAATTAAATAGTAGTTAAGATATCTATATTTACTTTATTACAAATACGACTATTGAGTGCCTTCATTAAATATATTATTTGACTGAAACAAAAAATCTTTCCCCGTTATAATTATAAAATTAAAAATATATATATAAAAAAAGTGCCCATTTTCGTTGCCAATTTCATCCTCCAATTCTTATATATATAGAATTGAACCACTCATACATGTTACATGTAGTTTGTCTTGTTTATTCATTTCTCAACTGAACCTTGGTTATTTTACTAAGCATTATTATTATATATAGCTAGTGTTAACAAGTTTGTTGAAGAAAAAGTGGTAGATGTGGATCCTGCTAATAGCAACAAGAGCAAAGAGGAGAAGATGAAGATAATTTTCCACAAGTTCGACAAGAACAAAGATGAAAATCTAGGGACTACTGATCTAGTTGGATGGATCATTGTCGTTGTACCCACATTAAATAACGATTTCCAAAGGGTTCTATCTTTCCTTTAAAAATACATGGATACTTACCCTCTGTCCTAATTGATTCAGAAGGATTGTTCTACACTGACTTCAGTCTCATTTATACCGATGATCTTCATAACATGATTTCATAACCTTGATCATGATTCAAATACCATTAATGCCCCATCTGTTGAAACTCAGACCCCAATTGAGCATCAGGTTTATATGTTATACTATATTACTTCTTCTTTTTGTGAATCTTTTCACCAGAACTAGGTCACATGATTTTAAGGTAATCCTTTACCTCATAGTGATTCGAAAGGTAATCTAGCTCAATTGGTTTTAATTTGGGTATGAGGCTCAATCTAGATTTTTTGAGGATACTCAAAGTTTTTTATTGTGTCGTACTTAATACATTCGAATAGACTTAATTGCTTGCTGTTAAAAAAGTTTCTTTCATTGTTATTTGATGGTAAATGGTGTAAATTTTGTAAACTATGACGGGTCGTTTGGTAGTGTGAATGAGAATATAAGAAATAGATTTTATTAGTAATGTTGTGATCAGTAATGCTAAATTATTTCTTATCCACATTTTGTTATATTAAGGAACAATAATGCTTGAATTGATAATACCATAGTTTGTTGAAAATCCTATTAAACAAAGAACTACATAATAACACGGCTAGTGTATGTATTATTTTCTCTAATACATCCTGTCAACTCCCCCCACCACCACCACCACCACCAACTGTATTCTAACCTATTGGAGCATATAATTAATCTATAAAATTATCAATTTAAGTTGCCTGCAGAGTTGAACTATTATTGGACTAATTCCTCAACCACAATAGAAAATTACAAAGTATGACTCTAAAGTCACAAAGACTTACGATATGAGCACTTACATTGCGTAATTTTGCAGGTGGTATCATTACAAACACTCCAGTTGTAGGACTTCAAGTAAAACAACAACAGTGTATGCTTCAATCATACCAAGTACAACAAATACTACTACAATTGCGAGCACAACAACAAGCTGCAAGTCTAGTAGCAACTAATTACTCACATAATTCTACTTTTTCAAACACCAACAACAACATTTACAGTTCTCGGAAGGTAATAATTATAGAAACACACTAAACAAGTGATACAAATATCTTGTCTAGACTCAAATCACATTTTGAAAGTTCAATCTTATATAATTTTTATCCTTCACAGAATTTCTGATATTGTACTTTTTCTTGTTTTAGATTACAATTATATTTTATGAATCATTTACAAGTTGGAGAGATTAACTATGTTGGGTTGATGTATGATTTCGCAAATACAACGCAACAAGTAGTACAAATACATTATTTTTCTTTAATACTATTTGAGAACATCTATCCTTTTTTAGTCCATCAAAAAGTATTTTTTGTACCAAACTGATCAAATTTTAAGGAGTTATTAATTATTTGTAGGAAGGAGGGATCAACATAACTGTGCAGGTGAGTAGTTACAGAATCACGGTGCAACAAGTGGTACAAATACCTCATCTACCTTTAATACTCTTTGAGAACATTTAGTAATGTCGTGGGTTCATTGATTAGTACACCTCCGGTGCTGATAAGGCCGGGACCGTGGTCGTCCGTCTCCTACTTTTTAGGCAATCATCTAACTCAAATCACAAATGTCATATTAGTTGTATTCCTTTTTTCAACTTTTTCTTGTTTTAGGTAACATACTATTTGTTTTATAGATAATATTAAGTTACTATGTTCACTTTTTTAAGCAGTGGTTGTACCGATAGTTCACAAAAGCTCATTTACTCTATCTAAGCTGAGACTTCGTATTCTTTATGATATTTTTATCGTCCTCTCTTACAACAATCAGAATGATGAAGAAGGCATTGAGTCAACAATAATGTACACGAATCCAGGGGTTAAATGGGGTGATATTGCCAGACTAAGTGAAACAAAGAGAATTCTAAAGAAAGCAATGGTAATGCCAGTGTTGTTGCCTGAGTATTTCCAGGTACTGTAAATAATTTGTTTATTCTAATAATTTGGTATGACGGAAGTAATATTTCAGGAAATTATTTTTCATCATGTCTGGTGTTTGAAAAGGAGGAAAATTATGTCATTATCCTTATAACTATCTTAGCTTTCATCTTCATATCAATTGCATCAACTAACAAATTTAGACATTATTATGTTTAAAAAATCATCAAAATATTTCCAAATTTTTTAGTTTTATTATTATTTTTTTTCGATGGAAATGCCACCACACTTCATATTCCTTTCATTTTTGCGCATAAAAAACAATTCACTAGAGGTGGATATGGTCCTCCCAAGTGATTAAGAAAATAAGTTGGAAATAGTTTTTTCTGTTGAAACTAAATGATCATAGATTATTTTCAGTCGCGGAACAATAAAAAAACGAGTAGTAAATACTTAATATGAAACTTGTAATATTGCATGCTATTTTCAGGGAATCCGGAGACCATCGAGAGGATTTCTTATGCTTGATCCTCTCGAGGCAGATATTTAAGGAATATGATAATACTGGTGATACTGCTATTTCTATATGGGGTTCTAACACCTTGTTTGGATGGTTATTATCCATTGTGTTACTGTTGGACAAAATGATAATCACAACCAGGATAATGTTCAAACTAAATAGCAATAGGAAGAGAGTAACAACGACACCAAATATTAAAATGGGTAAATATGATACCCGAATAAGTAATACAATAATATTGATGAAAAAACTTGGTAGTGTCAAAAGACTACTACTCAACACTCTTTTATTTCTTACAACTCACAATAATATTATTTGCACACTATTTTCTCACAAACTAAGAAGTAGTTTGTGGATTACTCTCTCTACTTTCTATTGCTTCTCTATTTTGGTGTGTCTTCAAGTGTTCAATTACTACTCTATTTATAGAGTTTTTTGAACACTTGTTTACATCATTAATGACATAATGTGATAGCCAATTTCAACAAAAAAATTGGCTGCCTAACTCTACCAAACTAATACCAAACTTATACCAAACTTTGACTACCTACTTCCACAAATGTGGCTACCAACTTTCACATTGGTGGCTACCAATTTTCACATTTGTGGCTAGTAATTTCAACAAGTATGGCTGCAAAATTAATTGCTGCCAAGATTTATTTCCACAAATCTCTCCCTTAATTTTGATTTTTCTTCTTTACTCCAAGGCTTGATCTCAATCTCTGAAAATCTTCAAACTTGAGAGGCTTTGTAAAAATATCCGCAACTTGATCATGAGATTTCACATACTTGAGCTCTACCTCTTTCTTGGTAATGCATTCTCGGATAAAGTGATACCTTGTGTCTATGTGCTTGCTTCGATCATGATACACTGGATTCTTTGCTAGTGCTTGCGCAGATTTGTTATCAACACAAATCATTGTGGCTTCAATTTGTGACAAATTGAGTTCCTTCAATAACCGTCTCAACCAAATAGCATGACATGTACATGATGTCGCTGCCACATATTCAGCTTCACAAGTCGAGAGAGTAACAATTGATTGTTTCTTTGAACTCCAAGAAATAACACAATCACCCAAGAAAAACACAAAACCAGATGTGCTTTTTCTATCATCAACATCTCCCGCATAATCACTATCACAATATCCCACAAGATTAAAATTATCGGAAGAAGAATAAAATAGCCCAAGGTCGATTGTACCTTTTAGGTAGCGAAGAATTCTTTTAGCGACCTTCAAGTGAGTGGAGGTAGGAGCTTCCATGAATCGACTTACTACTCCAACTGCAAAGACTATATCTGGTCTCGTACATGTCAAGTACCTCAGACTTCCTACGAGACTTTTGAACAAAGTGGAATCCACTTCTTCTCCATCATCAAATTTTGACAATTTTGTTCCACTTTCCATTGGGGTGTTCACAGGGTTGCAATCAAACATGTTGAACTTCTTCAAAATCTCCTTTGTATAGCTTTCTTGAGATATGAAGATGCCTTCCTCCATTTGCTTGACTTCTAGGCCCAAGTAATATGACATGAGCCCTATGTCTGTCATGTCAAACTCAAGGGACATAGCTTTCTTGAAAGCTTCAAATAAAACTGGGTTGTTACCCGTTAGAATGAGATCATCAACATAAAGACAAACAAGCAGAATATCTCCATTAGTATGAACTTTAATATAAAGAGCATATTCATGGAGACAACGAGTAAACCCATTGTCTTGAAAGTATTTGTCAATGCGACTATTCCAAGCTCGTGGAGCTTGCTTCAACCCATATAAGGCTTTCTTCAACCTCAACACCTTATCTTCATGATTTTTAACCACAAAACCCAATGGTTGCTCAACATAGACTTCTTCTTCAAGATATCCATTCAAGAATGCCGATTTGACATCTAGTTGATGGATCTTCCACTTCATTTGCGCCGCTAAAGAGATCAATAGACGGATTGTCTCCATGCGGGCAACAGGCGCATAAACTTCTTCATAGTCGATGCCATGCCTTTGTTTGTAGCCTTTAGCCACAAGTCTTGCCTTGTATCTTTCTACTTCTCCATGGGCATTTTTCTTCATCTTGTATACCCATTTGACTCCAATTGCTCGATGGTCCTTTGGAAGAGTTGTCAACTCCCAAGTGTTGTTCTTCTCTATTGATTGGATCTCTTCCTCCATGGCTTTTCTCCACCTTTTGTCAGTAACAGCTTCATCAAAATTCATTGGTTCACTATCAGCAAAAAGACAACACAAAAAATCAAAATTAGTAATTTCTTCTGTGTCATCATAGAGTTCTTGAATGTTCCTCATCCTATGTGGTCTTTCACTTGAACTCTCTTGAGAAGATGGAGATGCAATATTTGCTGGTGAAGGAGGCGGGGTTGCATCCTGTGCCATGGTCTCCTGTTCTTCTTCATCTCCGAAGTATGGAAGAAAATCATATGTTTTTTCTTCTGGAGCCTCCCAATTCCATGATGCTTCTTCATCAAATTCAACATCACGACTCACCACCACCTTGTTATTGCTTGGATTGTACAATTTGTAGCCTTTTGAACTTGCGTCATAGCCAACAAACACATACTTGACACTCCGATCGTCAAGTTTAGCTCTCCCTTGATGTGGAACATGAGCATATGCTATGCTCCCAAAGATTCTCAAGTGCTTAACACTTGGCTTTCTTCCGCTCCATACTTCTTGAGGTGTTTGATCTCGTACATTTTTTGTTGGAGACCTGTTGCTCAAATAAACTGCACAAAAAACAGCCTCGGCCCAAAATTCTTTTGGTAGATGTTTAGCTTTCAACATACATCTAGCCATATTAAGAATTGTTCTATTCTTTCTTTCTGCAACTCCATTTTGTTGTGGCGAGTAAGGTACCGTTAGAGGGCGACGAATTCCATGAGATTGACAAAAGTCATTAAATTCTTTTGAAGTGAATTCGCCTCCTCTATCAGACCTTAATGCTTTTATTTCATAGCCACTTTCTTTTTCTACAAGTGCTTTGAAATTTTTAAAGGCAACAAAAACTTTAGATTTTTGCTTCAAGAAGTATACCCAAGTCTTTCTACTGAAATCATCAATAAAGAGCAAGAAATATTTTCTTTTACCAAAAGAAGGTGAATCGATTGGACCACAAACATCGGTGTGAACAAGTTGGAGTGGCTTACTTGTTCTTGATGTAGTCTCCTTTGGGAAACTCCTCCTTGCATGTTTTCCAAGAAGACAAGCTTCACACAATTGATTTGGATGGTTGATTGGCGGTATCCCATCAACCATGTTCTTGTCTCCCATTGATTTGAGCGCTTCAAAGTTCAAGTGCCCAAATCTCATATGCCAACACCATGAGTCATCTTGCACATTAGCCTTCAAACACTTTGCATAGATAGTTTGAAGATTCAAAGGAAACAACCTATTCTTTGCCATATGAACTTTAGCAATTAAGTTGTTACTTGAATCTCTTAGCCAAAGATGCATATTTTTCATATGAATATCATATCCTTTTTCAAGAAGTTGACCCAAACTCAAAATATTACTTTTCAATTTTGGCACATAATAAACATTGGTAATCAATTTATGACCACCATCTTTACAGGATATCAGAATCGTACCTATCCCTTCAATTTGGATCTTTGAGGTATCGCCAAAAGACACATTACCTTTCACGGTCTTCTTTATCTCCACAAATTTATCTTTCTGGCCACACATATGATTGCTTGCTCCATTGTCAAGATACCATGAGCTGCAATCATCTTTATCTTCTTCTTTGAGTGTTAATAACAGTGTTGACTCATCTTCATCTTTGTTGTTGTCAACAAGATTAACTTTCTCTTCAACATTACTACGACATTCCCAAGAGTAATGTCCCATTTTATGACAGTTATAACACTCAATTTTAGATTTGTCATACCTGATTTCATTTGTACCTTGATAGGCTCCACGTCCTCTGCCTCCTCGTTGACCACGACCACGACCTCTGATTGACTGGTGACCTTTATCTTCATTGTTGAAATAATTGGTGTAACTTCTTCCTCTTCCACGACCTCCACGGCCTCCACGGCCTCCATTGTCCATTTCCTTTGTAACTTTTCTCACCTTCAAATCCTTTGAAGGATGCATGAGTTTTAAGAAGCTGCTCTAGTGGCTCTTCTTTTCTCCTTTTCATTTTCTCTTCATGGGCTAGTAAAGAACCTTCCAATTGTTCTACCGTCATAGAGTCTAGATCTTTAGACTCCTCAATAGCACACACCACATAATCAAATTTAGGTGTTAAAGAACGAAGGATCTTTTCTACCACACGCACATCATCTACTTTCTCTCCGTATCTTCTTAGTTGATTTACAACAGCAATCAATCTTGAGCAGAAATCCGAAATGGATTCGGATTCTTTCATTTTTAAAACTTCAAACTCAGCCCTTAGAGTTTGAAGTTTTATCTTCTTTACTTTATCAACTCCTTGGAGAGAATTTTGTAAAATCTCCCACGCCTCTTTTGAGGTGGTTGCATCAGCCACCTTCTCAAACATGCCATCATCCAAACATTGATGGATAAGAGTGAGGGCCTGTTGATCTTTCTTTCTTGTCTTTAACAAGACCTCCTTTTCATTTGAGGGCAAAGTTTCCTCATTTGCGGGTTTTGTATACCCTTTGTCTACAATATCCCAAACATCTTGAGAGCCAAGAATAGCTTTCATTCGTAGACACCATTTTTCATAATTTTCTCTTGTGAGACGGGGGTATTGAAAGGACAACGGACTATTATTTGTCATGGCTCTGATACCACGTTGTTGGACAAAATGATAATCACACCCAGGATAATGTCCAAACTAAATAGCAATAGGAAGAGAGTAACAACGACACCAAATATTAAAATGGGTAAATATGATACCCGAATAAGTAATACAATAATATTGATGAAAAAACTTGGTAGTGTCAAAAGACTACTACTCAACACTCTTTTATTTCTTACAACTCACAATAATATTATTTGCACACTATTTTCTCACAAACTAAGAAGTAGTTTGTGGATTACTCTCTCTACTTTCTATTGCTTCTCTATTTTGGTGTGTCTTCAAGTGTTCAATTACTACTCTATTTATAGAGTTTTTTGAACACTTGTTTACATCATTAATGACATAATGTGATAGCCAATTTCAACAAAAAAATTGGCTGCCTAACTCTACCAAACTTTGACTACCTACTTCCACAAATGTGGCTACCAACTTTCACATTGGTGGCTACCAATTTTCACATTTGTGGCTAGTAATTTCAACAAGTATGGCTGCAAAATTAATTGCTGCCAAGATTTATTTCCACAGTTACATTGTAATGTGAGTTTAATATAATGTTTCGATTGATGTAATCTTGTTGTTACCTTAATATTTCTTTTCATTTCATTTTAAATTGTATTTAATAATCCTATCTTATCGTTTATCCTACTTATTTATAGTATCTCTACCACATATGCAATGCACATTCCCGATTGGATGGTTTGAGGTTGGTGAGTTATGGTTAATTGGAGCAGGTTAAGCGTATTCGAGAGCAATTATTGATAGCCTAGAGCTATCGGAAGTCATATTCTGTTGTGTGATGATACTTGAAGTTCTATGTTGATGATTGGGTAATGCTGAAAGGTCTCTCTTATGAGATTAGCAGGTAAGCTTAGTCAAAAATTCATTAGGCTATACCAAATCCTCAAAGCTTGAAAGTTTTGTTAATTCAAATTATTGAATGCAGTTAACTCCTAGGCTGGATATTGACCAAGTGGCACAAAGAACAAAAGGGCACAATGGCGACGATCTAACAAACATCTGCAGAGATGCTTCTTTTAATGGATGAGATGGAAGATATGTGGGAAAGCTACGATGGATGACTTGCTGGAAGCTTTAGATAAAATGCAGCCCACATTTTCTGCAGAAGACATTCAATGATATGAAAAATGGCTTGCAAATTCTTGATCATCATAGAAAGATCAAGCAAATGCAAGTTCAAAAGTGCTTCTGTTTTAACATGGAAGTCGCATTGTGAAGACCAAATTGACCGTTGTAAAAAAATGTTCGATGTTATATTGCCCTCCAATTCTCGCAGCCATGGACAGATATTTAAGGAATTATTTTTGTTAGATGATTTAATAATGGTGATACTGCTATTTCTATATGGGGTTCTAACACCTTGTTTGGATGGTTATTATCCATTGTGTTACATTGTAATGTGAGTTTAAATATAATGTTTCAATTGATGTGATTGTGTTGTTACCTTAATTTTTCTTTTCATTTCATTTTTACTTATATTTAATAATCCTATTTTATATTTATCCTACCTTTTATAGTATCTTTACAACATATGTAATGCACATTCCCAATTGGATATTTTGAGGTAGGTGAGTTATGGTTAAGCGTATTCAAGAGCAATTGTTGATAGCTTAGAGCTATCAGAAGTCATATTATGTTGTGTGATGATGAGGTTTGAATTCTATGTTGATGATTGGGTATTGCGGAAAGGTCTCTCCTATGGAGGTAGTTAAGGTGCTTCCTATTGTGATCACAAACATCCATATTGGTGTAGGAACACCAACGGGTAAATTAATTCTTTTAAAGTAATAAAAGTTACTTTTAAAAAAATAATACTTGTGTATATTTTTTATATAAAAGTTGATCATGAGCTGATTCAAAAAATAAATTCAAGTAATGCATACTATATACTAACAAACAACAACATTATGAATACGTTTGATGTAAAATTGATAATACCAAAGAGACAATCAAAATTAATTACATGTGACTTGATTTAGAAATAAATGGAGAAACGACCATTTTAATAGACACAATATACTCACACACAACAATATCATTTCACACAGATGTATCAAATTGATATAAGATCAGAAATTTTTTGGTTCCAAAATAATAATGAAGTCTATTTCGTAATTTAATAACTACATGATACCCAAAACCACATCACTAAACTCAAATTCTTATACCAATTTTTTATACAAATGAACATAAATCAGACACATACAAAAATTAATATTTAAATATATCCATCAATGAAAACAACATGCAAAGAGTAAAATAATAAAATCATGAAAATATGATTATATTTTTATTTTTTTATGTTTTAATACCTTTGGAACAACTTTTCAATTTTTTGAAATTGGACTTCTTCACGCGCACCTTGATGTTTGGATCTAGGGCTCTAGATGTCTCACCCTTCATAAATTTCTTGCCCTTAATGTAACTTGATTCTTGCACAAAATCTGAATCTCAATCTGTCACACCTCGAGCCTACACCATGGGTGGGACTAGCACTCGAGAACCATTGTTGGCCCAAGAGAACTCTTTGCATGGTTTACTACTCAGCGGAAGACTTAATCATGATAAAAGTATTTCAAAAGTAAATTAAAAGCGCAATACACAACTTATAAAGTTTAATAAATAAACATTCACTAGCCGAAGTGGCAACTCATGTCTTAACATAACTGACAGTGGAAAAGACTCATGAACTAACAATAACTAATTGTCTATGAAACCTCTAACAATTGAGATGGACGTCGGGATAAGACCCGCGACATTCTAATGAACTAGAATAATGAAAACAATAAAAGGGGATCCTTCTGAAGCAAGGGGTCTCACCAATAACGCTGACGCTCAACTGGATCAACGATGTGCTCGATGGTTATCCTAGTTACCTGTATCTGCATCATAAAAAAATGCAGGTCAATTGACATCTGTACATTGAATGTATGAGCATGTGAGGGGAATTCTAAGCAAGACATGAGCTTGAAAGGAACTGAAAGAACTCACCTGTTCTCAACTCAACTCAATTTAACTCAACTCATTTCAATATAAAGCAGTAATATCAATGCAATATAAAGAAAAGCTTTTAAAACATGTGGATAACAACTCTATGTAGTAAAAAATATAATATTACTCAATTTGTATTGTAACATCTCACAACTAGGAAGAACTAGAAAGGAGTTTTAAATCTAGAAATACTTGTTTTTGAAAAGTATAGGGAAATCTGAAAAATTTAAGTAAGTTCAAAGTGAGTTTTGATCATTTTCAAACGACCATAACTTCTAGATCAAGATGAGTTAGGAGTAGCTCTGAATATGGTTGGAAAAACCTTGGAATAATCTTTCAACGCTGTCGAGTTTATGCAATTCCAGTTCGGACGAGTTAGTTATGCCTTTTGGGAGTTGGGTTGTTGGATTAAGGAAATGTCCAATTCCGGAATTTTAAAGGATATTTTAGTTTTTTCACTACCCTATTAATTTAATCCATTTTTAGGAGTTTAATAAGAGGTCCAAGACTGAATTTAGTCAGTTTGGAAGTTGGAAATTTTCACGCTAGGGCTAAGGAGAAAGGAGAAGATAACAAAAGAAGAAAAGGGCAAGATTCACCAAAATCGTCGAAGTTAACTTGTGGATTTTGTGAGGATGATCCATAAAAAGGTATGTGATTCTTCCATAATGTTGGGTTCGTTCACCCACATTCCAAGCATGTTTGATTTAGCGTGATTTCATTCCTAAAAGATTGGATTCTGAATGTTCTTGAGTGTTGTTCTTGAGTGTTGTTCTTGAATTGCTTTCGTTCTTGAACATGAGTTGAGATTTAGGAGTTCTTTGATGATATAAGTGTTGTTCTTGAATTCATTGAGTTAGATCCTTGTATATATGATGTGGATACCTGAAATCTAAGTGAATTTGAGAAAAGAGATTGAAAAAAAGAACGATTTAAGGTCAGCAAACGAGTTGAGAAATTTGTCAAGAGTCACCTGGGCGAAGCAAAGCGCGGCGCGCTCCATCTGCGCCAGAGGGACTAGGGCGGTGCGCCTGCAGTGCACCAGGATGAGGCCTCTAAACTTGAGACCTGGCACAGCGCGTCCCATACACGCATGAATCGGCATTTTTTTACTCAGTTTTTGTAATTCAGTCTGGTTAAGCTTTTCTAAGGTGTTTTAACACTTCCTAATGATTCTAACTACTCTAAATGACTTCTAATCATATAGAAATCATCCATAAACATTAATTATAACCTTGAATCCATAACTTCAAATTCAAGGAAATTTTAGAGCCAAGTCTACAAAGTTCTTAGAGTCCTTTCAAGAAGTCTTTTACAAATGCTTTTACTCTATTCTAAGACTTAAAGATCAGTTTGAGTAAAGAGTAATAAGAAGAATAAAGAAGTTCATTTCATGTTTCGTAAGTCTTTCAAAAACGTTTTAAGTGTCGTTTTAAGAATTAAGTTTGAGTTCAAGTCATAGTAAAGTAAAGTATTTCTTCAAAGCAGTATATGGAGACTAAGTATTTCCAAAGGAGTATAAAATGTTTTCACATTTAAAAAGAAGGAAAACTAAGATTTCATAATATCCTTCGGGCTAGTTTTCAGTTAAAGAGTAATAGATTTCTAAATGAAGCAAGCAAGGAAACTGAGATTTCCAAGATAGCCCTTGAACTAAGTTTTTGAGCACTAATTTCAAATCATAGAATAAGTATGTTTTTAAAACATAAGAGCCAGTATATTTTGGGAGTAGTATTGAGCACTGACTTGGGGGAGAGTTCAGATAACTCACAGCCCCCATAAACCATGTAGTCACCATGGGTAGAAAAGCGTCATACTTTTTAGATGAATATTTTTCACAGTAGACTAGTGGATACATTAGGCAATTTAGGTCTTATACCTTTGGTTGGGTATAGGATGCGCTGGCAACATGAGGTAGATCGATGTACATCACTATAGCTCTTACGTGACGGTTGTCGGTTAGATAAACTCCCACAAAATTTAAATGTATATATATATACACACACATTATTTTATTTGTATTTTTACATACATTTCATAGTTAATTATATCCTTATATACATTCAGAGCTTACAACATGTTTTCAAACAACTTTTATTTATATTGCACTTACTTTTAAATTACTTTATATTGAAATGAGTCAGTTAGATTGAGTTGTGTTATTCATGAGTTGAACAGAGCCAAGGTAAGTGTTCCTTCTTATTCTTTTCAAGCTTAAGATGTTTCAGAATTCCAACTCGCATACTCGTGCATTCAATGTACTAATGTCAATTGTCCTGCATCGTATCATGATGCAGACACAAGTAACGAGGATCAACATCCAGCACCATTGATCCAGTTGAGCAATCCAGAGTCAGTTGGGGAGCCTCCTTACATTCGGAAGGACATCTTTTATTGCTTTCAAGTTAGTTCATTAGGATGTTGTGGGGTTTGTCCCAACATCCACCTCAGTCCTTTTAGAGGCTTCATAGATATTTAGTAGTTTGGTAGTCTTTACATTTTCATTCTTATGTTAAAGACTTGTGTTTCCATTTTGGCCAAGGTGAATGTTTAAATCTTTAAAACTTTCCCAGATATTTTATTATTCAGTTTAGTTAATTTCTTTGATCATATTAAGTATAATTGTTGTCTTCCGCTGAGTTAAGTAAGTCAGGCTAAGGGTCCGCTCAAGGCCAGCAATGGTCTTCGAGTGTCGGACACGCCTAGGGTGTAGGCTCGGAGTGTGACAAATACAATTTAAACTCTATTTTGTATGAAAATACAAGGTAAATTATGTGTATATAGAATAAAAAATATGTATGTGGGAGTTTCTCTAACTGACAACCATCACTATGAGCTCTGTGATGATATATCGCTTTGCCTCACGTTGCCAGGGTCGTCCTATACGTTGCCAGTGGTATAGAACCTAACTACTAAGTGGGTTCACAAGTCTATGCTAAAAAGCACTAAGGAATCATCTAATAAGTATGACTATTTTCTACCCATGTTGGCCATACTGTTTATGGAGACTTTGAATTATCTGAGCTCAAGATCATCCCAAAATTGGTGCTTAATACTTCATCCCCAAATTGGTACTTAATACTTCTCCCAAAAATGTAACTAGCTCATACATTTAAAAACATAACTCTTTATGTGGTTTGAGATAATTACTCGAAAACTAGCTCAATGGATCTTTTGGAAATCAGTGTTTCCTCTCTTGCTTTAATGTGAAAATATTTACCCTTTACTCAAAAACTAGTGCAAAGGCTCTTTTGAAATCAGTGTTTTCTTTCTTGTTTAAATGTGAAAACATTTACTCTTTGGGAATAAATAGTTCTCATATACTCTCTTTTGAAGAAACTGAACTTCATTTGTTACTCTCTACTCAACTCAAAACTCAAATCTTAAAACAATTTTAAAGAATTTGCAAAAGACTTTTGAAAAGACTATAAGAACTCTCTAGACTTGACTCTTAACTTTCCTTGAATTTGAATTTATGATTTAAAGGTTATGATTCATGTTTATGGATGATCTCATGATGTTTAGACATACCTTAGAGTGTAGAAATCAACTAGAAAACATAGGTACAATTCAAAGGAACTCAAACAGAAAGAAGTGGGAAAGGTAGAGGACCTGGAGACCTTGGCATATTGAGTGGCGCAGGGCACCTGACCCTGAACTATAGAAGGCTGGCTGGGGAGCCTTGAGTGGCACGGTGTCCCGAGGGAAAGCTATAGAACCAAAACCCTAGCGCATTGTGCGTGCGCCAGCCCCTTGCCCAGAAAAATCACATATTTTCTTGTTTGTTTTTCAATCCTAAACCATCTAGATTCGATTGGTTTTCTTTCCCAAACACTTAGATTCGAATACCCAACCAAAGTATACCAAAATTACTAAAAATAATCATAAATCTCATCAAGTCGTCTCACAAACTCCTCCAAAACTCAACAATCAAGAATCTGATAGAAATTTCAACAACATACATCAAGAATTACTCTACTTTTAAGAACGTAAATACGCTGAAATAACCATAATTGATGCGTGGGTGAACAAATCCAACGCTATGTGATCTCGCATACCTCGTAGAGATTAACCCGTGGTGAAATCCGCTAGCGAAATCTCAAGAATACGATGAACTTTGGCTTTTCTCTTCTCTCAAAGCCCTAGCATAATTATGTAAAGCGTAAACTGACCCAAATCAGTTTAGACCCCAATTAAATTACTAAAAATGAATTAAACCAATTGAGTAGGGAAAAGACCAAAATGCCACTCTTAATTCCAAGTAACTTTCCTTAACAGGACAAGCCGACTTCAAACGAGCATATCTCCCTCATATGAGGTCAAAAATCAGCAAACTCGATGGCATTGGAAAGATAATTTAAAGACCTTTCATTTGATATTCAATGGAGTAAAGAGTTATGGTCATTTGAAGTTGACCTAAACTCATACTTAACATAACTTTTCCAAATTTAAGATTTTCCTTCTTTTCAAAAAAAAAGTTCTTTTAATTCTAGCTCTTTCATATATCGAGATGTTACAAAATCGTCTGAACGTGTATAAACAACACTTTTGAATTTTCTTTTTTTTGTCGTGTTGCTTGGGTGAACTAATTTGAATAGGAATTTTTTTACTTTCATTATTCTCCAAACAATCCTTCTCAAGTGTATGTCATAGCAAATTGAAGCTTGGAGGTTGACTCAATCCATGGTTTGTTAATTAATCTAGGGCTTTTTCGTGGGAAAATGTGAGATTTCAGATTTCTCTTCATGATTGTTAATATACCTTAATAAACACAAAACACTGAGAATGAAGGACCTGCAGGTTTGAAATGGTGTAAATTTTCAATAACAAAATATATAAAAATATATTAACACTGATATGGTAGAGAAATAATTTGGAGAAGATAATGGGATGATTGAAAACAAACTAGAAGTTATTATATTGTTGAGATGTGTGTAATCAATCATATATATAGCATACACATAATCACCACTTCCTAGGACACTTTCAAAAAACTGCTAACTTCTTAATTAATTAAATGATCTGAATATAAATTAATTATTAAAAATATCAAATAGGTTTATACTCGAAACATCTACAGACACATACAAATAGTAACCTTAATTAGTTAATAATCTAAATATAAATTAATAATTAGAAAATCAAATGGCCTTATAATTGAAAGTGTACAGTCACATGCAGATATTCACTACTTTCTAAGAGAACTTTAAACAAACTGCTTACATTTTACCTAATTAAAAAAATATAAATATAAATTAATTATTAAAAAAAATTGAAATGGCCTTATTGAGAAACATGTGAACTAACTTGATATGAACATTTTACTTTCATTATTGTCCAAACAATCCTTCTCAAGTGTCTGCGATAGCACATTGAAGTTAGAAGGTTGACTCAATCCATGGTTATTAATCAATCTAGAATTTTTTCGAGAGACTGGTGAGATTTCATATTTCTCTTCATGATAGTTAATATAATTTTTAAAATGCAAAGCACTGAGAATGAAGAACATGCAAGTAAGGAATGTTATGAACTTTCAATAACAAAAAATATAAAAAAATATATTAACGCTGATATATTTGAGAATAAATTTTGGAGAAGATAATGGAATAATTGAAAACAAACTTAAAGTTATTGTCTTATTAATACGTGTGTAGTCAATTAAAGCTGCTAAATTTTTAATTAATTAAAATAATTTGAATATAAATCAATTATTAAAAAAAATCAAATGAACTTATACTCAAAATATGTGCACACATACAAATAGTAACATTAATTAATTAATGGTCTAAATATAAATTAATTATCAAAAACTCAAATGACCTTATAATTGAAATGTGTGCAGTTACATACATATATTCACTACTTTCTAGAAGTACCTTAATAAAAATGCTTATTTTCCACTTAATTAAAAAATATAAATATAAATTGATTATTAAAAATTTGAATGGTAGAAATGCGTGTTGTAATCATTCTTTAGGTATAAAAAATACTTTTGCATTTTTTTTTGGGTGCATTTCTTGGTTGAACTAATTTGAATAGGAACATTTTCACTTTCATAATCCTCCAAAAATCATTTTCAAGTGTTTGCGATAGTAAATTAAAACTTGGAGGTTTACTCAATCCATGATCGTTAATTAATCTAGGGTTTTTCGACAGAAAGGTGACGTTTCAGATTTCCTTCATGACTGTAAATATAATTCAATAAACACAAAAAAAAAATGAAGGACATGCATATTTGGAATGGTGTGGATTTTCAATAACAAAATATATAAAATATCTTAACATTGATATGGTAGAGAAAATAATTTGGAGAAGATAATGGGATAATTGAAAACAAACATGAAATTATTCCTTATTGATACGTGTGTAATCAATCAACTGTAGTATACACATGATCACCACTTTCTAGGCACACTTTCAAAAACTGCAAGCTTCTAAATTAATTAAATAGAAAAAATTCTTTTGGCCAGAAAAATTTGGTCATAATTTGACCAGAATGGTAAAAGTACATGTTCACACTATAAACTAGCTTGTTTTTGGACATTTTTGCCCTTTAGCTCAAATATTGAATATAGTCTTCAATTATATTTTCAATGCATTGAAATGATTGATGAAATTAATTATTATGATTTCCTAATTAATCATTAAGAATGAACCACAAAATCCACCAAACATAAGTTTCACCACTCTTTTCTCTTCAAATTTTCAAGATCTAAAAAGAAAATATTGTTTTACAAATTTAAAATGTAAGCATAGTAGTAAAAAACTTCATAAAAAATAGTAAAAAAAAATAGTAAAAAAACTATATCTCTTTTTTCGTTTCAAAAGTTCCTCCTTTTTACTTATTCTTTTTTTGTTTATTTATTTTTTATTTTTTATTTTTAATGATAAAAAGAGAAAATTTAAAAAGTATAAAACATGAGTAAAGTGCAGATGATTTATTTTAGTTTACTCCTTCCGTTTAAAAAAGAATGTCCCTATTTTCTTTTTAGTTTGTTTTAAAAAGAATGTCCCCTTTCCTTTTTTGACAACACTTTAACTTTAACTTTCCACGTGACATGTTTAAGACCACAAGATTAAAGGGCGTTTTGGTACATTTGACATAACTTTAAATTTAGAACCACAAGATTAAAAAGTCTTCTTTCTTTTCTTAAACTCCGTTCCAAGTCAAAATAGCTCATCCTTTTTGAAACGAAGGGAGTATAATTTATAATGTAGAAAAGATAAATTATATCTAAATTTAAATATTAAAATATTATATTTATAATACTCAAAATTAAAAATCTGAAATTGACCAGTATGCAAAACAATTACTCCTATTTATTTAAAGGCGTTGTTGTTATGCATCGAATTTCTAGAAAGAAGTTAAATAATAAAATTATATTTTATGTTGATTATACTTAGAGTGTATGTGAGTGAAATATGAACAAAACTGAAACTACAATAATGTTTATCCTAATTGTCTTCCTATCCTCGATCTATATGAATCATATCATACACAAATGAAGACTCATTTAAATTAATATCTTTTTATTTGAATACAAGAGACGTATACAAATATTTTTGGGATAGAAATGTTGATGTCGCTTTATTGAAAAATTATAATAATACGGAACGGATATAGAAAGCTCTTCATGATTTCAAAATAATTTTTTGTAAAAAAAAAATTAAAAGGAAAACATCTTCATATAGTTCTCCGATAATAATGATAACACAAATCTGTTAAGCATGAATTGTTAAAGTTTCATAACATATATATTTTTCTTCATTAGTATTATTTGTTATTTTATTAAAAATAAATGTTTGTTATAAAATGATATGTTAAAATATATTAAGTTTGCTTAGTTATAGTCATAATATTAATATTATTTTTTTGAAACTAATTATGAATTTTTAAAATTAAGTAATTTATTGTAGTTATTATATAAATAAATTTAATTACATTTTACATAATTTTGTAAATATAATGCAAAATAGTTTAACAATAACAGTCAAAACTCAAACACTTTAGTTCATATGTATCAATCCTAGATAACAAACCAAAGAGCCAAGCATTAATATCTAGTCTTGTGCTCCTGTGTTATGCCAATTTGATGAGCTCTAATTAGTAATTGTAGTAATTATTATGTTTTAAAAAATTAAGCTATGCATAAAATTAAAAAAATAATTTGATATATTTTTATAACGACAATCAAAACTCAAAACACTTTAGAATTAATAGATATACACATTGTTGAAATACTTAAAATCATATTGTTCATAAGCAACGATCCTATTTAACATCAAATATAGTTAGACATAATGTTGTAGTTTTGCATATTTGCTAATTTTATGTTTTAAAAAATTAAACTGTATCTTTAAATAATTAAGTGATATCCCTAGTTAACAACAAGCTAAGAGCATTTCAAAAAAAAAAAAAAACTAACATTTATTTCAAGAGGAATTAATTAAGAATAATATTGACGTTAAACTATATTCAAGAGGAAAATGTTGACGCTAAATTATTTATAATTAAAATAAATATTTGAGTTATATGATGACGTTAATTCGAAGTCATTTTAATAACAAATATAAATAATGATTTACAATTTATTAAATTGACATAATATAAGAGATAAAAAGTAATTAGACGCCTTTATTCTTTATGCAAGTGTTCTCAATTTATACTATGAAATCAAATAATAAAATCAGAAATAAGAGTATGAAAGTAAAAAGAAAAAGAATTTTCATAGTACCTAAACTTTTATATTACTATTTTTGCCACTTTATAACATTTTGTATATTTTATTAAAAACCCATGTAATTTTTGGCTCTTTATAAGTTATTCAATATTTTCCCTATTTATTTTAGGAGAATAAAGTTACGATAATCTAGAATTGTAGTGGAAATTGCAAAGGCTTTTTGAATAATCAAATTCATTTTCCTTTTATTTTAAACTAAAAAGTTAATATAGTCTTTATATGTTTCTGATCAAATTCTGGCCATATTTTTCTGGCTGTTTAGCATTTCCCAATTAAATAATCTGAATAGATATTAATTATTAGAAAAATCAAATGGTCTTAATACTCAAAACATGTGCAACCACATACATATAGTAACCTTAATTAATTAATGATCTAAATATAAATTAATTATTAAAAAAAATTAAATGGCCTTATATTGAAACGTGTGCAAAGCACTTAAAAAAATTGCTTACGTTTTTCTTAATTAAATTTTTTTATATAAATTAATAATTAAGAAATTCAATTAGCCTTATTGAGAAACATGTGCAGTAACCATTTTCTAGGTATAAACAACAATTTTTCATTTTTTTTTCGTGTTGCAATTTGAATAGGAATATTTTCAGTTTTATTACTCTCTAAACAATCCTTCTCAAGTGTCTGCGATAGCAAATTAAAGCTTGAAGGTTAACTCGATCCATAGTTTTTAATTAAACTAGGGCTTTTTCGTGGGAAAATGTGAGATTTCAGATTTCTCTTCATGATTGTTAATATATCGTAATAAACACAAAACACTGAGAATAAAGGACATACAGTTTTAAAATGGTGTAAATTTTAAATAACAAAATACATAAAAATATTTTGACACTGATATGGTAGAGAAAATAATTTAAAGAAGATAATGGGATAATTGAAAACAAACTTGAAATTATTGTCTTGTTGATATGTGTGTAATCAATCATATATAACATACACATAATCACCGCTTCATAGGCACGCTTTCAAAAAATTGTTAACTTCTTAATTAATTAAATAATCTGAATATAAATTAATTATCAAAAAATTCAAATGACCTTATACTCAAAACATGTGCAGACACATACAGATAGTCAACTTGATTAATTAATGATCTAAATATAAATTAATTATTAAAAAATCAAATGGCCTTATAATTGAAGCATATGCAGTCACATATAAATATTCACTACTTTCTAGGTGCATTTTAAAGAAATTGCTTACTTTTTACTTAATTAAAAGAACAGAAAAGGGTCAAAATTGCCCCTAAACTATGTGAAATAGATCGCTTATAACCTCCGTTACACTTTAGGATTAAAAATGCCTTGCTGTTATCTTAAAAGACCACAATTACCCTTAAGACTTAACAGAAGAGATGTGGCAAGCCACATGGCACTAAATCCGCCACCTAGGCTTGCCAACTAGGATACCCACTAGAAAATTTGACCCAATTCCTAATTCAACCCTAACTATTTTTATTGGATCCAACCCACTAAAATTAAAAGGGAAACATCATTTGACAGTGACATATCTACACCAAGTCAGAGACAATATGAACCTTTTGGTCCAACTAGAGAACTTGAAAATGATCCTGTTTTAAGGCCTCATACAATATTTGAAGAGTTAACAAGGCTTAAGATGAGGCAGAACCAACAAACAAGATCTGCTAATAGAGTGATCACTTTCAGAGGTGATCATAAAGGAGTGAGTGAGCCTACAGACTTACCTTACTTACCCACTAAAATCACATGGAAAGGGAAAGAAGCTGTGACTAGTAATCAGTTGGAAAGAAAAAAAGAGAAGAAGGTGGGGAAGTTGAAGACTAAGAAAGCAAATGGAAGATCCCAAATTTAGACTTGGTAGTTGGAAGTATTAAGTATGTGCCAACTTGTGTTAATTTATTTTATTGAGATACTTAAATGTTGGTTTTTGTATGATATGGCAAGCATACAATGGCATTACTATTTTTATTTTGTTATGTTATGGATGGAAACAATACACAAATGACTATGTTTTATTTTGAATGGAAGCTTTGTTTTGGATGAATATTTATTGGCCTGTTTTCGGTTTAGGTTCTTGGTCTATTTTGGATTAGTTAAGGTGTTAACTGTTGTGGTTTGAATTCCAATATTGTTGTGGGCAATTTTTTTATATTTGACAGGTGATTAGCAATTATATGGTTGCTTGTTGCAGTTAAGTTATTGTTATGAAATGAATACCTTTACATTTTTTTGTGTTGCTATCCTTGAGAAACCTTTAGCCGTCGAAGTCAGTGATTGAAATTGATCTGATCTTATGCACATCAAAACATCTGATAACTTTTTTCGTGCTTTTTTTATATGGAGGATGCATATTTGAAAATGATGTTTCCCTTTTAATTTTAGTGGGTTGGATCCAATAAAAATAGGTAGGGTTGAATTAGGAATTGGGTTAAATTTTCTAGTGGGTATCCTAGTTGGCAAGCCTATGTGGCAGATTTAGTGCCATGTGGCTTGCCACATCACTTCTGTTAAGTTTTAAGGGTAATTGTGGTCTCTTAAGATAACGGCAGAGATATTTTTGATCCTAAAATATAACGGAGGGTATAAGTAATCTATTTTACATAGTTCAAGAGCAATTTTAACCCTTTTCCATTAAAAGAATATAAATATAAATTAATTATTAAAAAATACAAAAGGTCTTATTGAGAAAGTATGCAGTAACTATTTTTTTAGGTATAAACAACATTTTTGCATTCCACTTTTTTGTCTTGTTGCTTTGTTGAGCTAACTTGTATAAGAACATTTTCACTTCCATTATTCTTCGAACAATCCTTCTCAAGTGTCTAAGATAGCAAATTGAAGCTTGGAGGTTTACCCAATTCATGGTTTTTAATTAATTTTTATGTTTTTAGGGAGAATGTGAAATTTCATATTTTTTCTTCATGATTATTAATATAATTTCATATATATATATAATTTCATATATCTATCTATCTATCTATCTATCTATCTATCTATATATATATATATTAACACGAGTATGATAGAGAAAATAATTTAAAGAAGATAATGGATAATTGAAAACAAACTTGAAGTTATTGTCTTATTGATACATGTGTAATCAATCAAATATAGCACACATAATCACAACTTTCTAGGCACACTTTCAAAAAGTTGCTAACTTCTTAATTAAATAATTAATTTGAATATAAACTAATTATTAAAAAAACAAAAGGGATTATACTCGAAACATGTGGAGACACATTCAAATAGTCAGCTTAATTAATTAATGATCTAAATATAGATTAATTAATAAAAAAAGTTAGTTGGCCTTACAATTGGAACGTGTCCAGTCACATATAGATATTCACTACTTTCTAGGAGCATTTTAAAATAAAAAAATTGCTTACATACTACTTAATTAGAGAATATAAATATAAATTAATTATAAAAAAATACAAATAACCTTATTGAGAAACATGTGCAGTAATCATTTTCTAGGTACACACTTCCTTATATAATAAATAAATAATAAATATACATATAATCAATATTGTTGACACCCAATGTTGGCCCTCCATAATTAAGTTAATTTTCAAAATTCTGAAATTTCAAATAATTTGAAGTAATTATTTTATAAAATAGAAAATACTTTAAAAATCATTTTTTTTCAAGGTGATTTTCCTTTTTTCCTATAAAATATATTTCTATATACTTGAAATATATAGATTTATATAGTTTTCAATAAATATTTAGAAAATCGTTTTATTAAAATGGTGTTTTAACTAAGCTAGCATTTTTTATTTCAAAAAAAATATTAATTAAGATCTTATGTCAAGATGATTGTTTTACATTGTTTGAATTAAGAGGCTTAATAATTAATTGAAAGCATAATTCATTTCGTTCTAATTTTTATTATCTTATTATTTTCAAGAACAAGTGTTCTTTTTCCTTTGAAATCAAATTGGACCTTAGCTTTTCAATTCAAACAAGAGAAAACCCAATTTTTTGGCCCAATTCACAAGACCCGGCCCAAATAACCGTTTCACTCCTATATTCTCAATTTCCCTCATCCAACAGTAACACAACAATACCAAAACGACCCCAGTGTCTTCTTCAAACGCGAAAGAACCCGGAACAATCCTGCAGTCCCAGAAATCACGATCCGAGTCCAGCTTCAACCCAGGTGACATCCTCTCTCTCCCTCGTCTCATTCGTACAGTTGAGTGTGCCTAGCACGAGCTCGAAGACATCTGGAGGCTTCCAGAACGTTCCTAACGGTATGATCCTTCAATTTCAGATTTCTCTTTTTCAATTTCTTTCAAAAATGGTACGAATTCGTACACTAGTTAGTTGTCAATCCTTATCCGCTCAAGGATTTTGAAAATTTCTCAAAGTCCCACCTAGTTTTTCCCTCAAATTCGACCAAAAATCTCTCCTAGAAAAAGCCCCTCTCTTCATTGTTCAAGGGGGAGGAATTTTGAGACTGGAGAGACCCCTGAAAAGGTTTTGGGATTCTAGTCTCAGTAGTTTAAAATTTTGAGTTTATTCGAGTTGGAAGAGGTGGTGAGAATCATCCTCCGTCAAACTCATTGTCCGGTTCGCTGCCCAGAACCAGGTAACATTCTTATTCCTTTCCTTTTAGTTTTTCTGCTTTTTGAAATCAATAGTAGATTCCTCTTTTATCTGCCAAGTTAAATTTAGTATTTCTTAATTATGGTATAAATTGTTTGTTATTAATTTGATTTTGATATTGAAGTGTTGTGTTGTTTTCCTTTAAGATATTATGTAGGATTAATTTAGTTTACTAAATAGAGATGTCCAAACCTTTAGCTATTCAATTTCAGTTTTGATAGGGATGATTAAAATTTTGTTCAAAATTTTGGGTTTAGCTGTCAATTCTCCACGGATTTGATGTAAAAAGCTCTTATACATTTGTATGCCTTGTATTTTCTTTTCCATAATGTCAAGGTCTCGTGTTTCTGTTCCAAGTTTCTTTGTTTTTTTAATCAAATATGATCTGTTGTTGAAATCTATTTGATGGAGGATAAGTTATGTGTAGTTTCTTTCCAGTGTTAGTCTCAGCTTTATAGATTTTTTGTTTCATATATTTTAGTGTAGTTCACCTGAGTTAAATACTTAAATTGTTGGTCTTGTTTTTCTCTTCTTGTTCCCAATCCCTGTTCAATTTTCTGTTCCCTTACTTAATTCGATTGATCAAGATTTATTTTCTGTCATTTTCGTTGCTCGTAAATGGCATCAGCTTAGCGTGTTCAATGTCTTTAAGATTGTTTTTTCGAAATATGTTAAGCATACATGAAATATATTCAAAACTCATATGTTAAGAATATGATAAGCATACATGAAATATATTCAAAACTCATATGTCCTTCTATATCGAGAAAGCGATATGAAAATATCATGTGTAGTTGCATCCATTTTAGAGTTTCTATCTCCTGTATCGTGATAGTCTATCCTTGTTTCTGAAATGTCATCTCTGCCCGCCTATTTTGTAAAGTTTGTTAGTGTGATCTGCCAACCAAAATACCTGTTGGCTCACAACGCCAATCGAGGGTCTGTTTGAGTGAGAATTTGCTTACATGTGGGGGCTGTTCTTGGGACTGTTCTTTAGCATTCTCCAAAGAGATGAAAGCTTGTGTCATAGGTTATATGCACCCTAAAATCGATTAATTTACTATTCTCAGTTCCTTGCTTGAATTTGAGAATAGAGATTCTTGAACCCTTATTTAACTGCTACATGATAGTATCCTCCTGTTTTCCGCTCTCTGTTTGTCATGAGGCTGGTTTTAACAGTTCAGCTTAGGTTTGATCTTAAAGTGTTGGCCTGTTCACTTGAAGTAGTTTGATTCTATTTCGAGTCAAGCTTTGAATATTCAGTATGGGTTCAACTTTGAGAGTTGTGTTCACAACAAGTTTAGCATGAGATATTTCTTCCATTTTTTTGATAGATCGATTGTTTATTGTATTCACTCCTTTGTTTAACTTTGTTAACGGTTAAAGTTGAATTTCTTTGTCTTTTCTCTCTTACTTGAATTTCTAGATTCCCACTGTATAAGTTTAGTTTCAGATTCCTCATAGAACCCCTGATTGAACCTCTAATTGTACAAGTTTTAGTTGGATCTTTTCATTTTGGTTTACACTTTTTAATTCGATTTTTTTTGGCTCCCAGGATGTTGCTCCAAAGTAGTATTTTGTTTCTGTTTGTCCAATACTTTTCTCTATATCAGTAGCTAAGATAAATGTAATTGAATTGTGACTCCTCTGCTTGTTTTAGCTATTTTAGAAATCTTACACTAAGTGTTATTCTTTTAGTTGTCGATCACGTCTGTTCTTTATTTTCAGTTGTTAGTAGGAGGCATACAGAGGAGTTAAGTTAGCAGCTTAGCTTGATTTTTTTTTATTCCTTATTATTATTATTATTATTTTTGCTTGTTTGTGTGTTGGTTCTAATTCTTCTTTCGTCTTTCTTTTTCGCATGAACTCATTCTCTCTCGAGTCCAATTGGACTCCTCACTCCCTTCCATACTCCTCTATTCGAGTAGACCTTCGAGTCGCGGAAAGGAGGCTATTATATTATTGGGTTAGACACCCAAAAAATACAGCAGCTGCAGTAACCTAAGTGGCTAAAGGAATAGCATTTTATTGGACTCAAAAAGTCTGAAAATTGCACCAGTTGTAGCAGAGTTACAACAGCCTCAAAAGGCTGAAAATGAGGAGCAAATTTAGGTTCAACTCCGTTATTAATGGAGCAGTAGCAGCAGCATTAAAAGGGCTAAAAAATTGAAACTTTTGGACTTTCAAAAGCCTAAAATTTTCGGCAGCAGCATCAACCAGAAGGGCCAGGACGTGGGGCTGAAATAAAATTTCAGCAGCCCCCCTTGTTTTCTTATTCCCTTATTTTGTCTTGTCATTGCTATTTCTTTATTATGTTTGATTGTGAATGATAACTCTTACTAACCTTTTTCTTAACTTAGGTGAATCCTTTTGAGGTTATTTTCTTAATATATAACTTTTTTTTATATATTTCTTGCAACGTTATTTCGTCTATAAAGTATTCAAATTTTCAAAATGGAAAAACCTATTTAAGTTAGGTAATCGAAGCTGCGAGATTAACTTGATAATTATTTATATTCTTTCATAGTTAATATTTTGCTTTGAAATCCACGTCTTTGTGATTGTGTTGATTATTCGACTCAAAAACGTGACTCAGGTAAATTGTTAAGTTAAAATTTTACTTTTTTGGCACTTTAACATTTGGATTATATCATTATTTGGGATAATAAAAATGTGCAAGTATCAAAAGATTTCCCCTTTTTTTTCAAAATAAATAAATAAATAACATATTTTTGAAAAAGTAATATAAGTTTTCTTTTAAAATAGCCAAACTTTTAAATTCGCCGGTCAACCGTGTGTTAGTGGATTTTCTAAGATGCCTAAACCCTTCCTTAGAAAATTATTTGAATTACCCAAAACTCTGATTTTGTTGTTTAAATGTTTTCTTTTAAAATTACCCTTTTGAATGATTTTCTTAATATTCCCTAAAAAATTAAGTGGCGACTTCCTAAATTATAAATATTTTCCAAAAACTTTAACAAAATTGCCAAAGTTGCGAAATCGGCTTCAAAAACATTTAGTTTTCGAAATCGCATCGCACACAAATATGCATGGCTCGTCCGTGCTACGCCGTTGGGCGTCTACAAAAACATGTCGGCGACGTTTGCGGGGCGACTGAGGCGAAGGCAGGCGGACGTCGAGGGCGTCTTATGGGCTTAGTAGATGTGCTGCGTGGGCGCTTGATGGCAAGCATGGCTCGTCCGTGCTACGCCGTTGGGCGTTTACAAAAACATGCCAGCGACGTCTTCGGGGCGTTTGAGGCGCAAAGCAGGCGGACGTCATGGGCGTTATGTGGGCTTAGTAGGCGTGCTGCATGAGCGCTTGATGGCATGCATGGCTCGTCCGTGCTACCCCGTTGGGCGTCTACAAAAACATGTCGACGACGTCTGCGGGGCGACTGAGGCGAAAGCAGGCGGACGTCAAGGGCGTCCTTTGGGCTTAGTAGGCGTGCTGCGTGGGCGCT
>JABWTJ010000233.1:600000-800000 GCA_016801875.1 Solanum sitiens | reverse complement strand
GAGCCACGTGAGGCGAAACGTTGAGAATAAACAATGGAAAGTAGATGAATATGTTTGTTATGCATGAAGGTTGTTTCAAACTCCTTTGATATATGTACGGCATGAACATCCGCATGTTTCGACTTGAGCTCGAACAATATCGCGCAAGCCACGACCGATGTGTGCAGGCCATCGCCGATCGTTGAGTGCAGGCACGTCCGACGACGGCCGACCGTGTATGATTTCCAAGGGCTATGATGGCATGCAACGCCCTACAACGGTCGACCGTGTGTGCTATCCAAGGGCGATGATGGCATCCCACGCCCGACGTCGTCCGATCGTGTGTGCTGTCCAAGGGCTATGATGGCATGCCGCGCCCGATGTCGTCCGACCGTGTCAACTAGTCCAAAGGCGATGATGGCATGCCACGCCCGACGTCGTACGACCGTATGTGCTGTCCAAGGGCTATGATGGCATGCCACGCCGACGTCGTCCGATCGTGTCAACTAGTCCAAAGGCGATGATGGCATGCCACGCCCGACGTCATCCGACCGTGTCAACTAGTCCAAAGGAGATGATGGCATACCACGCCCGACGTCGTTCGACCGTGCTTGCAGTCCAAGGGAAATGATGGCATGCCACGCCCGACGTCGTCCGACCGTGTGTGCTCTCAAAGGGGCATGATGGCATGCCACGCCGGACGTCGTCCGACCGTGCGTGCTGTCAAAGGGCGATGATGGAATGCCACGCCCGACGTCATCCAACCGTGTGTGCTGCCCAAAAACGATGATGGCATGCCACACCCGACGTCGTCCGATCGTGCGTGCTGTCAAAGGGCCATGACGGCATGCCATGCCCGACGTCGTCCGACCGTGCGTGCCGTCCAAGGGCGATGATGGCATGCCACGCCCGATCGTGTGTGCTGCCCAAGGGCGATGATGGCATGCCACGCCCGACGTCGTCCAACCGTTTCACCTAGTCCAAAGGCGATGATAGCATGCCACGCCCGACGTCGTCCGACCGTGTGTGCTGCCCAAGGGCGATGATGGCATGTCACGCCCAACATCGTCCGACCGTGTCACCTAGTCCAAAGGCGATGATGGCATGCCACGCCTGACGTCGTTCGACCGTGTGTGCTGCCCAATGGCGATGATGGTATGCCACGTCCGACGTCGTTCGACCGTGCGTGCAGTCCAAGGGCGATTATGGCATGTCACACCCGACGTCGTCGACCGTGTGCGCTTTCAAAGGCACATGATGGCATGCCACGCCCGACGTCGTCCGACCGTATGTGCTGTCCAAGGGCGATGATGGCATGTCACGCCCAGCGTCGTCCGACCGTGCATGCTGTCCAAGGGCGATGATTGCATGTCACGCCTGACCGTGTGTGCTGCCCAAGGGCGATGATGGCATGCCATGCCCGACGTCGTCTGATCGTGTCACCTAGTCCAAAGGCGATGATGGCATGCCACGCTTGACGTCGTCCAACCGTGTGTGCTGCCCTAGGGCGATGATGACATGCCACGCCCGACGTCGTTCGACCGTGCGTGCTGTCCAAGGGCGATTATGGCATGCCACGCCCGACGTCGTTCGACCGTGCGTGCTGTCACATGGCTTGCCGGCCCCCATCCGCTTCCCTCCCGACAATTTCAAGCACTCTTTGACTCTCTTTTCAAAGTCCTTTTCAACTTTACCTCGCGGTACTTGTTTGCTATCGGTCTCTCGCCCGTATTTAGCCTTGGACGAAATTCACCGCCCGATTTGGGCTGCATTCCCAAACAATCCGACTTGTAGACAGCGCCTCGTGGTGCAACAGGATCCGGGCATAACAGGGCTCTCACCCTCTTTGGCGCCCCCTTCCAGGGGACTTGGGCCCAGCCCGCCGCTGAGGACGTTTCTCGAGACTACAATTCGGACGATGGAGCCGCTCGATTCTAAGGCTGGACTGTTCCCGGTTCGCTCGCCGTTACTAAGGAAATTCTTGTAAGTTTCTTTTCCTCCGCTTATTGATATGCTTAAACTCAGGGGGTAATCCCGCCTGACCTGGGGTCGCGATCGGAGCGCCTCAGAAGGCGCAATAAGGGTCTGGGAGTCCGGATGCGCGATGAGCTGTAGCCGCGACAAACAAGAGAGAGTTGAGTGTCAACCACCACTTGTCGCGACGTACGTCGACGTGGACTCGCATTAAGGCCAGTCGCGCGCTCGGGGCGCATGGGAGGCCAGCTTCCGCCCCCGTGTTGTGCCTTGCGGCGTGCGGGGGAGATGCGATGCGTGACGCTTAGGCAGACGTTCCCTCGGCCTAATGGCTTCGGGCGCAACTTGCGTTCAAAGACTCGATGGTTCACGGGATTTTGCAATTCACACCAAGTATCGCATTTCGCTACGTTCTTCATTGATGCGAGAGACGAGATATCCGTTGTCGAAAGTCGTTTGTGTTTAGAGAGCAGCGCGCGTCCCCTCACACGATCCATATTAATTTTAATTAAATAATCAAAATAAATATTTATTAATTTTCTTTCAGGAAAATTTCATAGTGTTCAAAATAACTCTCTATAGTATAATTTATATAATTACATTTCATGGGTATAGTTTAATTTGATATTAAGCATTTATTTTGTATGTAACGTTTTTTTGGTGAAAAATTTATACAATATTTTAATTTGTAAATAAATTTAATCATGAGCACTAAAAATGGCAACATAAATTTACATAATCTCATTATTTAAGCTAGACGTCCAAAATCAAATATTTTTCCCAGAAAAAAGAGTTCGACATCAATAGAAAGTGCATAACATCTTGTCTCCTCAAACGGTTGAAGCATCCCCTTATTCAATAATTTTATATATTCAATACCAGGTAATTGTTTCTTTGAAGGAAACTTCATGTTTTGAAGCGGCAAGAAAGTATAGAATTGATTTGTGTAGTATATAGTTAAAATTTTTGATAATGTATAATTTTTATTTTAATGATTCTGATGTTTCGAAAAAAAATTATTCGTCTATGCAAGATTAGAGAAATCGTATATTTACAATTCTTTTGTATATTTTTGTTTGAAAAAAAGTTGAGTGGTATGATTTGTATATATGTATTGTATATGATCTGAATACAATTGTGTTCTTTAATGCGAGCAATTTTTGTATGCATACATATATACTTCAAGCAATTTGTATAAATAGTATATATCCATATATAAGTGTGATTTGGGCAGAAACTATACATGGACTTCAAAAATAAAAATTGTATATAACTAACAAAATACACAAATATCAATATACAAAATTGGATGTTTGCGCATGAATCTAATTCCCCCTAAAAAAAAATTAAAGATACAAAATATTCCAGTTAAGTTTTGCATACTATTGCATGCTTTTATACATAACCGAAACATTTGTATAAATAAGCTATATTTGTATTTGCATTTTCTTTGTATATAACTATAAACTTATATGAGTATGTGTATATGAATATAGTAATTAAATATACAAAATACTCAAGCAATAATTGTGTAGATTAACTCAATATACAAATCACTATAAACATATATACTTCAAGCAATTTGTATAAATACAAATCAATATACAAATGTGATTTAGGCAGAAACTGTACGTAGACTTCAAATCAAAAATTGTATATAACTAACAAAATATGTAAATATTTATATACGAATGTGATTTGAGCAGAAAATACACATATATACTTCAATCAATTTACATAAATACATATCAGTATACAAGTGTGATTTAGACAGAAATTATACATAGACTTCAAAATAAAATGTATATAACTAACAAATATACAAATATTAATATACAAAATGTAATTTAAGCAAAAAAATAAACACACACTTCATACAAATCATGTTCCTGATATTCTTCAAATTTGTCATTTTTTTATGAAACAGGTACACTCTCCTTTGATCACTATTTTTGGTTTTTCTCTTACTTCCTCCTTCAACAATTTTAATACCGCTAGCCTTCACAATGTTGATGACTTTCATAATCGCAATTGAGTCATTTCTTTCTTGGATTTCAATTCTTTAATAGATTTTTCAACTTGAACTTGTTTAGATTTTGCCATAGATTCTGCATTGATCCAAAAATTCTGAGTTAACCCGATTGAAAAAGAAGGTGGCATTGTCAACAATTTTGACATACAATGACGTACCTCTAATAATCCTCATAGATGGAGAGGAATTATCCATCCTGTTTTGAAAAGCTATTGATCTAATAAGTAAGAACATTTTTTTATAAAAACAAATCCCCAAACATACAAGTATAATACATATACAATTGTTGAAAACGAAAAAAATAGATTTACCCACGATCCTGACAATTACCTGCGAAAAGTGAAAACGTAATTGGAGGGGAAGGTGGAATTTCTATTTCAAATTAGAAGTGATTTAGTGATTTTAGGAGAAAACTATGGGATCAGGATAGTAGAGATAAAATTTTTTTTGTATAAAATCTATCTATATATAATAGGAGAAAAAAAGTATCACATGTAGCACTATAAAAATCCTAAAATTTAAAATTTTAAAATAATAATAGTAAAATTTCTAACACTAAACAAAATAACAAAAAAAAATAAATTGAAAGTATTTATGTAACTGTCTGCAACATATATAAGAAACACTATAAACACTTTTTTCCCCGTTATTTTTCATAAAGATAATTTTTAGTGGATTTTTGATAGGAAAAGGATAGTCTTTCTAGGATTTTGCTTATTATTATTATTATTATTATTAATAATAATAATAATAATAATATATTATATTATATATTTTTCATGTCGAAAGAAAATGCATGTTTACACGTAGATAAAAAATGTATTTTTACAAGTAGATTCAAAATGAATACTTAAATATTCGTTTATTTTCTATATGATTATAATTAATTATATCTAACTATATTAAATAATAAATTACGACTTTAAATATAATATAGATTTAAAACAATTTTTTAAATTAAAGTAGAGTACTTTTTCAAAGATAAATTTATATTTACGAATATTTACAGATAATACTGCAGACAATAAAATTCGTGTCGAGAAAATAATAATCAAGAACGGAAAATTATAGCAACAATCGATTTATTATTTCAAGTGCGGGTGTTACAATCTCTATGATTCCTCTGAATTCGCCTTTTCAAATATAATTTCAAGGGATTTAAAGCTTGATCTTGAACTTGGAATTTATCTTGATCTTGATCTCTATCTTGATCTTGATCTTGGACTTGAACTTGAACTTGGACTTGATCTTGATCTTGGACTTAAACTTTATCTTGATCTTGACTTTCTAGTTGAATTCAAATGCTTAGAGCTTGATCTTGAATTCAGTGGTCTTGATCTTGATTGTTCTTGAACTTGATCTCCACTTCTTCTTGGACTTGACTTGATCTTGATCTTGACTTGAACTTTATCTTGATCTTGACTTTCTAATTGAATTCAAGGACTTGGAGCTTGATCTTGAATCCGGTGATCTTTATCTTGATCGTTCTTGAACTTGATCTTGGAGTTGAACTTGGACTTGGATTTGATCTTGACTTGAACTTTATCTTGATCTTGACTTTCTAGTTGAATTCAAGGGCTTGGAGCTTGATCTTGAATTCGGTGGCCTTGATCTTGATTGTTCTTGAACTTGATCTTGTAGTTGAACTTGGACTTGGACTTGGACTTGATCTTGACTTGAATTTATCTTGATCTTGACTTTGTAGTTGAATTCAAGAGCTTGGAGCTTGATCTTGAACCCGTTGTCTTGATCTTGATCGTTCTTGAACTTGATCTTGGAGTTGAACTTGGACTTGAACTTGGACTTGATCTTGACTTGAACTTTATCTTGATCTTGACTTTCTAGTTGAATTCAAGGGCTTGGAGCTTGATCTTGAATCCGTTGTCTTGATCTTGATCGTTCTTAAACTTGATCTTGACTTCTTCAAATCTTGAACTTGAACACTTGAATTCTTGAATTAGTAGAGAAATTTATGGTTTTTGATCCATAAGTTTTCTCTAGCTTCTTGTTTAGAATTTTTTTTTCTCTTTTTCTGAATTATGAGACCCCTATTTATAGTTTTAGAATAGAGGAGTTGCAATTGGAACAGGACTTCCTTCGGCCAATCAGATTTAAGTGAAATATCATATGGGCTTTATGGAGTGGGCTTTAATTAAATTCATATTTATCTGAATTTAAATAATTAAATTAATTATATTGATCCATAATATTTATTTGGACTAATATATTCATTAATTTAATATAATCCGAATAACTCAATAAATTTATATTTAATAAACTTTAAGTGACTACAAATGCCCCCTTCTTCAAGTCTTGTCGAGATATTTTATCTTTCAAAGACTAGGCTTGAAGTATTTGAAGACTTCAACTTGCATACTTGGAGATGTGAAGACTAAATCTTGAAACGATTTTATTCACAAGGGTTCGCCTCCTTGAGTCACCACCATTTGGTGCAAGTCTGAAGTTTTATGAAAGATTACTCATAGCTTTAACTCATGTAACAGATCAAGTGGGAACATTTATTTTTTGCACTCATGCAACTAAACTTAGAATATGGTATAAGTGCCTACGTACCTCGATGAAGAAGATCAAGTCACAACGTAGTTCTGGAGGAGTGAGTGATTTTTTGTTGTGTCGTACACAGTTTATACTCTTTCGGGTCAGGAGTGACATGTAGTTTAGGCTCGTAACTTAAGGAGCGTTTAACTCGAAGATTTAGCTCAAACTTAAAGAGTTTTATGATATACAGTTTAGACTCGTGTCGCAAGAAGCATTTTAACTCGATGATTTAACTCAAACTTGAAGATTTCAGGACATATAGTTTAAGCTTGTATTTCAAGGAGCATTTCTACTTGAAGATTTAACTCAAACTTGAAAATTTAAGTGACATACAGTTTAAGCTCGTGTTTCAATGAACATTTCAACTTGAAGATTTAACTTTAACTTGAAGATTTAAGTGACATAATGTTTAAGCTCGTATTTCAAGGAGCATTTCAACTTGAAGATTTAACTCAAACTTTAAGATTTAAGTGACATACAATTTAAGTTCGTATTTTCAAGGAGCATTTCAACTTGAAGATTTAAGTGACATACATTTTAAACTCATGTTTCAAGGAGCACTGTAACTTGCTGTTTAAGCTCATGCGTTAAGGAGCGTCTAGATATACATTGACTCTTCAAAGTCATCTTCGGATGCAGACTTGCCCCCACTTTGGAGTTCTTCTATATCTTCATCTTCATGAGGTCCATAGACATGAGATTGTTGATCTTCTCTTAAAGTCATGCTTAATTCTACTCCATGTGCACGAGTTGCCAACTCTTCGAATATATTAGGCTTTAATCCTTGCAAAATGTAGTGAAGACCCCAATTCATACCTTTGATGCATATTTCAATGCTAGAAATTTCACTAAGGCGATCTTTGCAGTTGAGGCTCAGACTTCTCAAACAATTGATAAAGTCAACAACTAACTCATTTTCACCTTGAAGAACCTTTGTAAGTTCCATCATACTAACGACACATCTCGTGCTATAGAAACGATTAAGGAACTCTTGTTGTAATCGCTCCCAACTATCTATAGAATTATGTTCAAGATCTATGTACCAATCAAAGGCATTTTCTCTGAGATATCGAACGAACTCTTTAACAAGATAATCACCATACGCCCCAGCAACATTGCAAGTCTCAATAAAGTGTGCTATATGTTGTTTGGGATTTCCTTTTCCATCAAATTGTTGAAGCTTAGGAGGTTGATAACCCTCAGACATTTTCAAGTTATCAATCCTTTGTGTATATGGCTTTGCATATATTGGAGAAAATTTGGATGAAGAATCAGATTTGTCTTCGATAGCCTCTATGATAAAGTTCTTTAATTGATCAATTGGAATTAAACCTTCAGTTGAGATATGAATCTCTTTGATCTTTGTTTGCTTTTCGCAAGACTCTCCTTCGTCTTGAATTTTAGAAAGCTTCAGAGGTGATTGACTTGATCTTTTTTTAATCATGTTATCCATCTTACACTACAAAAGAAACCTCAATTACCAACAAAAAATTTCGTTGGTAAATTGATCAAATCGATTGACAAATTGAGTTACCAATCAAATGCCAACTTATATTAATCCGTTGCTAAAAAGCTCGTCGGTAAATATTACCAACTCATTTTACTTTGTTAGTAAATTTACCAACCAAAAATCAGTTGGTAAACACCCAAATATGTTGTTACAAAATTTTGAAATATGACCCTGAAATTTTCGTCGATAAATTTACTTTTGGTTAGTATATCGTTAGTACCTTTACTAACGAATTGAAAAGAAGTTGGTAAATTTTTTTCTTCATTTTTCGATTCATACATTGGTAATTGGTTGGTAATTTTAGTAACAAAAAATTTGTGTTAGTAATTTGCCAATAAATTTTAAATATTTTTTTTAATATTTTTTTTTTGATTTTCCATCCGATGTTCGGTACCCACATTGGAGCCCGACTAAATCTGGATACGGTTGGAAAGTCCCACATTCACTCCCTAACAAATATGATTATGTACCCAATGGGAATCAAACCTGAGACCTTTTGGTTAAGGATGCAGGAGTACTTACCGCTACACCACAACCCTTGTTTGTAACAAATTTTAAATACGTTAGTATTATTATTTATTTTTCTAATACATTTAATAATTGATTGTTAGTTTATTGGTAATATATCATTCAAGTTCAAATTTAGGTTAGTAATTGATTGACAATATGTTCAAAAAATTATTAACTGAATGATTATTCAATAGTAAAATATTTATTAATTTATTGCATTTAAAAATCTAAGATCACGAATAGAAATTCAAAAATATTATTCAATTTTATAAATCATATTTGAATGAAATAATGCAAAATCTATAATAACAAGTTAAATTAATCTCAATATGACACATTGATTTATATCAAAAAATTTAATTTGAGCACGTTTATCAAAAATATTGACCAAGTTTAAATTTTGGCCAAAACTTAAAAGTTAAAACGCCTAACAACACAAACTGAAAATGAAAGCCTCAAAACCTGAAACAACCATCTTGTTAGATATAAAAATGAACTTTTGAAGCTAATCGAGCTGACATAATATTCATCAAAGCACGTTTAAAAAAAATACTAAGCAAAATCAATGTTTTGCCAAAAGTTAAAAGTTAAATCGCCTAACGGTAAAAACTGCATATGAAAACCTCAAAATCCAAATCAGTGATCCTATAAAGCGTAAAATGATCTTCCATAGCTAACTATGCTAACGAAATTCAAATTTGAGCATGTTTCCCCAAAAAATTAACCTAATTCAAATTTTAACCAAAAGTTAAAAGTTAAAACGCTTAACGACACAAACTGAAACTAAGTCTCAAATCCCTAATCAACCATCCTATGAGATTAAAACAGAACTTATATGGCTAACTGCGGTGACAAAATTTCAATTCGAGCACGATTACCAAAAATATTGACTAAAGTGAAATTTTGGCCAAAACATAAAAGCTATAAGTCTAACGACATAAACTAAAAACGGAAGCCTCAAAACTCGAACCCTCTATCTTATTACATAAAACATGAATTTTCGCATCTAACTGCACTAACGAAATTCATATCTGGGCACGTTATCAAATATATTGACCAAAGTTAAATTTTTGCCAAAATTTATATGTTAAAACACATAACGACACACAGTAAAAATTAAAGCCTCAAAACCCAAACGAACCATCCTACTAGATAAAAAATGAACTTTGGAGTTAATTACGCTAACGAAATTCTCATCTGAGCACGTTCACAAAAATATTGACCAAAGTCAAATTTTGGCCTAAACAAAAAATTTAAAACACCTAACGGTTCAAACAAAAAATGAAAGCCTCAAAACATGAACCAACCTTCCCGTTGATAAAAAGCGACCTTTCGAAGCTAATGACACTGACGGAGTTCTAATCTGAGCACGTTTACTAAAAATATTGAACAAAGTCAAGTTTTGGTTAAATTTTAAAAGTTAAAACGCCTAATGACACAAACTAAATATGAAAGCCTTAACACTAGACATTGATTTACCAAAATATTTAACTTAAATTGATATATTTACCAACTATAAAAATATAAGTTAGTATTAATAATTTACCAATAAATTTTATCAGAGTTGATATTAGTTACTATTCAACTAAACATTCATATGTAATATTACCAACTAATAATTAATATGTTGGTAAATTTTACCAATGGATTAGTGATCGATTGGTATATTACCAACTATTTTAATGATGTTAGTAATTTACTAACTACAATCGTTATTCGTCGGTAAAATTTCCAACTAATTTGATATTGGATGACAAGTTTACCAACAAATTACATTTGGTTACTAATTTACTAACACATTTATACTTGGTTGGTAAAATTAGCAACACAATCTTCTTGTTGATAAATGTTTGGTTAGTAATTCATTGGTAATATGTTAATAAATTATATAAACATTATTTTGTCATATTTACCAACCGACATATACTTCGCTGGTAATATTACCAACAAAAGTTGTGCGTTAGTAATATTTCTATTGGTAATCCATTGATAGAAGGTTGCTAAATTTGACACCATTTTTTTCGCCGTATGTATCAACTAAAATACTTAGTTAGTAAGATATATGTTTGTAATCTGTTAGAATTTCATTGTTAAGTTTTAAAATATTATTCGATTAGAAATATGTTGGTAATTTGTTAGTATGATACTAACCAACTTAATTTGTTAGTAAAATATGTTGGCAATTTGAGGTTTTTTTGTAGTGTTATTTGTTAGCTTGGAAAGTTTAGCATCTTGTTCGTGTGCGAACTTTGTCAGGCCTTCAACTGCTTTGGTTAAGCTTGCTAGTTGTTCTTCTATAGTGGAAGACATTTTGCTATTCTTTGATGCTTGAAAAGTTGAAATGAGAGGTAGAGATTGTCCCACTGGGCGTGCCAGAATTTGTATACAATAAAATTCGTGTCGAGAAAATAATAATCAAGAACGGAAAATTATAGCAACAATCGATTTATTATTTCAAGTGCGAGTGTTACAATCTCTATGATTCCTCTGAATTCGCCTTTTCAAATATAATTTCAAGGGATTTAAAGCTTGATCTTGAACTTGGGATTTATCTTGATCTTGATCTCTATCTTGATCTTGATCTTGGACTTGAACTTGAACTTGGACTTGAACTTAAACTTTATCTTGATCTTGACTTTCTAGTTGAATTCAAGGGCTTAGAGCTTGATCTTGAATTCAGTGGTCTTGATCTTGATCGTTCTTGAACTTGATCTTGACTTCTTCTTGGACTTGGACTTGATCTTGATCTTGACTTGAACTTTATTTTGATCTTGACTTTCTAATTGAATTCAAGGGCTTGGAGCTTAATCTTGAATCCGGTGGTCTTGATCTTGATCGTTCTTAAACTTGATCTTGGAGTTGAACTTGGACTTGGACTTGGACTTGATCTTGACTTGAACTTTATCTTGATCTTGACTTTCTAGTTAAATTCAAGGGCTTGGAGCTTGATCTTGAATACGGTGGTCTTGATCTTGATTGTTCTTGAACTTGATCTTGGAGTTGAACTTGGACTTAGACTTGGACTTGATCTTGACTTGAACTTTATCTTGATCTTGACTTTCTAGTTGAATTCAAGGGCTTGGAGCTTGATCTTGAACCCGTTGTCTTGATCTTGATCGTTCTTGAACTTGATCTTGGAGTTGAACTTGGACTTGGACTTGGACTTGATCTTGACTTGAACTTTATCTTGATCTTGACTTTCTAGTTGAATTCAAGGGTTTGGAGCTTGATCTTGATCGTTCTTGAACTTGATCTTGACTTCTTCAAATCTTGAACTTGAACACTTGAATTCTTGAATCCTTGAATTCTTGAATTCATAGAGAAATTTATGATTTTTGATCCACGAGCTTTCTCTAGCTTCTTGTTTAGAATTTTTGGTTCTCTTTTTCTGAATTATGAGACTCCTATTTATAGTTTTAGAATAGAGGAGTTGCGATTGGAACATAACTCCCTTCGGCCAATCATATTTAAGTGAAATATCATATGGACTTTATGGAACGGACTTTAATTAAATTCATATTTATCTGAATTTAAATAATTAAATTAATTATATTGATCCATAATATTTATTTGAACTAATATATTCATTAATTTAATATAATCCGAACAACTCAATAAATTTATATTTAATAAATTTTAAGTTACTACAAATACTTTTTAAAATTTCACTTTCTCTAAATTTTCTCAGGATTTTACTGCCTTAATTGTAATAGTTTTTAAAATTGACTTTAGGAAGATTTAGAAAGAAATAATTTTATTCAAAAAATATTTAAAAAACAATACTATTTAAAATCATTCTTCCTCTAATTGTCCTTTTGTGTCTCGTGCATTAATTGCGGTTTTCTTACTCACAAATTATTTTATATATAGATTTCAAATTCTTTTTTAAACAAACAAATTAATTTATAAGTAACATAATATTTGAAAATACCTTTTTTAAATAATAATAATAATAATAATAATAATAATAATATTAATAATACTATATTATAGATTCCATTTTTTTTAATTTGAGTTAATTTAAAATCCCACTTTTCCTAAATTTCCTCATAATCTCCTACCTAATTGAAACAATTAAAAAGATGTTTGTAAAATACGTAATTTTAAAAGAAATAATATTAAACAAAAAGATAAATTTAAAATTCTTCAAAAAATAAACAATTTAATACTAATAATAATATATAAAAATCCACGTTTGCATCTTTTTATAATTAAAACAAAATTATCTGCATATAAATTAATATGCAAAATTTATGAATCAAATTAATTTAATAACTAAAAAAATTGTAATAACATATAGAAAATGTACGGTTTTGGAAAAATAAATAAATAAATAATAAAATTTTTTTTATAATTATTATCCACATCCTACAAATTAGCAGCAATTGAATAAATTTTTTTTATGATTAGCATTATCCTTAATGAGGGGAAGGGGTGTCACGTAACATTGCTAAATGGTATATATTATTATAAAACAAAAGCAACATAAAAGGTTATATAATAAATGTGACACTACTTTTAGGTTAGTGACACGTAGCTTAGGTGGTTTTCTGTTGCAATTCATTGGGCTAGGTTGCGTTTTCAGTCCTACACAGCCACATTTTTTATGTTTATTTTTCTTTGACCTTCTTTAATTACCAATCCTACATAGCCACATTTTTTATGTTTATTTTTCTTTGACCTTCTTTAATTACCAATCCTACATAGCCACATTTTTTATGTTTATTTTTCTTTGACCTTCTTTAATTACCAATCCTACATAGCCACAGTTTTTATGTTTATTTTTCTTTGACCTTCTTTATTTAGTAATTATTTGGTATAGGTTGCGTTTTCAATCCTACATAGCCACATTTTTTATGTTTATTTTTCTTTGAGCTTCTTTATTTAGTAATTATTTGGTATTTTGTTCGTATAAACAAAAATTTAGTATAAGAAAATTAATTTGAATACATTTCATAAAAAAAAAACTCATGAAAAAAATTATAATGAGTTTTTTATTTTACTTTTTAGAAAAAATTATAATAATATAAAAGAATTGTATTTTTTTTTTAAAAAAAATAATTTATATTATTTTATTTATTTTCTCATTTTAAAAGGTGAACCGTATACGAAAAACCTTATGTAAGCCACTGATAGTTTATCTGTTCATACCAAATGATTTTTCTTTCATTCAAAAACTCTCTTACAATATTCAATCATTAGTAATCAATTAATCTATCACTTTACTTCATCAAATAAACAAGGGCTTATCGTAAGCAATCACAAAACGTTGTAAGTATCTTTCTTATTTATGTGTGAAAATTCCGACACTCATTTCGTAAGTTAATGAACACATTTTCATTTCTTTTATCTTTATCAATCTTTAATGTTCAGCAAATTTAATTTTTACAATTCTCATTCTAATATATTTTATGCATGTGTCTTTTTATGTATAAAATTCTATGATCAATTTCTCTTAATTTCTCTTATAAAATTTATTCTTAGTTATATGAATTAAAAATAATTTGATGAATAGAGTTTATGGCAATTTTATGAATCTTATTTATTAGCCTATATTTTTTAAACGCATTTATTTAGCTTGTGTTATGCCAATTTTGACTCTTTTAGATATTGTTGAAATTCGTTGTCTTACTATTTCAATTTAATGGCTATGAAAAGTGAATTTTATATTCTCAAAAATTCATAATATCAAGGAGGATAGATTAATAAATAATGATGTTTGGTTTGAATTAAAAGAGACTTGATAATTATAATAAGAAATATAAAATCTGAAAAACTTAATTTAAAATCTGGAAAAAAAATAATTTAAAGAAAATCTGAAAAAAAAACATTTTTTTTAAAATCAAACATAACTTCAAAAAAATATAAATGCAGATATGTTATGGATAAATTTAATAATGCCCCTTATAATTTTAAATTTTAAATTGTGAAGTTAAAATTATTTTTAATTTTTAATTTAAAAAGTATGAATAGCGATAGATTAGTCACTGGAGAAATTTGAGGATTAATATTGCAATTATAACTACCCTTACAATTTCATTTTCTAACTTTTCATTATATATGATTTATATGAACACTATTATGTGTGTATGCACAAATCTGTATATCTATATAAAGGAGGAACATAATTTATCTTTCTTATTTTTTTTCTTTTACTTGCCATTTTTTCTTATTTTTTAGTTATTTTTTCTTTACAAAATCATCTTCTTAACTTATACCTCTTCAATTATATAAATTTTATTCTTAAATTAATATTAATAATATTTATAACTTCCAACCTTTCATATTCATAACGTCTTAAGTCTTTCATATTCATAACTTCTAATTATTTAATATGGAAGGTTGCATTAACACTATAAAATCACACTAAAATTGTGTGTTATTTTCTACTCATTTTTTGTTAGAAAATTAGTGGAAGACATGTTAGAAAATTATCTTTTTCAAATATTATTTCATCTATTACATTTAATTAGCAAGTAAGGCTAATATGTCAGTATATTTTTATTTCTTAAGAAATTATTTTGTTTTGTTATCTTTGAGATTCATTTTACAACTAATAATGTATTCGTTATTATTTTTTTTGACTCTTGTATATAGGATGAAATGATAACATCAAGAAATGAAGATTAATGGATTTTGAGCTATATATATATATATATATATATATATATATATATATATATATATATATATATATATATATATATATATATATATATATATATATATATATATATATATATATATATATATATATATTGATTATTCTTTATTTTTTTAAGTGTTTAAGAAGTAATGTTTCTATTATATTATTTCCTTTTGAATTATTTATGTTTTGTCAAAAATTATTATGTAGGAGAATTTGTGATTAAATGTAATTTTCGCTTATTCTTTATGAGATATAATATTTTGTTTTGTTATTTTTGAGATTAATTTTATGACTAATAATTTATTTGTTATTATTTTTCTTGACCCTTGTATATTGATGAAATAAAAATATCCAGACATGGAGATTAATGAATTTTGAGCTATATATATTGATTATTCTTTATTTTCTTTAGGTGCTTAAGAAGTAATGTTTCTATTATATTATTTCTTTTTGAATTATTTATGTTTTGTCAAAAATAATTATATGTGTTTAAATGCATTGTCTCCTTATTCTTTATCTTGTTCTTCTTTTGGTAGATAATTTATTAACTTATTTAATCATATTTTATCGATTATAGGAGATATATCTATAATGAAAATTGTTAGACATTCTTGCATAATTTGATTTTACAAGAAAAAATAATTTGATATGTCTAATATAATTACAACTCTTTATTTGATGAAATCATACATTTAATGTTATTTGTTTGTGTTCGTGAAGATATAAATTCAGAGGATTTTTTAAAAAAAATATTTAATTTATTCTCTTTAGACCTCTATATGATGCTAATTTGATTATATTATAATGATAACACTCTTCAAAAATAATTAAGTGTTCAGGTAAATTTATCTCTCACTTTTTTATTGATAATATTATTTTATGGTGTTTGTGGCGTATAATATTACAATAAATAGAAGTAGGAAATGAGTAAAGGGATACTGATACTTAAAGAAACACATACATATACTTTCATAGTCCGGTGAATTAAAAAAAATCATGATAGAACATAAGAATGTAAAGTTAATTTATAATTTTGAAAATACAGTTGGTTTTATTAAAAATAAATTATTTATTTAAAATGTGTAAAACTGCAATCCTTAAATTTTTCATTTTTTTGTTTTTTTATAAGATTTTAAGTTTTTTATTGATAAATCAAGTGGTCATCTTTATATTTTTCATATTTGTTATTTTTCGAGAGTTCTCAAGTTATTTCAAAATTGCGATTAATTTATAATTTTAAAAATATAGTTTATTTCCTTCATTTCTATTTACTTATAATAAAATATTTGTCTCAATAACTCTAATTTGATTATTTCTTTTCATTTTCTATAATTTATGTTCTTTATTAGTGTAATAATATAAAAATATTACTCCTATTATGTTACAAACAAGTTCAAAGGCATATTATTAATCCTCTTAATTATTGTGACTCTTTATTCTTAGGAATTTATTATATTAAATGCAATATTTGTTTAAAATGTAAAATATACTTTTTAATATTTTTGTGTTTAAGCCAAACAAAATTAACAGAAATAGGAATTTGTATGTGTCATTTTTTTGAATTTTTTTGCGTAGTTAATTCTCTTTTTTATTCTCTTTTATGTTATTTTTAAATTTTACATTATTTTTTCCCAATATACGTTGTCCCAAAAAAAAATCTTCGATATCTAAACCTAATAATAATAATAATAATAATAATAATAATAATAATAATAATAATAATAATAATAATAATAATAATAATATGTAATTTAACTGATTAAGATTGTTATTTTCCATCTTTTAAATATGTAAGCTTTTTTTTTATTTAAAATTTAATTATTAAAAAGTTATTTGTACAAATATTAAATTGATCTAATATTGTACAATAAAAATAATTAAAACAAGTGATGATTGGGTGATGACGATGACAAGTAATAGTAATCGTGGAAAATGATTAATAATAGTATTGACTAACTATATAGTCATGAATAATAACTATTAATAGCAATCTCAGTTACACATTGTCGAAAAATTATACTAAGAATATAATTAAAAAGAATACAAAGAAGCTGAAAAGAACGATCAAATTTCAAGTTTACATAAATATATATAAATTATACTAAAAAAATCTCAAATAAAAAAGAAAAAAATGATCGCAAGTTTACATTTCAGTAGTTCTAATATTACCCAATTATTATTACCTTCTCTTTTTCTCTATGAAATTTAATTTTAATATTTAACTTTCCGAAGTTCACATATATTGATTTCTTAATGAATTTTATATTTAATCTAAATATTTTTCATAGCTTCTCTTCTATAGAAGAATGTGATTAACACAAAATTTCTTTTATTAAAGTAATTATTGATATTAGTATGTAATTTTATTTTAATTCTTTTCATTGTACACTTGTATTCAATAAATGCTAGAGGTATGTATTATAGTTTTGTTAATTTGTACTCCCTGTGTTTAAAAAAGAATGACCTCCTTTTTTTTAGTCTGTTTAAAAGAGAATGACCTCTTTCTTTTTTTGGTATCAACTTTTCACGTGGTATGTTTAAGACCACAAGATTAAATAACAAGTTTACATTTGACATAACTTTAATTTAGGACCACATGATAAAAAATTTTCTTTATTTTCTTAAACTCCATGCCAAATCAAACTAGATCAGTTTTTATGAAATGGAGGGAGTACAACATTTAAAATTTTGATTAATTGTCTTATGCACATTTATAAGATAATTAATTTCCTTAACTATACATGTATTAATTGTCTTTCATATCGGAAGAGAGAATGAAAAATGAAAAACGTTTGATTTTCTATGAAAATCTTTTAGTAATGATTTTTTTTTGGCTGTAAGTCTATACGAGTATTTTTTTTTTCAGGAATTGTTTTAATCATTTTTGCATTGCTAACTTATTTATTCAGCAAAAAATATTAGCTATTTCTTTTATTTTTAATATAATAAAAGTATAATCTTTAATCTTTTGATAAGTGATACATATACAACTAACTTTTTTACTCACTAATTTTACCTATTTAATTAAATTTTTTTGAAATAAAAAATTAATTGTTTAAGATTATCTTTCTTATATATTCTTATCCGTTCAATGTGTTATCCGAAATTGATACAAATTTGTGAAAATATCATTTAACAGTAAGAATTATATTATAGTAAAAACACACACACACACACACACACATATATATATATATATATATATATATATATATAAAAATATCATATAATTGGTCTATGACTTTTAGAAAAATTTAAAATTTTGAATAACATGTCTATATTTTTGTAGCGAAGTAATTAAGACTTTATGGTTGTATGCTTACCATTATAATAAGACTTTTTTTAGTTATATTTTATTTAAATCTAACTATTAATTTTTTTATATCTTTATTATTCTAACAAGATGATAATATGGATAGGGTGATAGTATTTATCATTTTAATTTTAAATAATTTAATAAATAAATAAATTAAATAACGATAAAAGATTATTATTTTCACATTTAGACAATGAACTAAGCTCATATATTGATTTTTATTAAAAAAATATTCTATTATAACACATCAATATGCTAAATCTTAACATTCTCAAATAATATGGATAGGAAAGGGTTTATGAGCCCTAGCCCTATAGCCCACACCTGTGTAGTGTAGATCGTGAACACCTGCGACACAAACCAAATATTTATGTAGCACTTCGAAAATACAAGACGTGCTCTAGAGCCTAACATAAGTGTCATAAGATCTAGACATTGTTTTAAGGTCTATATTAATGAATATAAGTAATTTAGGAAGTCTAGAAACCAAAATGTCCTGGAACGTCCATGACGTGCGGAAACTAGTTCAATGAGGTGCTAACGTGCCTTAGCCTATTTGACTAGCTTTTTTAAGAAATCGGAAAACGATAAAAATTGGTGGAAGGGTGTTTAACATGTGTTTAAGTTGATACATAGTCGAAACGTCCGGGCACAACTTCCCAAGGACCAACCAAGGGCCCTAGAGGAGGACCCTTGCATTTTGGGGTCAAGGCTGCCTGGGCAGTGTTCACCTACGAAGGGGAACGACGGATCATGGGTTGATCGACGAAGCGTCGATGCCATTCGTCGACCAACACTTAGCCATTTTGGCTAATGTCCCATTTGGACCACTTTCTGAACTCATTGACGAAGTGTAGCACGGAAGGGAGCAGGAGTCGTCGACCCACAGTCGAACCGTTGGTCGAGGTCTCGTCTGTGAGGGCCTGACTTTGCTGCACATTTTTAATTATTTCTAATTAATTAATTAAGGGGTTAGGTCGTTAGTGTATGGTTAATCGAAGACTAATTAAGTTAATTAACACCCCATATAAAGACCCCAACCCCATTAGACTAATCAAAACTCTCATAACTCACAAAACCCAAAACTCTCTTCCTTCTCTATTCTTTTTCTCTCTAGTGAAGACCTTCATTGAAACCAAGCTAGGGAAGGGTTTTAGGGCTGCAAAGATTCAAGTTTCACCATCAATCTTCATCAATTAACAAGGTATGAGATCTAATTCACCTTTGAGACCTCTTTCCTCAAAGGGTTCCATCAAATTGATTTCAAAAGTTGAGTTTTCAAGTGGGTTTCATCCAATATCGAAATTGATGTTATGAATTGATTTGTTTATATTTTATTTTGGATATTATGAATATATTAACATGTATTCTAACCTAATTATGATATATCTTGATGGTTTGGTGTAGTTTGTAGAAGATGACCTATACCCCTTAACTCTAGGTTATGATCTTGATATGAATTATGTTTTGGTTCAATTGACTTGGTTATTGGTTGAATTACTACTAGATGATGTTGTTATACTAATCATGAATGAATTAGGGTGAATTGTAGTCCTTTCATGCTAGTTCTTGAGAAGTTGATCTAGGTTATAAAGTATGTTGTTAGTTTGACCTAAGTATCTTGTCTTAAGCTATGATCTAGTATTGAATTGTGATGTAGTGATTCTTTTAGCCTTGTTATCATGTTGGTCATTGAATTATGATGATTTTATAACCTAATTGGGTTGAATTAAGGGTTGATGGTAAGACCTTGATGATGGATTAAAAAGGAGACTTGGTAAGTCTTGTGATCCATATCCTTTACTTCAAATTATGGTTAATTGTGATTAAGTCATGATGTTGTATTGGAGTATGCCTTGTATTAGGATTGATAGGGTGGTATGATATTGAATTGAAATGTCTTGACTATGATTTGTGAGGTGTTGGCTTAAGATGTAAATGTTATACGGATGTTGAATGATTTACCAATGTGCCTTATCATGATATGAAAATGTTAATGTGCTAACCTCACCGATATGAATTATAATGAAAAGACAATACTCATGCAATTTTTATCGATATATGATGATGACGATGTTTATACAAGGGTTAGACCCTATTACCTACAATAATCCATGATGATTAATAAAGACATTAAAGATATTTTAAATGGGACTATAACTTAGCACCGAGTGAACTAGAGTGAGAAGTGTCCATTCCCACATAGGGAAGGTAGGATCACTAATGTACTCTTGAGATTTGAGACTATAATGCGTGTAGCATAAAGAGGGTCCCAATTATATCTCCTAGTTCTTGAACAATGTTGCCCCCGTAGGAATACTAGCTAGTGGATCCACGTAGTTGCTATGTTCATATTTTGGTACTACCTTGGCAAGTAGTCCGCCTTCTTTCGGTGTAAGGTTCCATGACACCAGATACCACATTATCTCATGTGGTCTATGTCGGTTAGGGCAAGATGTTCCCAAAAGGTAAAATGAACTAAAGGAATGAACTCTAACTAAGATAACCTAAGGGGTCTAGCTTAGTCTAGGTAGGGGTATGAGACTCTACTTAAACATTGTACTACTTAGCCTTGAGGGGAGTATTAAGAGGATGTTCTTATGTATGAATATGCTTATGATGATATATGATATGTACATGATGAACTTGCACATTGTTGATACTATATGTTGAAATGTTTCACTTATGAACATGTGTTGGCCTATATTGTTAAGGTATGATGATGTGTACTCTTAAATGCAATGTTATGTGAAGTGGGATGTTGGTCATGGTTCTTGTTGGGTCACTTGATTAAGTACGGTTATGGGGCTTTGCTTGGTCATTGCACTTGTTGACTTGATAGGGGTTCATGGGTGACTGTCTTACTGCGATTATGATGAAGTGTACTCTTTTCCATGCTTGTTGAAGTTATAACTTGATTATTAGGGTGGTCTTGACTATATATGCAAGTATGTTGATATGTTCATTAACTTGACTATGCTTTGTATTGTTGGTCTTGTGGTGTACATGCCTATGACTTAAGGAATATGTCTTTTTGATTGGTATGGCCTTCTTGAATGTGCATAAGGTTTTCAAAAGGGTAATATAGCATGTTTTCAAGAAAGGTCCCTTTTTAGCATGATTTGATAATATGTGTGCAAATGGTCTCATACTTAGTACAAGTTGTGTACTAACCCCATTTTTTCCTTTTCCCCAACAATTTAGGTTTCGGTCGTTGAAGGGATTTTGGAGACAGCTTTGAAGAAGACTTGGATCTCTTGATCATCCAAGTAGGGTAGGTCCTCACTTTGCGAGGACGATGCCACTATCTAGCTAATGGAGTTGTTTTGAGTTTAAGACTTCTAAGTTTCTTTCTTTTCCATTTAGTATGAAATATTGTATAGCCCATGTGAGGCATTCTTACTTTGATGTATGGGCTATGCCCAAGTTCTTACACTCTTATTAGATGGTTATGAGATGAGATAACTATTATGACTATGTTATCTTATACTCTATATATCTATGTGCAATAAAAGTAGAAGACTAAGTAATCTTCCTATACGAAGGGTCCATGTATACTCAATATATATATACTATGTGTATGTAGAGGTCTATGTAAACCTCCGATTAGAAGTAATGAAAAGTTTTAAATTTTCCGCTAAATTTGACCTATGAATGTAATGATGTAAGATAAGAGGCTACTCTTAGTCTTTAAAGAGGACGACGACGGCGGTTACGTCTAGGGGTATTCCCGGATGTGACAAACTTGGTATCAGAGCATGAGATTGAATATCTTTGAGTCTATGTCTCTCTCAACCAAGTCTATGTAGATTTGTACTCATAATTGTGAAGCGCACCACACTTATGAATAGGAATCTATGTGATGCTTAGGAAACTCTCACTTTCTTGGAAGTCCAATATCGTGCCTTTGGAGGTGTTAGCTCTAAGTGATTTTGCATCAATCCTCTTATTGTGATTATAGGCAATGAATACTCGAAGGAATGCGGCACAAAGACTTGAAGAAGAGATTGCCAATGCGTGAGTTCCTCCCCGTGGTGATCAAGTTCCTCCTCTTGAGGAAGATGTGAATGATGACCAAGCCCCGGTCAATCCTCCTCCTTCGACGGATGAGAACATAAGGGCCGCTCTCTTCCAAATGTCCCAATCCATTACTACCCAACACAAGACGCCACTACTCAAGCCCAAGCCATGACGACCCAAGCTAATCGGGAGGTTGTACCCCGAGCTCATCAACAAGTTGCTACCATGGCCTCCCGTCTAAGGGATTTCACTAGGATGATCCTCCTACTTTCTATGGGTCCAAGTTTGAAGAAGACCCCCAAGAGTTCATCAATGAAATCTACAAGATCCTCTATGCTATGGGGTTGTCTACTAGTGAGAAGGCCGAGTATCCACTTACCAACTCAAAGATGTGGCCCAAACTTGGTATGTCCAATGGATGGATAATAGGTCGTTAAGGGGTGGACCGGTGACTTGGGAAGTTTTCAAGAAGGCTTTTCATGAAAGGTTATTTCCTAGGGAGAAGAGGGAAGCCAAAGTGGTGGAGTTCATCAACCTTCATCAAGGAGGTATGAGTGTTCTTGAATACTCTTTGAAATTCACTCAATTGTCAAAATATGTTCCTTCTTTGGGTTCCGACCCTTGAGATGAAATGAACCGCTTTGTGACGGGGTTGTCGGATGACTTGCAAGAGGAGTGTAATTCGGCTATATTACAGGACAATATGAACATTTCTCATCTCATGGTTCATGCTCAACAAGTGGAAGAGGCAAGGGCGAAGAGGAAGAGTGGAGATGCCAAGAGGGTAAGATCTTTTGAGAGTGGTTCTTCCAAGGAAAGGCTTGAGATCCAAGACAAGCCTAGGTTTAAGAAGAAGATTCTAATCAAGTTCCTTCCAAGTTCCCTAAGGCTAGGGATGATAGGGTGTATAACCCTAAGCCTAAAAAGGGAAGGGATACTAGTTCACCAACCAAGAAGCCAACTTGTGGAAAGTGTGGCAAGAAGCACGATGGTGATTGTCTTAAGGAAACGGATAATTGTTTTGGTTGTGGTAAAAGTGGGCAACAAGGTTAGGGATTGCCCTAATGTGAGGGGTCAAGACAAGTGTAATGGTCAAGGGCAAGCAAGTGGTTCAAATGAGGCTCCAAAGAAGAATCACTTTTATTCTCTCCGCTCTAGGGGTGAGCAAGAGACTTCTCCTGACGTGGTGAACGGTATGTTGAAAGTCTTCTGTATTGATGTATATACCTTACTTGATCCCGGTGCTACCTTATCATTTGTTACTCCTCTAGTAGCTAAAAAGTTTGACATTTTGCCCGATATATTGCATGAACCTTTTATAGTGTCTAACCCGGTGGGTGAGTCGGTTGTTGCAAAAAGGGTGTATAGAAATTGTCCTATAATGTTTCCCAATAGAGTTTCTTATGTTGAATTAGTAGAACTCGATATGCTTAATTTTGATGTCATTTTGGGTATGGATTTGTTGCATGCTTGCTTTGCCTCTATAGATTGTAGAACAAGGGTGTTGAAGTTTAAATTTCCAAATGAACCTGTTTAGAGTGGAAGTGGGGAAATTCTATTCCTAGAGGTCGTATCATCTCTTGTTTGAAAGCATGCAAAATGATCTCTAAAGGGTGTTTATACCATATAGTAAGAGTCCAAGATTTAGACTATGAAATTCCTCCCATTGAGTCGGTCCCCGTAGTCAGGGAATTTCCGAAGGTCTTTCCTAATGATCTTTCCGCTGTTCCTCCCGAACGGTAAATTGATTTTGATATTGACTTATTATCGGATACAAATCCCATTTCAATTCCTCCTTATCAGATGGCTCCGGCTAATTTGCAAGAGTTGAAGGATCAACTCAAGGATTTACTAGACAAAGGCTTCATTAGACCTAGTATTTCTCCATGGGGTGCTCCGGTTTTATTTGTGAAGAAGAAGGATGGGTCCTTTAGAATGTTTATTTATTACCGCCAACTCAATAAAGTCACTATTAAGAACAAGTATCCTCTCCCTCGGATTGACGACTTTTTTGATCAACTCCAAGGGGAAAGCTACTTTTCTAATATTGACTTGAGATCGGGGTATCATCAACATAGGGTGAGAGGTGAGGATATACCAAAGATGACATTTCAGACTAGATATGGTCACTATAAGTTCTTAGTAATATCCTTTGGTCTCACAAATGCCCCGACGACGTTTATGGATCTCATGAATAGGGTGTTTCAAAGTTACATAGATTCATTTGTCATTGTCTTCATTGACAACATCTTGCTATATTCGAAAAATGAGGGTGATCACATAAACCATTTGAGGGTGGTGTTATAAGTGCTCAAGGAGAACCAATTATTTGCGAAGTATAGCAAATGTGAGTTTTGGTTGAGGTCGGTGGCATTTCTTGGTCATATCATGAGGAAGTTGAGGTTGATCCAAGGAAAACAGAGGCAGTGAAAAATTGGCCTAAACCATTGACTCCAACTGACATTAGGAGTTTCTTGGGTGTAGTGGGTTATTATCGGAGGTTTATGGATGGTTTTATGTCCATTGCATCTCCCTTGACTACTTTGACCCAAAAGAGTAAGAAATTTGAGTGGTCGGAGGCATGTGAGAGAAGCTTCCAAATATTGAAAGATAGGCTTACTTCCGCTCCGGTGTTGACTCTACCGGAGGGTACAAAGCGTTTCATTGTATATTGCGATGCATCCCGAGTGGGTTTAGGGTGTGTTCTTATGCAACATGGGAAGGTAATAGCCTATGCTTCTAGGCAACTTAAGGTGCATGAGAGAAACTATCCAACTCATGATCTTGAATTAGCGACTGTGGTATTTGCCCTGAAAATATGGAGGCATTACTTGTATGGTGTTCATGTTGATGTGTATACTGACCACAAGAGTCTCCAATATGTGTTTACTCAAAAGGAGTTGAATCTCCAACAAAGAAGGTGGTTGGAATTGTTGAAAGATTACGACATGAGTGTTCTCTATCACCCCGGCAAGGCCAATGTGGTTGCGGATTCTCTAAGTCATATGACCATGGGTAGTGTGTCTCACATAGAAGAAGCCAAGAAAGACCTAGTGAAATATGTTCATAGGTTGGCTAGATTGGATGTGAGGTTGGAAGATTCTCCGAATGGTGGTTTCATGATCCATCATAACTCCGAGTCATCTTTGGTAGTTGAGGTGAAGTCCAAATAACACCTTGATCAACCATTGATGGAGTTAAAGGAATTGATTCTTGGTAATTTTAATGAGTCATTCTCCTTGGGGGGGGGGGGATGGTGTCTTGAGGTGTCAAGGAAGGTTGTGTGTTCCCAATGTAGATGGTTTGAGGAACCGGATCCTTGATGAAGCTCATGGGTCCCATTACTCTATTCATCTAGGTTCGACAAAAATGTTCCATGACCTTAGGGAAGTATTTTGGTGGGAAGGTTTGAAGAAGGACATAACGGAGTTTGTTGCTAAGTGTCCAAATTGCCAACAAGTGAAAGCCGAACATCAAAAGCCGGGTGGCTTACTACAAGAAATCCAAGTTCCTACTTGGAAGTGGGAAGACATCATATGGATTTTGTGGTAGGTCTGCCTCAGACACAAAAACAATATGACTCTATATGGGTAATTGTGGATAGGTTGACCAAGTCCGCTCATTTCATTCCTGTTAAGTCTACTTATTTGGCGGAAGATTATGCAAAGATCTTCATAGATGAGATTGTGTGTCGCCTTGGTATTCTGTTATCCATCATATCGGATCGGGGTGCACAATTCACATCTAGGTTTTGGAGGTCATTCCAAGAAGGGTTGGGTACTATGGTAAAGTTAAGTATCGCTTTTCATCTCCTAACGGATGGCAAAGCGGAATGTACTATTCAAACCCTTGAAGATATGCTTAGGGCTTGTATTATTGATTTCAAGGGAAATTGGGATAAGCATTTGCCTTTGGTGGATTTTGCTTATAATAATAGTTTCCATTCATCCATATCCATGGCTCCTTATGAAGCCTTGTGTGGTAGGAGGTGTAGGTCTTTTATTGGATTGTTTGAAGTGGGTGAGTTTTCGCTTCTTGGTCCCGATTTGATTTATAAGAGTTTGGAGAAAGTTCATATCATAAGGAATCAATTGCAAACGGCCTATAGCCGGTAAAAGTCTTATGCCGATCATAGGAGAAGGGATTTAGAGTTTGAAGAAGGTGATAAGGTGTATTTGAAAATTTTGCCTATGAAAATGGTGGTTATATTTGGCAAGAAAGGAGAGTTGAGTCCTCGTTATGTGGGTCCCTATGAAATCTTGCAAAAGGTCGGTAAGGTTGCCTATGAGTTAAGGTTGCCTAGTGAATTGGCTTCGGTTTATCTGGGTTTCCATGTTTCTATGCTTAAGAAGTGTATCGGTGATCCCGAGTCTATTCTTCTTATTGAGGGTCTTGGTGTGAAGGATAACCTCTCTTATGAGAAAGTTCCGGTTCAAATCATTGATAGGCAAGTAAAGAAGTTAAGGAATAAAGAGGTGGCTTCCGTAAAGGTGTTATGGAAGAATCACCTAGTTGAGGGTGCAACATGGGAGGCCGAGGCCAACATGAAGTCCCGTTACCCTCATCTATTTGATAACTAAGGTTAGTAGTTCTTACTAATAATGAAAATAATGAGTAAATTTTTTTTTGAAGTTTCTTGATTTTTGGTGAAGTTTTGCAAAAATGTGCATTTTTGATGTAGTTACAGTGAATTATAGTGAATGTGAATTTTGACTTGCAAATTTGTAATTCTTCTTGTTTTGAGTCATGTTGTGCATTTTAATATGGTGAGTCTTTATGAAATTATATGTAGCATGTTGATAAGTTGAACTTTGGCATAATTGACTCAAAAATGCTATGTTGAGCTCTTGTTGTTGTGAGAAGGATATTCCTCATGATGTGATGTTGAGCTTTATGTATGGTAATTAAAGTTTTTGAATTACCTTGTGTAAGTGGTATGATTGAGGTTGTAACTCATGTTGTTATGTATTGTTGTTGGTTGGGCTGCTAGTCTTGAGTCTATTCCTTCCTTCAAAAGAATTTTAGTGTTATTCGGGAACGAATGTTCCTAAGGGGGATAATGTAACACTTCAAAAATCCAAGACGTGTTGTACAGCCTAACATAAGTGTCATAAGGTCTAGACACTGTTTTAAGGTCTATATCAATGAATATAAGTCATTTATGAAGTCTAGAAACCAAAATGTCCAAGAACGTCCATGACGTCCACAAACTAGTTCAATGAGGTGCTAGCGTGCCATAGCCTATTTGACTAGCATTTTGAAGTCGGAAAATGATGAAAATTGGTGGAAGGGTGTTTAACATGTGTTTAAGTTGATACATAGTCGAAACGTCCGGACACAACTCCCCAAGGACCAACCAAGGGCCCTTGAGGAGGACCCTTGCATTTTGGGGTCAATGCTGGTGGGCAGTGTTCACCTACGGAAGGGGAACGGCGGATCGTGGGTTGATCGATGGGGCGTCGATGCCATTCGTCGACCAACACTTATCCATTTTGGATAATGGTCATTTGTATCACTCTCTGAACTCATTGACGAAGTGCAGCACGGAAGGGAGAAGGAGTCGTCGACCCACATACGGACCGTTGGTCGAGGTCTCGTCAGTGACGGCCTACTTTGCTGCACATTTTTAATTAGTTCTAATTAATTAATTAAGGGGTTAGATAGTTAGTTGGGGTTAAGGTAAGACTAATTAAGTTAATTAACACCCCATATAAACACCCCAACCCCATTAGACTAATCAAAACTCTCATAACTCACAAAACCCAAAACTCTCTTCCTTCTCTCTTCTTTTTCTCTCTAGTGAAGAACTCCATTGAGACCAAGCTAGGGAAGGGTTTTAGGGCTGCAAATATTCAAGTTTCACCATCAATCTTCATCAATTAACAAGGTATGAGATTGAATTCACCTTTGAGACCTCTTTCCTCAAAGGGTTCCATCAAATTGATTTCAAAAGTTGAGTTTTCAAGTGGGTTTCATCCAATCTCGAAATTGATGTTATGAATTGATTTGTTTATATTTTATTGTGGATATTATGAATATATTAACATGTATTCTAACCTAATTATGATATATCTTGATGGTTTGGTGTAGTTTGTAGAAGATGACCTCTACCCCTTAACCCTAGGTTATGATCTTGATATGAATTATGTTATACTGGTCAATTGACTTGGTTATTGGTTGAATTAATACTAGATTATGTTGTTATACTAATAATGAATGAACTAGGGTGAATTGTAGCCCTTTCATACTAGTTCTTGAGAAGTTGATCTAGGTTATAAAGTATGTTGTGAGTTTGACCTAAGTATCTTGTCTTAATCGATGATCTAGTATTGAATTGTGATGTAGTGATTCTTTTAGCCTTGTTATCATGTTGGTAACTGAATTATGATGATTTTATACCCTATGTGGGTTGTATTAAGGGTTGATGGTAAGACCTTTATGATGGATTATAATGGAGACTTGGTAAGTCTTGTTATCCCTATCCTTTACTTCAAATTATGGTTAATTGTGATTAAGTCGTGATGTTGTATTGGAGTATGCCTTGTATTATGATTGATAGGGTGGTATGATGTTGAATTGAAATGTATTGAATATGATTTGTGAGGTGTTGGCTTAAGATGTAAATGTTATACGGATGTTGAATGATTTACCAATGTGCCTTATCATGATATGAAAATGTTAATGTGCTAACCTCACCTATATTCATTGTAATGAAAGGAAAATACTCATGCAATTCTTATCGAGCTATGATGATGATGATGTTTATACAAGGGTTAGACCCTATGACCTACAATAAGCTATGATGATTAATAAAGACATTAAAGCAATTTTAAAAGGGACTCTAGCTTAGCACCGAGTGAACTAGAGTGAGGAGTGTCCCTTCCCACATAGGGAATGTAGGATCACTAATGTACTCATGAGATTTGAGACTATAATCCGTGTAGCATAAAGAGGGTCCCAACTATATCTCCTAGTTCTTGATTTATGTTGCCCCCATAGGAATACTAGCTAGTGGATTTACGTAGTTGCTATGTTCATATTTTGGTACTACCTTGAAAAGTAGTCCGCCTTCTTTCGGTGTAGGGTTCCATGACACTGGATTCCACATTAGCTCATGTGGTCTTTGTCGGTTAGGGCAAGATGTTCCCAAAAGGTAAAATGAACTAAAGGAATGAACTCAAACTAAGATAACCTAAGGGGTCTAGCTTAGTCTAGGTAGGGGTATGGGACTCTACCTAAACATTGCACTAGTTAGGCTTGAGGGGAATCTTAGGAGGATGTTCTTATGTATGAATATGCTTACGATGATATATGATATGTACATGATGAACTTGCACATTGTTGATACTATATGTTGAAATGTTTCACTTATGAACATGTGTTGGCCTATATTGTTAAGGTATGATGATATGTACTCTTAAATGCAATGTTATGTGAAGTGGGATGTTGGTCATGGTTCTTGTTGGGTCACTTGATTAAGTAAGGTTATGGGGCTTTGCTTGGTCATTGCACTTGTTGACTTGATAGGGGTTCATGGGTGATTGTCTTACTTCGATTATGATGAAGTGTACTCTTATCCATGCTTGTTGAAGTTATAACTTGATTATTAGGGTGGTCTTGACTATATATGCAAGTATGTTGATATGTTCATTAACTTGACTATGCTTTGTATTGTTGGTCTTGTGGTGTACATGCCTATGACTTAAGGAATATGTCTTTTTAATTGGTATGGTCTTCTTAAATGTGCATAAGGTTTTCAAAAGGGTAAAATAACATGTTTTCAAGAAAGGTTCCCTTTTAGCATCATTTGATAATATGTGTGCATATGGTCTCATACTTAGCACAAGTGGTGTACTAACCCCATTTCTTCCTTTTCCCCAACAATTTAGGTTCCAGTCGTTGAAGGGATTTTGGAGACGACTTTGAAGAAGACTTGGATCTCTTGATCATCCAAGTAGGATATGAAGATACCACTATCTAGCTAATAGAGTTGTTTTGAGTTTACGACTTCTATGTTTCTTTCTTTTCCATTTAGTATGAAACATTGTATAGCCCATGTGAGGCATTCTTACTTGATGTATGGGCTATGCCCAAGTTCTTACACTCTTATTAGATGGTTATGAGATAAGACAACTATTATGATTATGTTATCTTATATTCTATATATCTCTGTGCAATAAAAGTAGAAGACTAAGTAATCTTCATATACAAAAGGTCTATGTATACTTAATATATATATATATATATACTATGTGTATGTAGAGGTCTATGTAAACCTCTGAGTAGAAGTAATGAAAAGTTTTAAATTTTCCGCTAAATTTGACCTATGAATGTAATGATGTAAGCTAAGAGGTTAGTCTTAGTCCTCAAAGAGGACGCCGACGCCGGTTACGTCTAGGGGTAATTCCCGGATGTGACATTTTATCATTTTGAATAATTTAAAAATAACTAAATAAAATAATGATAAGATATTATTATATCAAATTTAGACAATGAGCAAAGTTTATATATTAATGTATTTACTTAATAATACTATTATAATATATCAAGATGCTAAATGTAAACATTCTCAATAAACTTTACAATGTTATCTTATAATAAGTTAAGATTTTAAATTTTCAATAAATTAATATTTACGTATGTTTATCAACTAAACCGAGCACGTATACAGGTTGTATATAAAAGCAGCTAAAGGGAGTTTGATGGTTATGTATAAAAGATGTGTTGGGTCCTGGGTCCCATTAATTATGGCAAAAACCTGAAACTATATTCACTGACGATAATATATTAAACTATACCTTTATAAATTAATATCTTAGTGTAACAATCGAATTCCATCGTTATAGAAATGCCAACGAGGAAAAATTGGGGTCGAAAAAACTTTTTCGTAGTACTAGAATTTTCTCAATCTGGTCTAGATTTGTAGGAATTCAGAGTCATAAACGTGTAGGAAAATTTGGTAGCAATCAGGTGGAGTAAATATAATTTTGTTTACAAAATCAGTTAGATAACTCGTTAAGGAATCCGTACGACTTTACAAAATTGAATTTGGATAAATAGATCTCTAGGAATTGATCTTAGAGTTACGGTTAATTTCTAAGCATAATGGGTTAAGAGTGTGTTGTAAAAAAGGGAGAAATAGAATTCTCTAAAAAGGGTTTTGTCTCGAATCTTTCCCCTGAAGTAGGATTATTGCCGCTGTAGCAACGCTGCTACAACGGGATGGGAGCCGCTATAGCAGACGAGACGGGAATTGGAATTATAAAATTTTTGGGATTTTTCAAACGGGAGCTCACCGATTCCAAAAGTGCCGCTACATCGGGATTGGTGCCGCTACAGCAACGCTGCTACAACGGGATAGATGCCACTGTAGCGGGACAAGTGTGAATAAAGTCCTAAATATAACCCCTAAGCGACCTTATTTGTCACTTTTAGACTTTTAGAGTTAAAGAATGACCCCTGGCTATTCCAACTTGTTTTTCACCATTCTTAAAGGTAAGGGTAAGCTTTTCACTCCCCGAATTAACTTTTCGATTCGTAGATTGTAATAGAATGGGTCAATATTGATGGGGAAGGGTTTCTGGATAGATTTAATGGTGTAATTAACCATAATTTGACTAGTTGGGATCATGAGTTTTTAACTAAGAACAAGAGGAATGAATCCAGAAAGGGAAGGAAAAAGTTTCTTAGGGTTTCAAGCTTGTTTCGAGGTAGGTGATGGTTATGATATCATGATTGTGATGTATGCATGTTCTTCTTCATTATCATACTTGTATGTATATGAATGTCGCAATATTTATCACGTTGTTGTAACTAGGATAGATACATAATATATCCATGAAATCATGATGTAAATGTATGATCTTGATGATGTACTTGTGATTGTGGAGTATGATTGGGATCAGATTGACATGTTCCGACAAGCCAACTTGAATCGGATCGCCACGTTCTGGCACAACTATGGGATCAAATTGCCATATTCTGGCAAGCAAACTAGGATCAGGTCCCATGTCGGTGCACTAACAGTTAGAGATTGGGTTTAGTGAGAGGGCGAATGATGTGGTAAGCATGTGAAATTTGTTGTCAAAATATCATGTTGATTTTGTTGTTTATGTTGATATATATGCACGTGACTATAATGTTGTTTGACTTGTTTATATTACACTAGTAGGATAGCCGCGTGATCTTACCAGTACAGTGTGGTTGTGTATAGATTCTGCACTTGCTCTTATTTTATTTAGTACAGGGCATCTTCAAGTGACTATTGACAGATCTCTCTTTGGGGATTAAAGATTATCGTATTGACTTCAAAGGTGAGCTACTTCTTCCGGGTTGTGATGTACCGCGGTTTCACGGTACTTTCAATGCTTTTACCTTAAGTTTAGTGTGTGTCTAGGGACTTTTTATAGTAATTTTAATGTGTTTCTATCTGTGTTTTGCAGGAAAGTTGTCCAAAAAGGCTGTGTAGAAATCAGTGCAGAAGTGACTCACAAGCCATCGACGGACCGTAGGTGGTGACCGTCAATTGAAGGTTCAAGCATCTGGAAGAACCTCGGGGAATTCTGACCAAGTGTGGGGCTACGGAAGGATCGACGCTCCATCGACTGATCGAAGGACCGTGCTGGCAAATCGTCGATGTGATCAGAGACCGTTCTAGTACCCGGTGTTGAAGAAAAGCTAAGTATGGAACGACGATAAGCATCGACGGACCGTAAGTGCATCGACGGACTGTGTTGTTGGTCCGTCGATTGGATCAAAGAAGATGCAACCTGGAGTCTTAAAAAAGATGCTAGGTGTGGACCGACGAAGGCAGTCGATGGTCTGTCGTTTCATCGACGGACCGTCTGCGGGGGCGTCGATTGAAGCCGTGTTTTGGGACAAACTTTCCTTATTTTGAACTCCTTTTAATTTAGGACTTTGTTATTATAAATAGGGCTAAAAACCTCATTTTTGGAGTTGGATCTTTTATTATTTTTTATACTTTTGTTCTTGGAGATTTGACTTTGCAACTTGACAATTTATTCAAGTTTTCGAAATCGATTATCAAGTGAATTTTGTTGTTTCAAGTGTTAGTTTTGGATTTTCTTCAAACTTGTCAAATTAAGTTCATGAATTATTGTTTATCAACTATGAATTGTGTTCTTCTAGGCATGGGTAACTAAATCCACAACTAGGGTTGTGGGAACCATGGGTGATTAACAAAGTAAAACCAGCTAAATAACAATTCTAGAATAGGTTCTTGCATATATTGATAATACTTTCGCTTAGAAGTCTTTTTAACGAGTGCACGCGTTAGAACTCGCCCTGTTTCTACTTGCCGGACCAAGGGAGTAGTTAATAGGAAAAGAATTATCAACATAGATTTAGTGAGACACTATCTAATAGGCTAGTTTCGATTGGTGCAAAGTAATAACTAAGCCATACATCGAATATGATGCTTAATATGAAGTAAAGGTAAGGGTTAGTAACTTAAACACACGTAGCCGGACCAAGGTACGGGGTGAAATTCTCTAAATGCCGGACCAAGGATTTAGAGATACCTAACTTATCAATTTGCATGCAAGACACTAGGGAGGAATTGTTATAGCTAGGATTACTGCGTTATGAACCTATGGGGAACACTTACACCCTAGTTTCTCTCACAACTTGATAAACGCCAAATATTTAATCTTGCTACTCGTTTTACTTAGAAATAATTAAACACTTTTGTTTCACAAAACCCCCCTTTTATTTAACTATTTTTGGAAAGAACTTGACTAAATAGACGTAATTGTATATTGAAGTTAAGTCTAAATCATTTTCCTCGTCGATCGACCCCAACCTACTTGTTGGGTTCTTTACTTGATACTACCGCTTATACTTCTGTAAGGAAGTGTAATTTGAGCGTATCAAATTTTGGCGCCGCTGCAGGGAAAGTGACTTTTAGATTTTAAGCATATTACCGAATTTTAGTCAACAATTTCCTAATTTTACTTTTTCTATTGTTTTTGTCCCTCTCAGGTCTACTAGTGTATGCAAAGTACACGGAGCCCAGGAGAACCAATCGTCCCATTTGATCCTGAACTTAACCGGACACTCCGCAGAATGAATGAGCAACAGAATCCTGAAAATCTAGGTGATGGGATCAACCGTCAACTTCCTCCGCCGGTTAATGCTCACAACAGAGTGATAGTGGAGAACCCTGGTAATGGTGCTTTGAGGAGGCAACCTCCCGTCCCATGTCCTCAAGAGTTCTATAGGGGCAACATTAACATCACTGACTCTGATGGGCCTCTTATTCTACCTCATCTACCACAGGGTCACACATTCGTGGTAACTAGTAGCTTGATGCATATGCTCACTGCGAGAGGTTTGTTTTCGGGGCTACCATATGAGGATCCACATGCTTACATCGCTAAACTGAGGTCGGTGTGTAAGAGTTGTGTAGGGAGGTCAGACTTGAACATGGATGTCATCGGGTTAAGGGTGTTCCCTCTCTCACTGATGGTAGAGGCCACAATATTTTTCACCGAGTTGCCCTATAACTCGATCTATACTTGGGACCAGTTGAGAGATGTGTTCTTAGCACGTTACTACCCGATATCTAAAAAGCTCAACCACAAAGATAGAGTGAACAACTTTGTGGCATTACCTGGGAGTCGGTGAGTAGCTCTTGGGATAGATTCACCTCATTCGTAAGAAGTGTCCCAAACCACCGCAAGATGACAATAATAAGGCAGTGCTTGATATGATTGCGGGTGATTCTTATGGTGAGTGCACTTATGCATAGATCGCAGAGAAGTTAGAGAAAATCTCCCGCAACAATAAAGCTTGGAGCACTAGGAAGTCAGATACTGGGAGAAACACCTTTGCATTGCAAGCTACACACAATCCGGCCACCGATGAGATTCGTGAAGAGATGGCGCAAATGAGAACTGAGCTCGGGTTGGTTTTGAAATATGTCACTGGAGGTGCGGAGAAGGTAAATGCGGTGAATTATTTGACTAAACCACCACCGCCAAGTGATGAGTACTACTATGAATAGGATTCTTATGCAGTGACTGAGCAGACGAGGGTTTCCGACCGAATGCCCAACGCTCCAATAATGAGAATTGGCACCAAGGTCAAGGAAATCAAGGTCGAAACTATGGAAATTACAATAGAGAAGGCCATTATGTTCGAGAAGGAAATTACAACCGCGACAACAACTCCAACCGGGGGAACTATGGTAACAGAAACGATTGAAGTGGTCCCTATGTTCCGCCTCAAAATTGGGAAGTTGATCCTAGGTATGGTGGAGGTAGTATGGCGCGAGTTGAAGATATGTTACAAAAGATGATGAGGAGGTTTGACGCTAGTGATGAGTACGCCAAGGAGTTGAGAGGTCATTTGGCTAATATTGGGCAAAAGGTGGATGCACATGCAGTCTCAATCAAGCATCTTGAGTTGAAAATAGCTCAATTGTCTACTACGGTGAACCCTCGTCAACCGGGTACTCTTCCTAGCAACACCGTCCAAAATCCAAAAAATGATGGACATTGTATAGCAGTCACCACTCGAGGGGGTAAGCAAACCATTGATCCACCTATGCCGTCTGGCGTAAAAGATGAGGTGAGAAAGGTTGATGAGGTAGTATAAGCTAGTGGTGAGTTGGTAGACGAAACGGTGAAAGAAGCAGAGATGCCCAAAAGGTGGTCCCCGTGCCTAGACCACCACCACCATTCCCGCAAAGATTGGTGAAGAAAACTGAGGATGGTAAATACCGGCATTTTATTACTATGTTGAAACAAATTTCCATCAATGTCCCTTTGATAGAAGCTCTTGAACAAATGCCCGGTTATGCCAAGTTTATGAAGGATATGGTGACAAAGAAGAGATTGGTAAGTTTTGAGGATGATGAACGAATGCAACATTGTAGTGCTATTGCTACAAGGTCTCTTGTGCAAAAGAATGAAGATCCGGGCGCTTTCACTATTCCATGTACCATCAGGTTGTTACACTTTGCTAAAGCACTATGTGATCTAGGTGCAAGCATAAAGCTCATGCCTCTCTCTATTTACAAGAAATTGGGTTTGGGTGACCCAAAGCCCACAGTGATGCCGATCGAACAGTGAAGAGGCCTATTGTGATACTCCATGATATATTAGTTAAGGTGGAGTCATTTATATTTTCGGCCGATTTTGTGATTCTTGACTGTGAGGTGGATTTTGAGGTGCCTATTATTATTGGGAGACCGTTCCTTGCTACCGGCCGCGCCTTGGTTGACATGGAAAAAAGGGCAGATGAAGTTTCAGTTAAATAATAAAGAAGCAACCTTCAATATTTGTAGGTCCATCAAGCAGAATGGTGAACTCCAAATGGTATCTGTTATATCTTACAGGGTTTAGAGTACGTATGAGGTACAAATCGAAGAGCGCCTTGGTGTTGAGGCACTAGCATCAATGATCATGAATTTTGAGAGTGATGGTATGAAAGAGTATGGGTCATTGGTAGCGACACTTGATCGAGGTGAATTTCGGTTCAAACCAAAGAAATTGGAGTTAGATATGAAATATCGCGAGTCTCCACCCGCGAAACCATCTATTGAGGAGGCTCCAAAATTAGAGCTTAAGCCTCTACCACCTCATCTGAGGTATGTATTCTTGGGAAGAGATGACACTTTGCCGGTAATTATTGCGTTGGATTTGAATGTGCAACAAGTAGAGTGTTTGGTGGAAGTATTGAAGAGGTTCAAAAGAGCTATTGGGTGGACTATTGCGGATATTATTGGGATCCCTCCCCGTATTTGTTCACACAAAATCCAACTCATTCCCGACCATAAGCCAAGTATTGAGCACCAGAGACGTTTGAATCCACCTATGCAAGAGGTAGTGAAGAAGAAGATTATTAAGTGGTTGGATGCCGGAGTGATATATCCCATCGCAGATAGTAGTTGGGTATGCCCTGTTCAGTGTGTGCCCAAAAAGGGGGGAATAACAGTGGTCCCTAATAAGAAGAATGAGCTTGTTCCAATGAGACTGGTGACCGAATGGAGAGTGTGTATGGATTACCGGAAGTTGAATGCATGGATTGAAAAGGACCATTTTCCTATGCCCTTCATGGATCAGATGATAGATAGGCTTGCAGGAAAAGGGTGGTATTGTTTTCTTGATGTATATTTGGGTTACAATCAAATCTCTATTGCACCGGGGGATCAAGAGAAAACCACCTTTACTTGCCCTTATGGGACTTTCGCATTCAAGAGGATGCCTATTGGGTTGTGTAATGCACTGACCACTTTTCAGAGATGTATGATGTTGATATTCACCGATATGGTAGAGGACACTATTGAGGTGTTTATGGATGATTTTTCAGTTGTTGGCGACTCCTTTGATCGTTGCTTGAGTCACTTGGCCGAAGTCCTCAAAAGGTGTGAAGATTGCAACCTTGTGCTAAATTGGGAGAAATGTCACTTCATGGTGAAAGAGGGTATTGTATTGGGCCATCGCATCTTAGAGAAGGGGATAGAGGTTGATCGAGCAAAAGTAGAGGTTATTGAGAGACTTCCTCCACCCATCTCTGTAAAAGGTGTGAGAAGTTTTCTTGGGCATGCGGGCTTCTATCAGAGATTTATTAAGGATTTTCAAAAATTGCATATCCTCTGTGCAAGTTACTTGAGAAGGAATGTAAATTTTATTTTGATGAATCCTGTCTGAAGGCATTTGGAGAGTTGAAGGATAAGTTGGTGTCTACGCCCATAATTATTTCCCTAGATTGGTGTAATCCATTTGAGGTGATGTGTGATGCTAGTGGGATTGATCTTGGTGTGGTGTTGGGACAAAGAAGGGATAAAATCATTCACCCCATTTATTATGCTAGTAAGGCCTTGAATGAAGCACAGAAGAACTACAGGGTGACTGAGCAAGAGCTCCTTGCGGTGGTATTTGCTTTCAAAAATTTTGCTCCTATTTGCTTGGCACAAGAGTTATAGTGCATACTGATCATTCCGCTTTGAGGTATTTGATGACAAAGTAGGATGCGAAACCAAGGTTGATTAGATGGGTGCTACTATTGCAAGAGTTCGATTTTGAGGTGAAAGATAGAAAAGGGACTGAAAATCAAGTTGCCGATCACTTGTACAGATTAGAGGATGAAGCTATGCGAGAGTTGGGTGAAAAGGCCAAAATTGATGACACTTTCCCAGATGAGCATGTATTGGCCGCTTCTCATGACTTGATTCCATGGTTCGCCGATTTTGTGAATTATCTGGCTAGTGATATCGTCCTATCAGACTTGTCCTTTCATCAGAGTAAAAAGTTCATGCATGATGTGAAAAAGTTCTTTTGGGATGAGTCTTACTTATACCGGAGTTGTGCTGATGGGCTTATTCGCCGCTTTGTGCCGGAAGTTGAGATGCTAAGTGTTTTGGAGGCATGCCATTCCTCGCCTATGGGTGGGCATCATAGTGGTATCCGTACTGCCCATAAGATTTTGCAGTGTGGGTACTATTGGCCAACCATCCACCAAGATGCTCATGAGTTTGCCAAGGTATGTGATAGGTGCCAAAGAGATGGACGTATTACGAGAAGGCAAGATCTCCCTTTGAATCCCATTCTAGTAATTGAGTTGTTTGATGTATGGGGCATTGATTTTATGGGCCAGTTTGTGAGTTCTCATGGGATGAAATATATTCTTGTGGCGGTGGATTATGTATCAAAATGGGTAGAAGCCATAGCACTTGCCAACAATGAAGGAAAGTGTGTCACCGCGTTCTTGAAAAATAACATATTTTCCAGATTTGGCACACCTAGGGCCATTATCAGTGATGGGGGGTCCCACTTTTGCAAAAAGTTGTTCAAAGGGCTCTTGGAGAAATATGGGGTTCGTCATAATGTAGCCACCCCGTACCATCCACAAACTAGTGGGCAAGTTGAGGTGTCCAACAGAGAAATCAAGCAGATCCTGTCGAAAACGATGAATGCTAATAGAACGGATTGGTCAAGGAGGCTTCATGATGCTCTTTGGGCTTACCGGACAGCATACAAGACTCCCATAGGTATGTATCCATACCAACTTGTATATGGGAAGACTTGTCAATTGTCGGTTGAGTTAGAGCGCAAGGCCATGTGGGCGATGAAGAAACTGAAGATGGATTGGAATGAAGCAGTGGAACAGAGACTAAATGGGTTGAATGAGCTTGATGAGTTTTGCTTCAAAGCATATGAAAGTTCAGCCCTCCACAAAGAGAAGATGAAGAAGTACCATGACCAAAAGATTGAGACACGCGAATTTGCGGTTGGGGACTTGGTGCTTTTGTTTAACTTTAGGTTGCGCTTGTTTCCGGGAAAACTCAAGTCCAAATGGACTGGTCCATTCTTGATCACTAAAGTGTTCCCACATGGTGCGGTTGAGTTGGAAAACAAGGAGGGTGCAAGGTTCACGGTAAATGGGCAAGGAATCAAGATCTACCTCGGGCATGCGGAGAGTGCCAATGAAATGGTTGAGGCATATCACCTTGATGAAGTCTGAGTAATCAAGAGTCTTGCGTCGTGCCGCGACGTTAAATCAAGCGCTTATTGGGAGGCAACCCAATGTGTATCCTCTAGCCAACAATAGTTTTTTTTCTTGTAGGAATAGTTGCATTCTTTTGGTTTTACTCAATGTCATGTGTCAATTTTCTTTTATTTCTTTTAGACTATTGGCTAGAGAGTAGTTTAGGGTCCGTATCTAAAAAGTGTCCAGAAAACACAAAAAAATGGCTTATTGGGTGCTCAATGTGCAGGGACCAAACCACAAGTATTCTGCAGAAATTGGTCTGGTGCACAGATCTACGGACCAACCGACGGGCCGTCGTCCCATCGACGGACCATCGATGGTGTCCGTGGATCCCAGGTATGTTTTACAAATTTGTCTAAGTTAGGGCACAATCGACGGACCAGTCGACGGACCATCAACTGACTTATGGACCATCGATGGGGAATCGTTAGTTCACTAAAACCAGTGACCCAACCCGACCCGACCGGCTATATAATAAAATATCTTTTCAGTTACCCTCCCACACCTTTTCAAATTCTCCCCCCCCCAACCGTTTCCCTTCCCTTATTCCCTTAATTCCCCATTAACTCCTATAATCAATCACTCCCATTTCTCTTCAGCTTTCCAATTCTCTCAAACTCCGAAAAGTTCCCAGAACCCTAGTCCCCCAATTTCCCCTCTATTTCCAACGTTTTCTGGTCGGTGTTTGAAGGCGGGCACGTCGGTTGTTGTTGCAAGATGACCCACCCATTCACTCCCCTAAAATGTACAGGTATTTCATTCTCATCTACTCAATGAATTCTCGTTCATTTGATTGTGGAACCAAATAGATTGTATGTGGGTCTTGACTTAGGGACTAATTTACATGTTAAACTTGTTAAAATTGAGTTCCATATCCCTTAGAATGATAGAAAGTGAATGGGTTGGGGTTAAATCTGTCTAATTCAACTATGCTTGTTGTTTGTTTGTTGTTTTTCCGACTTAGGGCTTGATAGTCTCTTCGAATCCATAGTCAAAAATTGCAAAATCGAAGCCTTAGGGATGAAAAATTGGCCTTCTGATAGTTATTTAATGCTTGGTGTATTGGTGTTATGCTTGGAATTGTCCATTTGTACGGTAAAAAAAATGTCCTAAAAACCTGTCTCTGACCGACAGTATAAGACCCCATTTACGGGCCGTAGATAGGGTCCGTCGATGGCTGAACTCTGTACTTGCTTAACTTTGGGATGACGGAAGTGGACTACACTTTGTCAATTGATCGACGGGCCGTTCTGCACGACGGTCGTTTCTGTCTGAAACTTTGCTGTGTGAGATTTTCAAAAATTATTCTAAGTGTCAGACGACGAAAGTGGACTACGGTCCGTCGATCGATCGACGGTCCGTTCTGCACGTTCGTCGTTTCTAACTGAAAGTTCTGTGGAAAGATGACTTTTGAAATTTTATAGGTGTCCATCAACGGACACTATCGACGGACCGTTGATTCATCGAAGGGCCGTCGATAGTGCCCGTCTACTAAGTCTGTAGTTCTGCACTGACATGTGTCCTGTGTTTCCAGATTTTGTTTTGCTTCTATTGTGTGTGTAGGTTGATTACAATAAAACTAACAATGTCCTTTTCAGGTACTAATGGCCCCCAAACCGGATATTGTCTATTCCAGGGGACGGTCCAAGTCTGTGGCACCATCCTGGCAGATGATTGGCTCGTTCGACGATGAGCGTGATCTCGAATACGTGCTCCCAGGCACCCAGACCCCGACACCAGCTGCTAGAGCCACTCGGGGCACGCCCAAGAAGGTGGCGACCAGTGTAGTCCCTGTCTCCCACTCTGATGAGGAGTGCACACTGACCGACACACCTTCTGGGTCTGCCTTGCGTTCAGAAGGAGCGTCTGTCTCCGAAGAGTCTTCCAGTTCTGAGTCGTCCCACTCTATAGGGTCGAATGAGGCCACTGCCTCCAGGTCCGAATCACAGGGAGCCACTCTCCCGGATGTGCCTGCCCCCCATGCATCGTCTGATGAGGCCAAGAGTTTGGAGTCTGCTCCGGCACCCCGGCATGAGGACCCTGCACCGGTTGCTGATCAGCCTAACCGGTGGTGCGTAGATGGCCACTACCAGATTTGCAGGGATTCCAAGTTGCTGAACGATAAGGGGGTGATGACTCGGACTTTGGCAGTTGAGCGGCGGGTTCTTAAAGGGAGCCTCCACACAGTCCCTGCGGTACATGACTTATTCACCCGCCCATGAGCTTGAGTGGATGTATAGGATTGTGGGACCTTATAGCGAGGAGATGGTGCGGGAGTTCTACGCCTCTTATGTAGCATCTCTCTGAGGTTCTTTGGACAGGCGGGCTAACCCCGCCAAACATTCACCGCTCACAGATGTCTGAGTTCAAGGCTGACGGGTGAATATCTCTTCTCCTGCCATTCGCCGCTTCCTATACGGTGAGGACACTGATGCCGGAAGGTTTCCCCTCACCCCAGAGTTTGACTACATGTGGGACGTGGTCAAGAATGACCATTTTCAGCGGGACAAAGATCAGAGAAAGTCCACCAAAAAGTGGATTGCCTAGCTGATATCCGTTGACGGTGAGGGCGCAAACTGGGTGCTAAACCCCAGAGGCCTTATCAAGAAGGCCAACCTCACGTTTGCAACCAAGTTCATTTGGCTTTTGGTCCGCCACGCCTATCCCCCATAGCTGCAGATAACATACTTACCTGGGATAGAGCGGTCTTGGTAGCAGCGATGGTTGCCGGGTTCGAGATTGATTTTCCGAGATTGATGATCTCCGTCATCCATGAGAGGGATTTTAAGTCCTCTACCACTTACCCATTTGCCTGTATGATTTTTTAGTTGTGCAGGAATGGTGGAGTGCCCATTTGGCACATAGATGTCCTCCGTACTCCTACCGGGACAGTGGATATTGGTCTTATTAAGGATTAGGCCAATGAGGCGGCACCACAGAGAGGGCCCAGATTGGATGTGCAGTCGTTGGGAGAGAACTTGGCGGATACGGTAGAGCAAGCCCAAGGGGCTAATCATGCTGCTTTAGAGCCTACCGACACCACCCTGGTTGAGTCTGCCCCTGGAACTAGTAGGGCACCAAGTTCCTCCTGGTCTACACCACCATCAGTAGCAGTGGTCCCGATTGCTAGGGTCCAGAAGCTAGAGGCCCAGATGGCCACTTTGTTGCACCATATCCAGCCTCGAATGCAAAAGTCCATTGCCGAGGCTGAGGACCGGATTGAGAAGAAGGTAGCTCAGACGACGGAGAGGAGGATTCAGGCGGTCCACCAGTGCCTCGATGCTTTTGAGTTGAGGGTCCTAGCACGCCCATCCCCCGCCATTGATTTGACGACTCTTTAGGTGGCTGTGGTGAGTCTGCGGGATGATGTTGATGCGATACTTGATGCTAGGGTACCCGAGCCTGAGGCCGCACCTGCGGAGCTTGAGGAGGATACAATGCTTAATGCACTGTTTCGTACCACCACTGCACCTCCTCCTCCACCACGTGAGAGTGCAAAGAGGCACCATTCCAGCCACACCAGTGAGAGTGAGGAGGCTCGGGCTAGAAAGAAGGAGCGGAAAGATATGGAGGCTACGAGAAGAGCCTCGTTGTTTGATGAGGAGGACCGGTGGATGAGGGATCATGAGTTAGTTGCTGGGGCGTCTAGCTCAAGATTGGAGGTTTGTGAGAGGAGCACCACTGAAGGTGCAGATATTGCTGTGAGCACCACTGATGGTGTTCCTACTACTGAGGGAGCGAGTTCTGGGAAACCGGACCCACGTGCTTGTTGATCTTCGGCGCTATGCGCCTAAGGTTTGCTTCACCTTCCACCCTATCTTTATATTTCTTATACATTGGGGACAATTGCATGTTTTTTTTGGTGGGGTAAATGGAAAGTGAGTACTAGGGTAAAGTCTGAGTAGCCCAACTAACGATCCTCTCTTTGTGGTTTTCTTGCATGTGTTCTTTTGCCCCAAGAGACTGATTACTTTACTGTAGAACCGGCATGTGTAGTATCTTGTACAAAGTATGAATGTGAAATCTGAAGCATGATGGCTAAATATGAATGATATCCCGTTCTAAAAAGAATGCTTGCATGATTAGGTATAATGAATGTTGAACGTGTTGGCTCTAAGCATGACATAGAGATACACCACTGCATGACCCTCAATCTAACACTCGAACTAGGTGTTCGATAATCTGATAGGGTAATGAAGTGTCAAGAGAGTGTGAGGAAATTTGATTGTTCCACTATTGGTACCTAGCTAGAACTTTCCCGGTTTGTCCTGTAAAAAGGAATCTGTGCTAGACATCTAGGAAAGGATCATAGGCCCTTGTTCAAATTAGCCAATTTTTAGCTTAAATAAAAGAGAACCAAATAAAATCGATCCCCTTTTGATCCAAATATTTTGAGCTTACAATAGAACTTTCTTTTCTACACCAATTCATCTTCCCTGGGTTTAATGTGTTGGCCCTGGTCCCTCCGTGGACATGTGCACCTCGACTTAGGCCAAAAGCATAAGTTGAGGGTGGCTAATGCATAAACTGACCTCGTCTTGGCCCTGACCCAACCTTGGGTATTGTGTACCTCGACTCATAGCAAAGCCATAAGTTGAGGGTGGCTATTATGAGTGATGTCCCGAAAAAGTGGGGATAAAAAGAGTAACGTGGAAAAGAAATAGTAAACAAGAGAAGTGACTTAGTCAAAACAATTATCAATTGAGTAAATAAAAAAAAATAGTGGTGAAGGAAAATAAGTAAGAAGTCACTTCCACAGAAAGGGAAAGAAAGGAGAAAACAAGGCAAAGATGATACGAAAACAAAAAGTAGGGCATAATAGACAATGAAAGAGGTAGGATGCTTAGCCGTAATGTCAAGGAGGGTAACAAGTCACTAAAATGTACCCATATATACCATACCTGACCCTGAGCCTACGTTACAAGCCAAGAAAGTCCTATTGTGATCCTAAGAGTCTAATATGGTGAACTTAAAGCAGTGAAAATAAGGGCAATCCTATGGCGATAAGTCCAAATTAGGTGAGAAGTTGTTTTGAGCGTAGTGTTGAATAATGATCCTTATACTCAAATTTGAAATCATTGTGCGAAAAAAAAGGATATTTTTTTTGAAGTGAGGGCACTAGTTGCAATATTGGAAAGTTGGTACCTTGGTGATAGATAAAAGAGGAGAGGTGTCGGTGTGTGGTGAGTCTGTGTCATGATCTGATCCACATGAATGGTCCTAGTGAGACTAAGAGTAAAAGCATGCACTGAAGCAATGAAAAGAGTCGGGATTTATAGTCATATGATTGTGAAAGCTTACAAGAAAGTACTTTTGTACAAAAGTGTTGTGGTGAGTCATAGTGCGTCGCTTGAGGACAAACAACGAATTTAAGTTGAGGGTGTTGATGTACCGTGGTTTCACGGTACTTTCAGTGCTTTTCCTTAAGTTTAGTGTGTGTTTAGGGCCTTTTTGTAGTAATTTTAATGTGTTTTTGTCTGTGTTTTGCAAGAAAGTTGTCCAAAACAGAAATGCAGAAGGCTATGCAAAAATTAGTGCAGAAGTGACCCACGAAGCCATCGAAGGCTCGTCGTCCCATCGACGGATCGTAGATGGTGACCGTCGATTGAAGGTTTAAGCATCTGGAAGCAACTCGGGGAATTCTGACCAAGTGTGGGGCTACGGAAAGATCGATGGTCCGTCGAGTGATCGACGGACCATGTTGGCAAATCATCGATGTGATAAGAGACTGTCCCAGTACCCGGTGTTGAAGAAAAAATAAGTATGGAATGACGATAAGCATTGACGGACCGTGTTGTTGGTCCGTCGATTGGATCAGAGAAGATGCAACCTGGAGGCTTAAAAAATATGCTAAGTGTGGACCGACGAAGACAGTCGACGGTCCGTCGTTTCATCGACGGACCGTCTGTGGAGGCGTCGATTGAAGCCGCATTTTGGGTCAAACTTTCCTTGTTTTGAACTCCTTTTAATTTAGGACTTTGTTATTATGAATAGGGTTAAAAACCTCATTTTTGGGGTTGGATTTTTTATTATTTTTCATACTTTTCTTCTTGGAGATTTGACTTTGCAACTTGGCATTTTATTCAAGTTTCCGAAATCGATTATCAAGTGAATTTTGTTGTTTCAAGTGTTATTTCTCGATTTTCTTCAAACTTGTCAAAGTAAGTTCATGAATTATTGTTTATGAACTATGAATTGTGTTCTTCTAGGCATGGGTAACTAAATCCACAACTAGGGTTGTGGGAACAATGGGTGATTAACAAAGTAAAACTAGCTAAATAACAATTCTAGAATAGGTTCTTGCATGTATTGATAATTCTTTCACTTAGAAGTCTTTTTAACGAGTGCACGCTTTAGAACTCGCCCTGTTTTCACTTGCTGGACCAAGGGGGTAGTTAATAGGAAAAGAATTATCAACATAGATTTAGTGAGACGTTGTCTAATGGGCTAGTTTCGATTGGTGCGAAGTAATAACTAAGCCATATATCAAATATGATGCTTAATATGAAGTAAAGTTAAGGGTTAGTAACTTAAACACACGTAGCCGGACCAAGGTACGGGGTGAAATTCTCTAATTACCGAACCAAGGATTTAGAGATACCTAACTTATCACTTTGCATGCATGACACTAGGAAGGAATTGTTATAGCTAGGATTACTGCGTTATAAACCTATGGGGAACACTTACACCCTAGTTTCTCTCACAACTTGATAAACACCAAAGATTTAATCTTGCTACTTGTTTTACTTAGAAATAATTAAACACTTTTGTTTCACAACCCCCCCCCCCCCCCCTTTTATTTAACTATTTTTGGAAAGGACTTGGCTAAATAGACGTAATTGTATATTGAAGTAAAGTCTAAACCATTTTCCTCGTGGGATCGACCCCAACCTACTTGTTGGGTTCATTACTTGATACGATCGCTTATACTTCTATAAGGAAGTGTAATTTGAGTGTATCAGGTTTCCATAGAGTTCTCTTTCATCCATGTCCACCAATTTTGGACTTGGACCATTATATTTAGTTATTACAATAGTTCATTAGTAAATTCTTGTTTATACTTGGTTGTTCGTTAGGAATTTTGGTACATTGACTTTCAGGATCTAGATTTATCTTCTGCAAATATTAGTTACTAAATCTTTTGTTTAGTAATGGAGCTTCACTTTTAGTCATTTTACTTGCTTTCGTAACTTAAATGCCTTAGTTTTAGAATGATTGCTTTAGTTGGATGGTAGTAGTGGTTCTCCCACCGACTTGTAAGTGTGGGTGCCAATCACAACGAGTTTGGTTCCTGAAAAAGTTGATATCAAAGCCTAGGTTCATTGATCTGATGTACCGAAATGAAGTCTCGCGGAAAGGTACGTGGACGCCTTTACTTTTCTTCGAGAGGTCATAGGAGTTTAGGAATCTCAAATTTTCTTTTGTCTCCTTCGTGTTATGACTTAATTCCAATTGGTATCTGTTGATTCAAATTCGTATCTAACTTCTTTCACTCTTACGTCCATAGAAGCGTTAGGCTCGTAGCTCCCGTGAATGCTCCAGTTGAGGAACCCGCAACGAGAGGTCATGGTCAAGGCAGAGGTAGAGAAAGGGCTAGGGGTAGAGGCCGTGGAAGTATGTTGCCTATTATGAATGAGGTGCCGATTGACAATGTTCCGTTGAATTAGAACCCTCCGGAAAATAATGAAAAGATAGAAAATGAAGTTGGCGTTGAGGATGTTGAGTATGTTGAAAAAGAGAAGGAATGCAGGTTGAAGCAATAGGGATCCTTCCCATTGATCCGGTGTTAGTTCAACATATCATGTCATTCTTAAAAGGGTTGGCTGGTCCGAGGATGATTCCATCCACTAAAGCTCATACGAATCCTCCGGTAGCTAGGAATGCGCCCCAGACGGGTGAAGTGGGAGGTAACAATGCCTTCTTTCATCTTTTGTTGGGTTCTGTGATGTCCGGTAATGAGCATGATATATTGACCAAGTTTCTTAAACTCAAGCCTCCGGTATTTCTTGGTTCTCAGACTGAAGATGCTTATGAGTTCATCTTGGATTGTTATGAGAGACGGCATAAATTAGGTATTGTTCACCAACATGGGGTTGAGTTCATGTCCTTTCAACTTCAAGGTGAGGCTAAGAAATGGTGGAGAGATTACATTGAATACACATCTTCTACATTACCTCCGCTTACTTGGACCCAATTTCATGCCTTGTTTCTAGAGAAGTATGTACCTATGACTTTGAGAGACCGCAAAAAGGACGAGTTTATGGATTTGGAGCAAGGTGATATGTTTGTGTCTACTTATGAGCCCAAGATTCAGGCTTTATCGAAATATGCTACACAGTTGGTTACTAATAAGGAAAAGAGGATCCAGCTATTTGTTAGAGGTTTGAATTCTGAGTTGCAAGTTTTATCTGTTCATATGACTTCTGCTGAGAAGAGTTTCAATGAGGTCACAGATTATGTTAAGAAAGTAGAGGGGGTGAGGCGAGACGGCCAAGACAAGGCATTGTCTAAGAGTGCCAAGAATTCTGGGAGTTTTCAAGGCTCTTATGCTATAGAATCCGGTCGACCAATGCTCATTGCCAAGACAATTAAGTCCGCCATGCACGCCTCTACATGTAACTATTCGGGGACTCCATATGATAATTTTCAAGATAGTTAGAGATTGTGCATGCGAGAGACAACATACCATCCGACGATCACACTTATTTTAATCATGGAGAACTTAGACACATGAGGAGAGATTGTCCACAACCACGCGTGTTCGAGTTTGGAAACAACCTTATCAAGCAATGGTACCCGCGGGAAATGGTAATAATGGTAAAGGATGTCCACGAGGTGGATGAGGAGGTAACCAACGAGGCTATGGAGGTAGAAGAATGGGTAATGAGGTAGAGGTAACGCGCAACCAGGAAGGGAGGCAGCTCGTGTTGACGATAAAGCTAAGTGTTATGCCTTTCTAGCCAAAAATGAGGCACTTTTGATCGGTGATCACATGAACTATTCTTGTCTGTGACTGGATGACTAATGTGTTATTTGATCCCGGTTCCACCTATTAGAATGTGTTTGTGAGATTTGCCTTTGATTTTGATATGTTGTATGATGTCCTTGATTCCCCTATTAGTGTTTGTACCCCCTTGATGCCCTATTTTGTTTATGGGATTTCAGACTTGGGTTGAATTGGTGATTTTAGATATGGCTGGTTTTGATATTATCTTAGGCATGACTTGGTTGTCGCCCTATCATGCTGTGCTTAATTGTGATACTAAGTTTGTGACTCTAGAAATTCCGGGACGGGAAAGATTAGAGTGGGTAGGGGTGTACAATCCTAAGCAAGCTAAGATTATATCCTCTATCCAGGCTAGTACAATAGTATAACAAGGTTTCTTAGCTTATTTGGATCATGTTAGGGATGTTGGGATTGAGGATCCATCCATTGGATCTATTCCTGTGGTGTCTGAGTTTCGTGAAGTATTTCCTAATGACTTGCTTGCATGCCTCCGGATAGAGACATAGATTTTTGTATTGACTTATAGCCTGGTCCGCGTCCCATTTTAATTCCTCCATATCGTATGGCTCCGATAAAATTGAGAGAGCTTAAGGCACAAATCCAAGATCTCCTTGATAAGAGATTTATTTGTCCTAGTGTTTCCCCATGGGGTGCTTTAGTTTTATTTGTCAAGAATAAGGATGGTATCATGAGGATGTGTATACATTACCGACAACTGAATAGAGTCACAATTCCGAATAGGTACCCCTTGCCTACAGTAGATGATCTCTTTGACCAATTGCTAGGTGCAACAATCTTCTATAAGATTGATTTAAGATCCGGGTATCATTAATTAAAAATTGGGCTGGAAGACGTACCCAAGACAACATTTAGGACTCCTTATGGGCATTATGAATTTTTGGTGATGTGGTTTGGATTGACTAATGCGCCTGCAACATTTATGAGCTTAATTAATGGGGTATTCAAGCTATTTCTTGATTCCTTTGTGATAGTCCATATTGATGATATTTTGGTGTATTCGAGAAGTGAAGAAGAGCATGCTAACCATGTCTGTATTGTTTTGGGTGTTCTTGGGAAGCAAAAGTTAGATGCAAAAATTTTCCAAGTGTGAATTTTGGTTGAAATCGGTTACTTTTTTGGCATGTAGTATCAAAAGAAGGAGTAAGCTAAGGGTAGATCTCCAAAATACTGGAGTGGTTAAGAATAGGGTAAGACCGAGTTCGTTATGAAAATTAGGAGTTTTGTGGGACTTGCAAGTTATTATCGTCGTTTTGTTAAGAGTTTTGCAGCAATTTCTACTCACTTAAGCAATTTGACCAAAATGGAGGTACCATTTGAATGGACTAAGAAATGTGAGGAGAGATTCCAAAAGCTTAAGATTCTTTTGACCACCGCGCCTATCTTAGCATTACCGGTTGAGGGTAAGGATTTCATTGTGTATTGTGATGCTTCACATTCTTGTTTGGGCGTTGTGTTGATGCAGGATAAAAATGTCATAGCTTATGCCTCACATCAATTGAAGGTGCATGAGAGGAAATATCCCACTCATAATTTGGAGTTAGCAGTAGTAGTGTTTGCTCTCAAGATTTGGTTATCTTTATGGAGTTAAGTGTGAGGTATTTGTTGATCATCGTAGTTCGCAACATGTATCCACTCAAAATGATTTGAATTTCAGACAGTGGAGATAGATGGAGTTACTCAAGGATTATGATGAGACCATTCAATACCGTCGGGATAGGGCTAATGTGGTGGCATACCCCTTGAGTAGAAAAGTGGTGAGTATGGGTAGTTTAACTTACTTGAGTGTAGCCAAGCAAACTTTGGCTAAGGAAATTCAGGCCTTAGAAGCTAAGTTCATGCAATTAGGCATCTCCAAAAGAGGTTGGGTGTTATCTAGTATCGAAGCTAAGTCCATGTTCATGGAGGATATCAAGGCCAAACAATTCAAAGATGGGAATATAGAGGAGCTTAGAACGAATATTCCAATGGGTACGTCCTAAAAGACAACTCTTGATGGTAATTGGTGTGCTCAATCATATGGGTAGGATATGTGTCACAGAGTGGATGACTTGGTTAAAAAATTATTGGCGGAATCTCATGGTTTGCGGTATTCTATTTATCCAGGTGTGACCAAGATTTATATAGATCCGAAGCGAATTTATTAGTGGTTGGGAATGAAGAAATACATCGTTGAGTTCGTGGATAAGTGCCTGAGTTGCCAACACTGAAGTATAAACATCAAAGGTGTCACATCCGGGGAGCAGCCCCTAGACGTAACTGGCGTCGGCGTCCTCTTTGAGAACTAAGACTAGCCTCTTAGCTTAGATCATTACATTCATAGGTCAAAATTAGCGGATATTTAAAACTTTTCATTATTTCTACATTTAAGGTTACATAGACCTCTACATACACATAGTATATATATATATATATATATATATATATATATATATATATATATATATATATATATATATATATATATATATATATATATATATATCGAGTATATATAGACCCTTCATATATGAAGATTACTTAGTTTTCTACTTTTATTGCACATAGATATATAATATATAACATAGTTTCAAATAGTCGTCTCATCTCATAACCATCTAATAAGAGTATAACAATTTGGGACTAGCCCATACATCAATGAAATAAGATTACATATAGGTCATACAATGCTTTGTACTTCAATGAAAAGGAAAGAACATAAGAGTTTTAAAAACTAAAGAAACATCATAACCTTGATAGTGGCATTGCCCTCGGAAAGTGAGGACCTACCCAACTTGGATGATTAAGAATTCCAAGTCTTCTTCAAAGTCGTCTCCAAAAGCCCTTCAACGATCGGAACCTAAAATGTTGGGGGAAAGGAAGAAATGGGGTTAGTACACCACTTGTACTAAGTATGAGACCATATGCACACATATCATGAAATCATGCTAGAAAAGGGGCATTTCATTAAACTATGCAATTTACTTTGAAAATCTTTATGCACATTCAACAAGACCATACCAATCAATAAGACATATTCATTAAGTCATAGGCATGTTCATCACAAGACCAACAATACAAAGTCTAGTCAAGTCAACATGCATATCATATAATTGAACACATAGTCAAAGTAACTCTATCATCAAGTTATAATAGCAACAAGCATGAATAAGAGTACATTTCAACATAGCCAAATCAAGACCATTACTCATTACCCTCTTTAAGTCCACTTGTGCAATGACTAAGCAAAGCCCGATAACCTTACTTAACCAAGTAACTTAGCAAGAACCATAACCAATGTCCAACTTCACATAACATAACATCAAGAGTACATAATATCATACTTTAGCAATAGAGACCAAGTACATATTCATAAGAGTAATCAACATCACATAGTGTCATTAACATGTAAGATCATCATATACATATCATTTACATTTATAAGCATATACATACATAAGAACAACCTCCTAAGACTTACCTCAAGGCCAACTAGTGCAATGCTTAGGTAGAGTCCCATACCCCTACCTAGACTGAGCTAAACCCCTTAGGTCATCTTAGTTAGAGTTCAATCCTTTAGTTCATTTTACCTTTTGAGAATATCTTGCCTTAACCAACTTAGACCACATGAGCTAATGTGGAATTCAGTGTCATGAAACCCTACACCGAAAGAAGGCGGACTACTTGCCAAGGTAGTACCAAAACATGAACATAGCAACTACGTGGATCCACTAGCTAGTATTCCTATGGGGGAAACATAGTTCAAGAACTAGGAGATATAGTAGGGACCATCCTTATGATACATGCATTGGAGTCCCAATCTCAAGAGTACATTATTGATCCTACCTTTCCTATGTGGGAAGGGACACTCCTCACTCTAGTTCACTAGGTGCTAAGCTAGAGTATCTTTTTGAAATGTCTTTAATGTCTTTATTAATCATCATAGCTTAATGTTACTCATAGGGTATATCCCTTGCATAAACATCATAATCATGATAGCTCAATAAGAATTGCATGAGTATTGTTCTTTCATTACAATTCATATAAGTGAGGTTAGCACGTTAGCATATTCACATCATGATAAGAGACATTGGTAAATAATCACCATCCTTATAACATTTACATCTTAGCCAACACCTCACAACCCATAGTCAAGACATTTAAATTCAACATCATACCAACCCTATCAATCCTAATAAAACACATACTTCAATAAAACATCATCACTTAACCACAAGTAACTATAATTGAAGTAAAGAGTTGGGATCAGTAGACTTACCAAGTCTCCTTCATAATCCATCATCAAGTTCTTACCATAAACCCTTAAGTCAACCCAATATGGGTGTAATATCATCACACAACAATTACCAACATGATAACGAGACTAATTGAATCACTATATCACAATCAATTACTAGTTCATAGCTTAAGATGAAAGACTTAGGTCTAGATCATAATCTAGATCAATTACTCAAGAACTAACATGATAGGACTATAATTCACCTCACTCTATTCATAGTTGATACAATAACATCATCTAATAGTAATTCAACCCATAACCAAGTCAATTGAACCCAAACTACACAATTCATATCAAGATCATAACCTAGGGTTAAGGGGAATATGTCATTTTCTACAAACTAGACCAATCCATCAAGATATTACTTAATTGAGTTAAAATACATGTTAATCTATTCATAATATCCAAAATAAATCATAAACAAAGTAATTCATAACATCAATTTCGTATTGGATGAAAACCCACTTGAAAACCCAACTTTTGAAATCAATTTGATTGAACCCTTTGAGGAAACAGGTCTCAAAGGTGAAAGTTATCCCATGTAACAACCCTAAAATTGAATAAGATAAGAAATGCTTAATGTGTCAAGAATGCCTACGATTAGACCAGGGTTCACACGGATTGATGCGTGTAGAACCAGACCTTGGAACCCTTGCTACAGCCAAGCCAACTAACTTGGGGAGTTAGTTGAGCTTGGAAAGGTTGGGACCAACCATGTAGGGCTCTTGAATACGAAGATTTACTCGAAGGAGTCTTTACCGGACTTAAAAAGAGGAAATCTTAAGTTTTGAGGGTCTAGGGGTAAAATGGTCTTTTACCAGGCTAAGGGTAATATCGTAATTATCCTGAATATATAATTAATGATTTATTTAATAAGATGGAGGGGCAAATTGGGGAGATAGAGCTGAAATTGAGCTCTTGAAGTTAAGTCTTGCTCCACCCGGGTTCGAACCTAGGTGGAAGCAATGAATTTATGTGATTTTTATTTAAGCTATTGAATTAATGTAATTAATTAATAATTATTATTCATTATCTGATTTAAAATAAAATAAAAATAAGATTTTATTAATTAACTAAACCATATTTGACTAAGTCCTAAACTAGACTCCTAAGCCTAATATAACTACCACTCTCTCACGTCTATCTCTCAACTCTCACGCTCAATATCTCCCATTCTTTCACACGACATTTCTCTGCCAAAATAAGATACAAAATCATAATAATAAACCAAGTTCTTCACACTTGAAGAACTCACACGAAATCACAAGAAAACAAACGTTAATCGCACACTAGGCTAAGGGAGGTTGTCATTCGAGTGGAGTTGATATTGAGGAGGCTTAGACGAGTTCTTGAGTGGATCTTTTGGGCAGCAACTTCAAGTTTTGAACATCAAAATAAGGTATGGGTTTTCTTCTCTCTTGGTTCCTTTCACAAGAGACCCCTTAAGGTTCATATTGTTCATTCGAAAACTAGGATTGTTTCCCCTTTTGCATGCCCCTGTCACTAGCTCCCAATGAATCGTAGGTTGGGTATGATTGCTGGTAGATTTAGGTATGTTATGATTTCATGATGAACATGATTTTGTTTGTATACTTGAAATCGTAGGAAATACAACCATGTATTCGAAAGTTTGTGCAAGTGTGTGTATACGTGCAAAATGTTACTGTGAATGTACTGTGAATGAGGTTTCGATTTATGGCTTCAAGTTTGATATTGTTTTGGTTGTCGTTTTATGTGTGTAAACCTATGTAAATCGTGAGGTTCATTAAAATGGAAGTGGGACTGATTTGAGTGTCAATAGTTTGGCTAAACGAATCCATGAAATACACCCCAAAAAGTGTTAAACGATCCATGAATCTTCCCAAGTTTTCAAGTGGAAATATTGATGAAAATAAGTTAAGAAAATGATTAAGTGTACAGCCAAAAATTCAATTTTAGTTTAGGCTAAAGTTTAGTGAAGAAATCTGAAAATTTAATGAATTTTAAAGGGGTGAGGCCACCAGGATTCGAACCTGTGACCTCACCCGTGTGACAATTTAAATTTGCAAAAAGGAAAGGGGTTGGGGGGATTCGAAATTGGGTCTACTGGTTGAGAAAGGAGAGAGCAACAATTTAAATAAATAAAATGGGAGGCATGGGAATCGAACCCACGACCTCCAGGCAGCGAATGAAGGGAATTAAAATTAAAAGAAATGAAGTGTGAGGCGTGGGAATCGAACCCACGACCTCAAGGCTGGAAGGGAGAATGGGCGAATTAAATAATAAAATAAAGTGAGGTTGTAGGGACTCGATCCCACAACCTCACTGTCTGCGCATAAGCTAAGGCAAGTTTTAAATAAAAATAAATTAAGGACGCTGTGGAGGTTCAAACCCACAACCTCCCAATTCCCAGCGAAAAAAAAGAGTAAAATAAAAGAGGTTGTGGGCCCACAACCTCTTGGTCTAGGCGAATTGGTCAATGCAAATTTTAAATGAAAAATAAAAAGGGGTTGTGGGGGTTCGATCCCACAACCCTTCGGCCAATTAAGAGGAGAATCCAAGGATAAAAATAAAGATATAATGTTGATGTTGGGGCTCGATCTAGGGTCCCAATGTCATGAAGACTAAAAATAAAGTCAAGGAAAAATGTAAGTATTGTCCAAGTGGTTCCAACTTGGGTTCCCTTGCCCAAATTTTCGTATTGATACATAAGTCATACGTGAATTAAATGTTCAAGAATAATGCCACCTACTTAGATCAAAATCAAGATCTTGGCATACATACAAGATACATAATTCTTGTACTACGTAATCTTAGGAAGATATGTGTCACTTAACGAACTATGAATGAAGCCGCATGGCTTGTATGTATAGACCCATAAGTCTAGCATACGTTTAAAAATAAGTGAACCTAAGATGTATGTAATGAAATGAAGTAACCCTAGAATGGGTTAAGTACGAGTGTAAAACACACTAAATGGCCAAGTGCATTGGCATACGATGAAATGATTATTATGTAATAAAATGACGAAACCCTAGAAGGGTTAAGTAAGAGTGTGAAACACACAAATGGCCAAGTATATTGGCATATGATGAAATGAACATTCACGTAAAATGGGGTGAGTAATTATGAAGAGCAAATGTGCTAATGTTAATGAATGTGGTGACAACATGATATGAGGCTAATGTAAAAGATGAGAACAATCTCAAATGAGCCTAAGTAAATGTTACCAAAACGTACTCACCTATGAGAGTGTAAAGTTAATGAAGAGACCATTCTCTATGAACACTCTAATAAAAGTATTGAGATTAACACACTTAATGCTAATGATGAGATGAGAAATCATCTATTGAGCTATGATGTCCTCATACTAGAAGCCAACTTCCATGACGTATGAGTTGAATGTAATGGAACTTTATACTAAGTACCGATAGACTAACTATAAGCGGTGATGCCTTCTTCTGTAAGGGCGGAGGTTCACGTAACTCTCATGACATAAGACTGTCCGGATTGCCGAGTATGGGTCTCCTTATATCTCCTGGTCTTCGAACCTATACTACCAATATAGGGATCTGGCGGGGTTAAATTCCCATGTACGCAAGCATGTTTTGGGTCACCTTGGCCGGTTATTCCACCTCTTTTCGGTGTGGGGAAGACACTGGATTTCATGATGCTCACATGATCTATGACGGTTAAAGTTAAAGTTTCCAAATGAATGAATGAGGCCAGCCTCAAATAAAGCACATAATGAAATGAACGATACCAAAGGTGTTAGGATAGGATAATCAAGAGGTGAGCTAGACTCAGGTAATGACACTAGGTTATTCTTGATCATTGCACAGCAAACCCGATGAAAGTCTTAAACTACACCCTAGGTAATGATGGTGTTCACATTGGCCTATGAACGAAATGAAATGAAGTACGTATGAATGAATGAAGCAGATTCTGTGTTTGCTAATGAAGACTTCCTAGTTGAGGTCCCATATGTTGAGCCCTCATTTTGGAAAGTCTTAATGTCAAGTCAATGATTCCAAGGTCTCATGGCATATGAATGAATGTAATAAAAGATGTTATGTACTGTATGCTATATGATATGTGCTATGTGTAAGATGTTATGTGCTGTGTGCCATATGATAAGTATGATGATGCATGTTACTCTCTTGGCATGACTTTACTAAACCAAATTTGGAAAGCTCACTGACTTTCCTAATCCAAATTTGGAAAGCTCACTGACTTTCCTAATCCAAATTTGGAAAGTTCACTAACTTTACTAATCCCAATTTGGCAAGTTTACTGACTTGACTTTCCATAGTCATGTTGTTAGGAAAGAGCTATCCTTTCTCATGCATGTCCTTGGTTTGTGATTGCATATACCCATACTTAGTACAAGTGTGTACTAACCCTATACAACTCTACAATTTTAGGTGCAGGCACAGGTGGACGCTAGAGCTACAGGTTGACGCTGAAGCTATCCGGACGTCGAGCATTCATCCGGACTTGGTAGGCCCTCATGCTTTCGAGGATGCTTGCCCATTTATATTCTAGCTTAGTCTTAGTATTGATCTAGTGGAGTATGTTCCACTAACGTTTCTTTCCCGTATTATTTCATATATTGTATTGGTGCCATTTTGGCAAGTATACAGTTATTGCTATATTAAACTATTTCTTTCATTTGATGATCTTAATGTTAGATGGTTGATGGTGAACAAATTATGAATGTATTAGAAATGATTAGTAAGTATGTTAATAAACAAAAAGTTCAAATTTTCCGCTAAAATTGACCTAGCTAAAGTAAGAATGACGTAAGTAGGCTTGTCTGCGACCTCTGAGAGGTCAACGATGCCGGTCTCGTCTGGGGTCTAGATTCCAGTCGTGACAAAGTTGGTATCAGAGCACTAGGTTAAGTTCCGAGAATAATGAGTTCACATCAACCACATTGAGTAGTTTCTAAGTCATGGTAGTGAAGTGCACCACCATCCTGAATTAGAGATTGCATGATGCGTAGGAAAATTTCCCTTCTTCTGATCTTATCGTGATTTTACTAATGTCTGATTTCTTGGTGTTATGAGCGTGTCTAACATCAATTCTTATTGTTTTCAGAGAATGAATACTAGGAGGAACGTTGATCAGAGGAGAGGAGGAGCAGCTGCTGGGGGCAATCAGGTTCCACCCCAGGCTCCAGCTGCAGGAGTGGCTATGCCGGTTAACCCAGCTAGGTTGAATGATACGGAGGTGCGGGCATCTCTTGCCCAGATGGCCCAGGCCATCACTATGCAGGCCCAGGCCATGACTGACCAGGTTAACCGACAGAATGTTCAGAGGGAGAACCCACCGGTACATAGCATGGCTGACAGGCTGCGAGACTTTACGAGGATAAATCCTCTTATTTTCATAGGGTCCAAGACTTCAGAAGATCCCCAGGAGTTTGTGGACGAAGTGCATAAGATTCTGGTGGCTATGGGGGCCAAAGATACTGAGAAGGCTGAGCTGGCTTCCTATCAGCTCAAGGATGTTGCACAAACTTGGTGCAAGATGTGGCAGGATAGCCGATCATTGGGCGGAGTTCCGATCACTTGGGAGCTATTTAAGACAGCCTTCCTGGAGAGATTCTTTCCCAGGGAGACGAGGGAGGCAAAGGTTGAGGAGTTTATCAACCTTAAGCAGGGATCCATGACAGTCAGGGAGTATTCCCTGAAGTTTGTTAAACTATCCAGGTATGCTACTTTCTTTAGTATCTAACAGCAAGGATAAGATGAGTACTGAAGTTTGTTAAATTATCCAGGTATGCTACTTCCCTTGTATCTAACAGCAGGGAAGAGATGAGCAGGTTCCTCACAGGCTCAATGGAGATTTGGAGGAGGAGTGTCGGTCTGCGATGCTCCATGATAGTATAGACCTCTCCAGGTTGATGGTGCATGTCCAGCAGGTAGAGGACAGCCGCAAAAAGAGGGGTATTCGTGATGCTAGGAGGCCTAAGCCTCAAGATCAGGCAGGTCCCATCCATGGAGGCCACAGAAACAATTTTGGCATCCGTGGGCAGCCCAGGTTCAAGAAGGGGCAACAGCGTTCTGGGAACTCTAATTCTCAGAGGAGTACAGCACCTAGAGGAGGCAGACCTGAGCCCAATAAGGGCAATTGAGGTGAGATGCAGCGTCCCAAAAAGAACTGTGCTAAGTGTGGCCGTGTTCACAGTTGAGAGTGCAGACAGGGCACTAATGCCTGCTTCGGTTGCGGTAAGAGTGGGCACATGGTTAGATACTGCCCACAGAACAGAGTTCAGGCTGGAGGTAATGCTCAGCCTATGCTTAATCCACAGGGTGCAGCAGCAGCCGAGCCTCCTAAGAGGAACAGGTTCTATGCCCTGAAGGGCAGGGAGGAGCAGGAGAAGTCCGCTGATGTGGTCACAGGTATGCTGCAAGTATTCTCAACTTCTGTTTATGCTTTACTTGATCCAGGGTCTACGCTTTCCTTTGTAACTCCTTTACTTGCTCTCACTTTTGAGATATTGCCTGAAGTTCTGCATGACCCTATAGTGGTTAGTACACCTTTAGGAGAAAATGTAAGAACTGATATAGTATACAAGGATTGCCCAATAGTTGTAAGTGGTAAGACTATGTGTGCAGACTTGGTTGAGTTACCCATGCATGATTTCGATGTTATTCTTGGCATGGACTGGCTTCACAGTTGTTATGCTTGTTTGGACTGGCGTAGTAGAGTGGTGAGATTTTGTTTCCCTGATGAAGAGGAGCTAGTCTGGGAGGGGTACAACTCGAGTCGTCCTAACCCCTTGATTTCGAACCTTAAGGCCAATAAAATGATGTCCAAGGGGTTATTGTGTCATCTTGTGAGTGTTAATGATTTAGATCATGACATTCCTTCCATAGACTCAGTGCCTGTAGTGAATGAGTTCCTAGATGTATTTCCTGATGATTTACCTGGAGTCCCTCCCCCTCGAGAGATTGATTTTGGTATCGACTTAGAACCCGATACTAAACCAATTTCAATTCCTCCTTACAGAATGGCTCCAGCTGAACTCAAAGAGTTGAAGCTGCAGTTAAAAAATCTCACTGATAAGGGTTTCATTCAGTTGAGCATATTCCCTTGGGGCGCTCCAGTGTTATTTGTGAAAAAGAAGGATGGAACTCTTAAAATGTGTATCAATTATCGACAGCTCAACAAAGTCACTATAAAGAATAAGTATCCACTTCCCAGAATAGATGATTTGTTCGATCAGCTCCAAGGGTCTAGTTTCTTCTCTAAGATTGATCTTTGTTCAGGGTATCATCAGCTTAGGGTTAGGGATGGAGATATCCCAAAGACAGCCTTTCGTACCCGTTATGGTCATTATGAGTTCTTACTCATGTCATTTGGTCTTACGAATGCACCTGCTGCATTTATGGACCTCATGAACTGAGTCTTCCGTGAATACCTTGATTCTTTAGTCATAGTATTCATTGACGACATCCTCATCTACTCTAGGACCAAGGAAGAGCATGAACAACATTTGAGACTAACCTTGCAGGTACTTAGACAACATCAGTTGTATGCCAAATTCAGCAAGTGTAAATTTTGGCTTAGATCAGTGACCTTCCTGGGTCATGTTGTGTCCGACCAGGGCGTGGAGATGGATACCAGGAAGACTGAGGCTGTGAAGAACTGGCCAAAGCCTCTTACTCCCACTGACATCCGTAGCTTTCTGGGATTGGCCGGTTACTACCGCAGGTTTATGGAAAGCTTTTCTTCCATTGCTGCCCCATTGACAGCTTTGACTAAGAAGAAAGCCAAGTTTGAATGGACGGAGACTTGTGAGAAGAGTTTCCAGAAGCTCAAGGACAGACTCACTTCAGCGCCGGTGCTTACTTTGCCTAAGTGTGGTGAGAATTACACTGTTGATTGTGATGCATCTAGGGTTGGTTTGGGTTGTGTTCTTATGCAGGTTGGTAAGGTGATAGCTTATGCGTCCAGACAGCTCAAGGTTCCTGAGAAGAATTATCCCACTCATGACCTGGAGTTGGCAGCTGTGGTGTTTGCACTGAAGCTATGGAGGCACTACTTGTATGGAGTGCATGTGGATGTGTTCATAGACCACAAGAGTCTCCAGTACGTGTTCACACAGAGGGAGTTGAATCTACGTCAGCGGAGATGGTTGGAGCTATTGAAGGATTATGACATGAATGTTCACTACCATCCAGGTAAGGCTAATGTTGTAGCTGATGCTTTGAGCAGGATGAGCATGGGAAGTACAGCCCACGTTGAGGATGAGAAGAAGGAGTTGGTGAAAGATGTACACAGACTGGACATACTAGGTGTGCGATTGGTTGACTCTACTAGTGGGGGTGTTTCAGTTCATCCTAGTTCTGAATCATCCTTGGTAGTTGAAGTCAAGCAGGGTCAGCATCTAGATCCTGTGTTGATGGAGCTGAAGGACTCAGTGTTGATAAACATGAATGAGTCTTTCTCTTTGGGAGGTCATATCATACTTAGGTATCAGGACAGGCTGTGTGTACCAGATGTGGATGATTTGCGGACCAGGATTGTTGCAGAGGCCCATGGTTCCAGATATTCCATACATCCAGGTTCCACCAAGATGTATCATGATCTTAAGCAGATTTATTGGTGGGATGGCATGAAGAAGGACATTGATGAATATGTGGCCAAGTGTCCTAATTGTCAGTAGGTTAAGGTAGAACATCTTAAGCCTGGCGGTCTGACTCAGATTATTCAGGTTCCAACTTGGAAGTGGGAGTCCATTAATATGGACTTCGTGGTTAGTCTTCCGAGGACTAGGAGGCAGCATGACTCCATATGGGTTATTGTGGACAGATTGACTAAGTCTGCCCACTTTATCCCTGTGCAGTCTACTTACAGAGATGAGGATTATGCGACACTCTACATTGATGAGATTGTGAGATGGCATGGGATTCCTTTGTCTATCATTTCAGATAGAGGAGCTCAGTTTAGTTCACATTTCTGGATATCTTTCTAGAAGAGCTTGGGCACGCAGGTAAAGCTTAGTACTGCCTTTCATCCTCAGACTGATGGGCAGGCAGAGCGCACCATTCAGACATTGGAGGATATGTTGAGAGTGTGTGTGATTGACTTCAGGGGTAGCTGGGATGACCATCTGCCTTTGATAGAGTTCTCGTATAATAATATCTATCACTCCAGCATTGGGATGGCACCGTTTGAGGCACTGTATGGTAGGAGGTGTAGATCTCCAGTTGGGTGGTTCGAGGTTGGAGAGTCATCCAATTTGGGTCCAGAGATCATTCATGAGGCCTTAGGGAAGGTCAGAGTGATTAGGGACAGGTTGGATACTGCTTACAGTTGGCAGAAGTCATATGCAGATAACAGAAAATGACCCTTAGAGTTTGATGTTGGTGACCAGGTCTATCTGAAGATATCACCTATGAAGAGGGTGATGAGGTTTGGCAGGAAAGGGAAGTTGAGTCCGAGGTATGTTGGGCCATACGAGATCCTACAGTGTGTGGGTGAGGTGGCCTATGAGTTGGCATTGCCTACGGAGCTAGCTTCTGTCCATCCAGTCTTTCATGTATCCATGTTAAAGAAGTGCCTAGGTGATCCAGCATCGATTCTACCTGTGAAAGGTTTGGGGGTCGATGAAGACTTGTCCTATGAGGAGGTACCTGTTGAGATCTTAGACAGACAGATCAAGCGGCTGAGGAACAAGGAGATTGCCACAATGAAGGTATTGTGGAGAAATCATCTTGTTGAGGGTGATACGTGGGAGGCTGAGGCCGACATAAGATCCCGTTACCCTCATCTTTTCATCTCTTGAGGTTAGACTTCTTACTCTTAAGTCTAAGTTTCCTTATCTCTCCATATTTTGTTACTATTGCTTGACTGTGCATATTGATTATGTTATGATCTGATTGGCATTACGCTATATAGTGGTAGTGTCATTCGGGGACGAATATTCCTAAGGGGGGAATAATGTAACAACCCTAAAACTGAATAAGATAAGAAATGCTTAATGTATCAAGAATGCCTATGATTAGACCAGGGTTCACACGGATTGATGCGCGTAGAACCAGACCTCGGAACCCTTGCTACAGCCAAGCCAACTAACTTGGGGAGTTAGTTGAGCTTGGAAAGGTTGGGACCAACCATGTAGGGCTCTCGAATACGAAGATTTACTCAAAAGAGTCTTTACCGGACTTAAAAAGAAGAAATCTTAAGTTTTGAGGGTCTAGGGATAAAATGGTCTTTTACCAGGCTAAGGGTAATATCGTAATTACCCTAAATATATAATTAATTATTTATTTAATAAGGTGGAGGGGAAAATTGGGGAGATAGAGCCAAAATTTCGCTCTTGAAGTTAAGTCTTGCTCCACCCGGGTTCGAACCTAGGTGGAAGCAATGAATTTATGTGATTTTTATTTAAGCTATTGAATTAATGTAATTAATTAATAATTATTATTCATTATCTGATTTAAAATAAAATAAAAATCAGGTTTTTAATAATTAACTAAACCTTATTTGACTAAGTCCTAAACTAGACTCCTAAACCTAATATAACTCCCACTCTCTCACGCCTATCTCTCAACTCTCACGCTCAATCTCTCCCATTCTTTCACATGACATTTCTCTGCCAAAATAAGACACAAAAGCATAAAAACTAACCAAGTTCTTCACAATTGAAGAACTCACACAAAATCACAAGAAAACAAACTTTAATTGCACACTAGGCTAAGGGAGGTTGTCATTCGAGTGGAGTTGATATTGAGGAGGCTTAGACGAATTCTTGAGTGGAGTTTTTGGGCAGCAACTTCAAGTTTTGAACTTCAAAATAAGGTATGGGTTTTCTTCTCTCTTGGTTCCTTTCCCAAGAGACCCCTTAAGGTTCATATTGTTCATTCGAAAACTAGGATTGTTTCCCCTTTTGCATGCCCCTGTCACTAGCTCCCAATGAATCGTAGGTTGGGTATGATTGCTGGTAGATTTAGGTATGTTATGATTTCGTGATGAACATGATTTTTGTCAGTTAAAGTTAAAGTTGCCAAATGAATGAATGAGGCCAGCCTCAAATGAAGCACATAATGAAATGAACGATACCAAAGGTGTTAGGATAGGATAATCAAGAGGTGAGCTAGACTCAGGTAATGACACTAGGTTATTCTTGATCATTGCATAGCAAGCGCGATGAAAGTCTTAAACTACACCCTAGGTATAGCTAGTGTTCACACTGGCCAATGAACGAAATGAAATGAAGTATGTATGAACGAATGAAGCAGACCTGTGTTTGCTAATGAAGACTCCCTAGTTGAGGTCCCATATGTTGAGCCCTCATTTTGGAAAGTCTTAATGTCAAGTCCATGATTCCAAGGTCTCATGGCATATGAATGAATGTTATAAAAGATGTTATGTACTGTATGTTATATGATATGTGCTATGTGTAAGATGTTATGTGCTGTGTGCAATATGATAAGTATGATGATGCATGTTACTCTCATGGCATGACTTTCCTAAACCTAATTTGGAAAGCTCACTGACTTTCCTAATCCAAATTTGGAAAACTCACTGACTTTCCTAATCCAAATTTGGAAAGTTCACTAACTTTCCTAATCCCAATTTGGCAAGTCCACTGACTTAACTTTCCATAATCATGTTGTTAGGAAAGAGCTATCCTTTCTCATACATGTCCTTGGTGTGTGCTTGCATATACCCATACTTAGTACAACTGTGTACTAACCCTATACAACTCTACAATTTTAGGTACAGGCACAGGTGGACGCTAGAGCTACAGGTTGACGCTGAAGCTATTCGGACGTCGAGCATTCATCTGGACTTGGTAGGCCCTCATGCTTTCGAGGATGCTTGCCCATTTATATTCTAGCTTAGTCTTAGTATTGAGCTAGTGGAGTATGTTCCACTAGCGCTTATTTCCCGTATTATTTCAAACATTGTATTGGTGCCATTTTGGCAAGTATACAGTTATTGCTATATTAAACTATTTCTTTCATTTGATGATCTTAATGTTAGATGGTTTATGGTGAATAAATTATGAATATATTAGAAATGATTAGTAAGTATGTTAATAAACAAAAAGTTCAAATTTTCCGCTAAAATTGACCTAGCTAAAGTAAGATTGACGTAAGTAGGCTTGTCTGCGACCTCTGAGAGGTCAACGATGCCGGTCTCGTCTGGGGTCTAGATTCAAGTCGTGACATCCCATACCTTACTAATTGATAAAGATTGATGGAGAAGTTCGACCCATTTCAGCCCTTGAACCCACCTATAGCTTGGTCTTCAATGGTGTTTCTTTGGAAGAGAGAAAGAAGAGAGAATGAAGAGACTTTTGGGTTTGGGAAATTATGAGAGCTTAGGTTAGTCTATTTAGTTTAGGGGCTTTATATAGGTGGTTAACTAACTTAATTAAACCTCCTCTAACCCATAATTAACCTCCTAACTAATCCAAATAATTAAATGAATTAAGTTAAAACGTGCAACAAAAACAAGCCCTCACAGACGAAACCTCGACACGGTCCGTCTGTGAGACGACGGCGACAGGACCCTCCATCCTGTTGGTCCGTCGTTTTGGTCAGAGACTATGCAAAATGACCCTTCCAAGATTTTAGGTAAGTGACCATCGACGGTGTCCATCGACGCCCCATCGATTGACACACGTCCCGTCGATGGCACTCGTCTGTGCACACTGCTTTGGGCAGTCCTTTGACCCCAAAATGCAAGGGTCCTCCTCAAGGGACTTTGGTTGGTACTTGGGGAGGCGTGCCCGGACGTTTCGACTATGAATTAACTCTAATACATGTTAGACACCCTTACACCAATTTTTATCATTTTCCGACTCCTAAAAGCTAGTCAAATAGGCTAAGGCACACTAGCACCTCATTGAACTAGTTTTCGGACGTCATGGACGTTCTTTGACGTTTTGGTTTATAGTCTTCCTAAATGACTTACATTCGTTAAAGTATACCTTAAAAAAGTGTCTAAACCTTTTGAAACTCATGTTAGGCTCTAGAACACGTCTTAGATTTTCAAAGTGTTACAAAACGCTTGCATCTTTACTCCAAAGAATGTCAATTTCGGAGTGGAAGATGGAAAGAACAGCCATGGACTTTGTGGTTTGTCTCCCCAAGACCTTTGGGAAGTTTGATTCTATTTGGTTTGTGGTTGATAGATTGACTAAGTTAGCCTATTTAATTCCGATAAGGGTAGATTACAATGCCGAACAACTAGCTAAAATCTATGTGAAGGATATAGTGAGGTTGCATGAGGTGCCCCTTTATATCATCTCAGATCGTGGTACCCTTTTAACCCCTAAGTTTTGAAGGAAGTTGGTTGATGAATTGGGTACGTAACTCACTTTTAGTACATCCTTTCATTCTCAGACGGATGGACAATCGGAAAGGAATATTCAAGTGTTGGAAGACATGTTGAGGGCTTGTGTGATTGACTTTGGAGGGCATTGGGATAAGTATTTACCACAATGTAAGTTCTACTACAATAGTAGTTATCATTTAAGCATTGATATGGCACCATTTGAGGCGTTATATGGGAGGGCATGTAGATCACCATAGGTTGGTTTGAGGCCGCAGATGTGAAAACAGTAGGAGTCAGATTAGTGAAGGACACTCAGGATAAGATCAGAAGCATTCAAGCTAAATTTCTACCCACCCAGAGTAGACAAAAGAAGTATGCGGATCATAAGGGAAGGGACATGGAATTTCAAAGTTGCAAAAATGTTCTTCTTAAGTTATCACCCATGAAAGGGGTGATGAGATTCGTTAAGAAGGGTAAGTTGAGTCTGCAATATATTGATCCCTTTGAGGTTCTTGAATGCTTAGGACCGGTGGTTTATAGATTGGTGCTACCCCCTAATTTTTCTGGTGTGCATCCCATATTTCATTTTTCAATGTTTAAGAGATATCACGGTAACAGTGACTATATCATTAAGTGGGATTCAATCGTGCTAGATAAAGACCTCCAATATGAGGAAGAACCAATTGATATTATTGATCGTGATGTTTGTAAGATGAGGACCAAAGAAATTAAATCAGTGAAGGACCAATGGAAGCATTGTCTGGTAGAGGAAGCTACTTGGGAGACTAAGAGGGACATGCGAGACAAGTATCCACAATTGTTTACTGATTTAGGTACTACTTTTCCCCTTCCTTAGCTTACTTTTCCTAAGTTTTGTCACTCGGAGACGAGTGATGGATAAATTGGTATCTATTGTAACGACCATGTTTCGACGTTATAGAAATGCTAACGAGGAAGAATCGGGGCCGGAAAAACTTTTTCGTAGTACTAGGATCTTTCCAAACACTTGTCCAGATTTGTGGGAATTCGGAGTCATAAATGTGTAGGGAAATATGATAGCAATCGAGTGGAGTAAATATAATTTTGATTGCATAATCAGTTAGACAACTCTTTTAAAAATCTGTACGACTTTACGAAATTAAATTTGGATAAATAGATCTCCAGGAATCCATCTTAGCGTTAAGGATAATTTCTGAGTGTATTGGGTTAAAAGTATATTGTAAAAAAAAGAGAATAGGAATTCTCTATAAAGGGTTTTGTCTCAAATCCTTCTGCTGCAGCGGGATTATTATCGTTACAGCGAGTTGCTACAGTGGGATGGGTGTTGCTGTAGAGGACGAGGCGGGGATCAAAATTATTAGATTTTGGGATTTTTCAGACAAGAGCTCATTGGTTCAAAAAGTGCCAGTGAAACGGGATTGGTGCCTCTACAGCGACGCTGCTACAACGGCATGAGTGCCTCTGTAGCAGGACAAGCGAGAATAAAGTCATAAATAAAACCCCTAAGCGACCTTATTTAATACTTTTCGACTTTTGAGCTAAAGAAAGACCCATGGATCATTCCAACTTGTTTTTATTAAGTTCATAAAGTTGAACCCTCAATCTTCAAGAATATTGAATTATGAAGATTCTTATGCTTTCATGGTTGATTATTGGTGGCTAAAAATCAAGGAGATAGAATCCGATGAATAGAAATGTTTGATGTAAGCACTATGTGTAAGATCCCCAAAATGAGTTAGCGTGTCTAGAGCCTACCTTGTGCCTATAAGATTGTTAACATGTTACTACAGTGATTTAAAGTATGCTTGGGTGATTTGAGGTCATTTGGAAGTCAACCGTCAAGGGACGACCAAGACGTTCGACCACTAGTCACCTAAGAGGCCTTATGTGTTTTTATATGATTATGTGTGAGTAATAAGCTTATGAGGTCCTTAAATGATTAAAAATGATGTTTATAGGAAGTGTATTGAGTTTCATTAGGTTTGGAGGTCAAACGTCCAAGAACGTCCAAGACGTTCGAAAGTTAGCCCTTGAGACGTTCATGTGTGTCTTGAGTGTGCCTTGCATGTTTGAATGTGGTTTACGCGTTCATTTTGAGTGAAACTTTCATGGAAGGTCTTAAACATTTTAGGGTGTTTATTTACTTTGAAAACGTCCGGTTACGACTTCCTAAGGGCCCCGCAAGAGGCTCTCAAGAAGGACCCAAAGGCTATCGAGACACTGCTTGGCAATGTCAATCGACGCCTCGTCAGTCCACCAACGCCCCATCGATGGGAAGGCGTCGATGGACACTTATCCTGGTGAAGGGTTAAGACAGTTGACAGCCTCATACCCAAACGACGGAAGGCACAGGTCGGTCCGTCGATGGACTAACGCCCCGTGTTTGGTCCGTCGATGCAGGCCTTCAGTTACTGCCATGCACGCTGCCTATTTATGGGGTGAATGGGAAATTCACCCCACGTACTAACCTGAACCTAGGCTGTTTATTTAACTATTTTTGGGTATATTAGGTTGGTTAAAAACGTGAATAGCCCATACCCAATCCTCTTATCAAAATCAAACATTCCTCTCCCAAAATATCATCTCTAGAAACCTCCATTGAAGGTGAAGTTCAAGGTCAGTTTGTAGATTGGATTCTCATGGGTTCTTCACCAATTTTTAGTGGATTCTTCATCTAATAAAGGTATGGTGATCCTTCATCTCTAGTTATCCTTCCATCTAGAGAGTTAATCTCAAAGTTTTCAAAGAGATTTCATGATCAAACTTTTAATCTTTCAATCTAGCCATGAGTTCTTTCTCAAAACATTTTCAAAGACTTAATTATGATGAATTGATGATAATGTATTGGTTTTAACGTGAAAATCCAATTGCATTGTGAACTCATGTCCCTTCCCAAAATCGATTTAGCCCTTGCATGGGCATTGTGATCGTGGCTTGTTATTGATTGAATTGTGATTCTATTACGTTGAATTGCTTATGTCTACTGTCTATTATGCATATTTATGGTAAATTCTTGATGGATGATCCAAGTGGATCAATGTATGAAGAATTGAACATGACTTGTCTATGCTTCTAAGTGTTCACTGTAACATTGATCTTTAAATGTATAAAAGTGGAATTTGATTATGTTAGGATGCTTGTAGCTACTGCCTTAGCTTAATATCATGGTTGAATTGTCGGTATAAATCTTGTGTGATCAAAGTAAATAAGTCTTGGTATGAATTGATCTAGGTTCTTCTAGTCTATCAAGTAGTAACTTGTGATCTTGACGTTAGGATGGTTGTTATGTGACTCGATTATAGTGAATTGTCTTAGCTACTGCCTATATGTGTAATGTGATGATAATTAAGTATGATTGATCCAATATGAATAGATAACAATTGAATTGGTAAAGATTGATTTAGGTCCTTCTAGCCTATAGACTCGATAAAGTAATGTGTATGTTGTGATCTATATTCTAGGGTGGATGAAGCATGATTTAGCTATGATGTTCTATATCTTTAGCTACTGCCTAACATGTATATTATTGATAAAAATATGGTTGATGAACAAGACTAGCGAAAATGGTTGATGATCTATAACTCTCTACTTTCTAGTATATATGTGATGTATTGTATTAGATGTAGTATGATCTTGTAGCGACTTGTACATGGTTTCATTCATGATTAAAGTACATTTAGATACTTCCCTATACATGTATTATTGATGAAAAAGATGTATTGATCAATGTTGATCAAAAGGTTTGATGAATTGGTAAGGTTTACTCTTCTCCTCTACTTCTCTATATTATTGTAGTTGATGATGCCTTGTATGACATTGTGTGGTATGGTCCACTTATGGTGGCGGTGTTTACTTTATTGCCAATATATATGTTATGTGAGCATGTCCTTGAAGGCAATTATACTATGAGTGGGTGTTGGTGATGAATTACCCTATGTGGAGCATATGCCTAGTTTTCTACTCTAACTACGTTCTAGGTTGTGTTGCTAATGTCATGAGCATGTAAATGGTTATGTGAATTTTATGTGTACTTGCTGCCTATGGTGAGTTCCTATAATGCTATATGTGAAGAAAAGATAAAATAGGTACATGAAGACTAGAGCTTATTGTAAGAAGGTTGTAAGTCTTGAATAAATGAGTCTTATGCTATGCTAACCATTCTATGATGTTGTGTGATGTATCATTGACTAGGATGACTTGATAGGTGTACTAGTATGGGCAAGGGTATGGGACCTTGTCTACGCATTGCACATGTGTGCCTTGATAGGATAGTTCCTAGGTTGGTCTTCCAATATACATGCATAGGATTGTATGAACATGTTATGAATATGACTTACATGCTATGATGTTAAGTATATGATATGATGAAATATGAATGTGCATAGTGTCTTGGTGTGTTTATATGAAAGGATTGCTCATATAGTTATACCTCTGGACTTGTACATTGATATATGAACATTTGTGACATTTATGTGTTATGTGAAAGGTTTGCTCACATACAAGTACACACACACATGTATGAAGATCTAGTCAATAGAGGGGTGGATTTAAAGGTGTGCTCATGTGTACCCTAAAACTAGATAGGTGCTTGGATATGCTATAAGCATATAAGGAATCAATATCCTAAGCCTATGTTTTATGAAGTAAGGTAATAAAAACTTTTCAATAAAGGGAACTTAGCTTAGCACCGAGTGAACTTGACAATGAGAGGTGTTGGCTTCCCTTGGAGGAAGATTCACCATTGGTTTCTCATAGAGTGTTGACTTCTCTTTGAGGAAGATTCACCATTGGTTTCCCATAAGGTTTGACTTCCCTTAGAGGAATATTCACCTCCACATGAGGTGGTGGCTTCCCTTTGAGGAAGGTTCACCCACGTTTTCTCATGAGATGATGCTCCAATGCCAATGAGCATGTAGAGGGTCATGTATATCTCTTAGTTCCATAAACTATGCTTTCCACATAGGATCTAGCAATTGAATTCACTTAGCATGCTAGCATGTGTTAAGGTTCTACCTTGGCTAGGTAAGAACATCTTCCATTGGTGTAAGGCTCTACAATACCAAATTCCATGTTTGGCTCACATGGTCTTATTGTCGATTAAGGCTATAGTTTCCCTAAAGTAAAATGGACAATGAAAATAAATGAATAAGACCCTAACTAAGATGACCTAAGGGAGGTTACTTCGGATAGGTGGAAGTAATGAACCCACCTAGACATTGCACAAGTGGCTTCTTAGGGAGTTCTAGGAAGGTGATCTAAGGTGTATGATTATTTATATGTCTTTATGTATGGCATGGTAGTAATTGTCTACTTGTTATAAATATGTGCATGATATGAGTCTATATGATGTGGTCTTGTTCGTATATGCACTATGTTGGTCTTAATGACTATATGATGAAGGTTGTTGACATGAATGAAGTTGTCTTCAATTACTTGTTGATGTATGAATTGGATGTTAAGGCTTGTGGTCTCATGATAGGTCTACTAAGTATGTGGGAGGTTATGGGGCTTCACATGTACATTGCACTAGTAGATTTAGATTGGGATTATGAGTAAGGTTTCATAAGGTCCTATGTGAAGTAAAATAAGTATATGTGCATAATGACTAAGAGTTCACTGTAAGGTCCCTAAGGTCTTGGCTTAAATGTGTGTATCATGTGCTATACTTCTATGATGATATGTGATGACTTGTTTAGAATGTATGTATGATTTCCTTGTGGCTTAAGTTGATGCATTTCACCAAGTATCACTAAAGAGTTACTTGGAAGTTTAAGCAATTAAGAAGGAAAGGATTCACTGTAAAGAAGAATATGCTCATTGTAAAGTAGAACTAGCTCACTGCAAAGTGATCCCAAATATGGCTTAAATTCTAAGTGTGATCTTATATGATATTTGACCTTTGAATATGTCTATATGAATTATGTGAATGATATAAATGGTATTACGTAAAAGTTTTATGAAGATTTACTCAAAAGGCATGAAGTATGATTTTAAGAAAATGTCCCTTTTAAATGCATGTTTTTGCATGGTTGCCATACTTAGTGCATTCTTGTACTAACTCCATTCTTCTCTACTTTTTACACAAAGTGTAGGTTATGGATGCTTAAAGGATGTCTCTATGATTGAGGAGCTTATTATGTGTTTCCCAAGCTCAAGCAAAAGGAATCCTTAAGATTCAAGGATGTCCTATGTCAACTTATGGTTTACTGTAAAGTTCTTTAATATTATACTTATGTATTATGTCTTATGGCCCGTGTCCCTAAAGTACTCTTATGATGTTGAGTCTAGGATGACAAAAGAGACTAGAGTCTTTAACTATGTATGATGATATATATATATATGAAGTAATGTTCTATCATATGATGTGCTAAAGAAAGTTTTAAATTTTCCGCTAAATTTACCTATGACAATGCGATGAATGATAACTATGGGCTTGTATAAGACCTCCAAGAGGTCAAGTACGCCATGTTACTTCTATGGGGTGCTCCCCGGCTATGTAAGGAGTATCTTTAGTTATTGGACCATTATTCTGAACATTCTTATGTGACCACCTATTTAGTATGGTACATGATTTGGAGTATGATTCGCTACATATTCTGATGCATGTATTCACTTCTATGAGGGAGACTTTAGTAGTTAATCGGGTGTATCAATTCTGTGGTAGGGTGGCATCTTTGGTTAGACTTTCTCATTTCAATTATGGAAGATATGGTGTTGTTCAGAATAGTTGAAGAATACTAGTGATTCTACACACATACCTTTACTTATGAGAATTTATAGTAGAGTTACAATGAAAATTTATAGTTGTTCGATATACTTAAGATTTATCTCATCATCGTATCATGTTTATGCTATTTGTGATTGAACGTGGGGATCACGGGGTCTAGTTTTGACATTCTTAAGGTTTGTCTATAATAGCTACTAATTAAGCATTTCAACAGTGTTGTTAGAGGTTATGTATGCTTGGGTATATCGTTCGAGGGGTGGTTACTTGATCATTTCTTCTTTGGGTTAAACAAGTTTAATTATATTGATGAGTACCTGATGTCTAAAGAACAATTTTTTATAGCTTATGCTCGTGACAATTTATGTTATGATAAGAAAATCTTAATAAGATCTATGGTGGGTTGTGCATTATGAGTGTGGTGGTTGGTTCAGGTTCACTTCTGATTGTAGCCAATAATAATTTAGGATTTTATCATGGTGTGGTAGTACTAGGGTTATGTGAAAACGAATACGTCGATATTAAGTGTGAACACTAACTACTTAAGAAGTTATCAGTTGTATGACATGTTCAGATAATGAGATTCGGTGTTACTTTCACATTTGAGAAACCAAGTAGTTTATTACTATGGGCACTTTGATTGAGCATTATATTTTTTGAAAAAATTTATTGGTGGATCTTTGGTACAATATTAATACATTTAGGTTGTGAAATGTATCTTGAGGGTTCTGAATAAGGACTAATGATTTTATGTTAAGCTTCAAAGGGTAGATTGATACTAGAATGACAAACTTATAGGGAAACAAAGTCCTAGGGAATATACTTTGAGTGAAAATTGAATATTTTAGTAAGAAAGTGAGTATAAAATTGAGTTAGTCCCTTGAATTTGATTGGTATACCTGAGTTTAAGGTGACATGTCAAGAAAAAATTCACTTTGTGGTGACGACAAGGACTAACTGAGCATGATGGTAAAAGAGTTCGTGAAGGATGGTGCTTAGGATGCAGCTATATATAAGAATTGTTGGTTAAGAAAATTTTTGGTATTGTGATGATGACTTGTGAGTATCTAAGGTTGTGGTTTGGTACTATTTGAGAGTAGTGTGGTTAAATGGAAAGTTTTAGGAAGTACTAGGATGTCGCTCGAATAGAATTTAAAGGATCTAGAGTCATAACGAAAAGAATTAGAGGGACGTAATGAGCCTACAAAAATAGGTGAGAGCAAGAATGTTTTCTCTGATTGCAAGGACTAAAAATGTATTTTTGAGTGGGGTGAAAAGTTTTGTTGTAGTGTTGAATTTAGTAATGAGTGTGGTTGATTTTTTAGTGAAGGAGCCGGTAAGGTAAATTTTAATTTGTATATGTTAGTTGTGTCTTGGACCTTGAACATGTGAAGCATGAATATGGTGGATAATGGAGGTCATAATGGATTAATGATTGATCAAATATTACAAGTCATAGGTTGTATAGATTGCACTGAATTGCAGAAAAGAGAAGGCTGTGGATGCCATTGGACATGTAAATTAAGTAGCTCGTTATGTTCCAGGTTTTAATATATTAAGACATGTAATTAAATATTAGGTGTATTATATAATTTGGATACCATTAAAGTTAGGCTAATTGGAGGAAGTGAGACTTACCCTTAGGCTTGAACTTAGGGAACTATTCATAGATTTGGGTGAATATTTTTGTCTAGGCCAGTATAGTAATATGAACGTCTATAGACTCGTTAACTTACAAAATATGCATACTTGATAGATTGTAGAAGTTCAGAGGCATTGATGAAAGGAAAAACGTTGGAAAAGTAGCTTGCTTGACTTCGATTCTTCAGTGAAGGTAGGTTATGGTTGATTCTATTTGATAGATAGACTCTTAATAGTGATTGATATATGTTGAGTGATATTGTGAAGTTTCCTATGTACTTGATTGTGTGGTTGTGTAGCTTGGTTGTGTGGTTTGTGATTGGTCTAACATCTCAAGACCGTGAAACATATAATTTGTTGAACCCACTCTATCGAAGTGATGCCTTGAATAAAGAAGGCTTGATGAAATAAATTAACAGTATAATTGGATCGGAGTGTCATGTTCCGACACTGTATTTTTTGATCGGAGTGTCACATTCTGACACGATACTATAAGATCGGAGTGTCACGTTCCGATAAGATATAATTGGATTAGAGTGTCACGTTCCGACACGGTAACATTAAAGGAAAGAAATCTTGAATTAGCTTAATGTACTAAATCTCAAAGTGCCCATTTACCAAATGAGTATGGTGTGGAGCCATGAGTCCCCATATGTGTGCTTGATATTCTGATTGATTGTGCACCTATTATGGTGTTGTTGTCACTGGTTCATGTTGTTTGTGGTTTGCCAACTGCAAAGTGTCATAGTTGATTTCATATTGTTATTCATTGTATATTGATTTATATTTTGGGTGGACCGATGATACTTACTCAGTACGTGTTCCTTGTACTAACCCCTTCTTGAGTTTGCTTCTTTTTCTTTTGTAAAATGAAGCAAGTGTACCATCGACTTCGACTCGCCCTCAGCTCTAGCCAGTCTCCAGCACATCAAATTTAAGGGTGAGCTATTATTTCTATCTCGTGTTGGATTCTCTCATTCATGTTATGATGTCCTTAAAATTTGGACATGGACCCTCTTATTACTTATTTTGGTATCTTCAATGCTTTTAGACTTGGTGATTGAGAATAAATGTCCTTGATTTGATGACTTTCATATTTTGGGGATAATAAGTGTTAGACTTTAGATGCTTATTTAATTGGTTACTTTATTAAGTTTTGAGCTTCCGCATTTTACTGGTATTCATAGTTGAATTGTTGATATATGTTGGGGGTTTAGATTTCTTGGTTTGTTCACTTAGGAGTTTAAGCGTGGGTGCCACTCACGACTCGTTTTGGATTGTGACAAGTTCTAAACTTCACCAAATTATTCTGTAAGTTTAATCTTGTTTTATCTAGGTCTGGTTCATAGTCAACGTACACCAGATTCGATACGTTAGACTCATATGTGAAAACCCAACAAAACTTCTTATCTCATTTCATTTCTTCATATTCTTTTTAAGATATATAGGGGATTGTTGGAAAAATAATTATAGTATCTCAAAAAGAAGTATTTATATTATTGTATAAGATTCATTTTATAATCTGTTTGTTAATAATTCTTTATTATATGACAATAATATTCTTACGTTACTATAAATAAGTTAATAACTTTCATATTCATTTTTTATGAGCAGTAGTTAATGAGTTATTATTGCTCATCATCAAAATTCCTTTAATTCCATTAAATTACCAAAAAGAGAAGCATAACACAATATCAATACTAAGAGACAAAATCTTCTTCTTCCATTCTTGATGCTCAGTTATCTTTAAATAAATTTTTGTTAGTTTCTAACTCTTAGTTTTTAACTAGAAGAGTTTGTTGAATACTGGGGATACACCCATACCAGGTGAAATATCCTTAAAGACAGTTTCTTTCGACATGCCTCAAACTATGAGAATTTTCTACAAGAGTTTATTGTGAAATACAAGCTTTAGTGAATTCGGTAAGTGTTCATGATGAAGGTGTTTTCCGTAAGAATTTCCAACATTTTTGGCATCAAATAAGACTTTTTTTTAACTCTAGGCTCTCTGTCTCGAGACTTTTTGATTCATCAGAATCTCGCCGGAGTTCACTGGAGTTTGAATTGTGGTGGATAAGCTCTCAAGTCGTTGCTCCTCCTACAAAAGGTACACTCATTTGCTTATTTACTAGTGATATTTTGGCTTTAGTTTTAATCTATTGTTTAAGTTAATTTGGTTCAATGTATGTCTGCTTGTTCAAATATTAGGCGCTAACTTTTTTCTAAAAAAGTTACATTTGTTTCAAGGATAATATATGCCTCTTTTCTGTTTGTTTTGATTTGAATATATGTCATACTCTAAATCATTTTTTGTGATTTTGACATTGCTTAATCTTGATGTGGGTGTTTTATCCTCTTTTTGTCTGATCTCTGAAAGTACAAAAATTATAAGTCTGTTGAGAAATCACAGGCTTCTTTTAAGCAGTATCATCACTTGATAATTTTTTTCCTTTATAAAAAGCTGGTTTGATCTTTTTTAGTTGCTAACCTATTAGAATAATTATAATTTTTTTAAGAAATGAAGTTTTGGTTGTATTAGCTTTTCCACTTGAACTCTGCAAGTTTGCTGCATCTTTAAGTTAATCTATATTTCTTAATGTTAATTTATTATTAAGTTTTAAAGTCTAATTGTTCATCATTTATTTTGATACATGCATCGTCCATTTTTTATTTTCATATTGCATATTTCGAAAGTTAAATTGATTAATTTTTAAAGTTAAATTAGATTATATTAATTTGATATTTTAAACTAAAAAAAAATAGTTATTCAAAAACTATATAAATTGTATTTTTTTGCATATCAATATAATTAAGAAAATATCGTGAAATGTTAGTAAAAGTTTTTATCGTTTAACTTTATAAAAGGAAACAATGACAATTAAAAAATTGAATGGGGGAGTATGTCTTAATTGGGAAAGTAGTAGCTACTGTTTGAGTCATTTGACTTGGATTTTTTTTTCAAATCTAAATATTTTAGTATTTAATAGGACCCCTGAGCCACACTTTCAATATTTATTACAAATGTCAATATTTTAGTTTGTTATGTATATGATTTATGTTATTTTATTAATTGAAATAATCCAATTTTTCATAATCGAAAAGAGAAATTAATGGGAGATAATATTCTTATAAAGGAACATATCACTTAAGATTTCATCAGTTACAAATTCAGAAATAAATGACAGAGCATCCATCCTCCTTGTTCATTAAATTTTCGATATTGATTTCTACGTTTCCATTGATAATATTCATTCTCTATTAAAGTGAATTCAATCAAATTCCATTTTTCTATGATTTTGAAAAAAAGGGGTAAATTTTTGTTAAAATCAACTTTGTAGAAGAAATATTCAATTGAAACTTCGATATAATCTATGAAATACAAATTTGTTCAGGTATTAGTTAATTATTTGATCCTTAGTTGTAAATCATATCTATTTTCATCGATAATAGTTTATTGATCTATTATGAAATAAGTGGGAACATTAGTTCTGCTGGATGTAAATTTTAGCTTGATTGAATGCCAAATAAGAATGAATGTTGTTGTTTCAATAATCATTTTTTGTTGGTTGTTTTGTTTTTTTTCTTAAATATCGTATCAATTATCAGAAAAGTTATGATAATTGTATTGTATTTTATAAGTGGTTGATTAAGATACAATAATATATTCGATAAGGATACAAATATATTGAAAGTCGTGTTATACAATTGTTAACGAATGTGATACAATTTTATTTACATGAGTACAAGTATTAGAGTAATACATATATTTATCAATCTTGAATACAATATTGCTAAACAAATGTGAATCTTGTTTATTTTAATGACTTTGACAATTAGTTTTTAAAAAGATATAAAGCAAATATGCGAACAATTAATTTTCTAATCATTCATTCTAAAGGGTGGAATGAAGAAAATAGCTACATTAATTACACAATAGAGGCAATTATGATAAAATAATATGCAACATTTAGAGATTTAGTGGATGAAGTTGCTAACATATTGACGTTAATTTGAGATACAATTGTGTGAAGTTTAAGTATAAGATAGAAGATAATAATACTCATTTGAAAATATACAACGAGATGGTGTGAGAGTGTATGTATCGCTGATGTAATATAACAAATATTTGACAAAGTATTCCTTATATGTAATTATATTTGCGAAGAATTGTGAATTAAACGATAGAAATCTTTATGAAAACAGAGTTGGAATGTATGGAATAGATGAATGAGATACTGGTGATACACAAACATTAGTGCTTAGTGTATCATTCGTGAGCAATGAGATGAATAACAATATTATTTCAAACATGAATCAAAATGAAATACTGATAATGGAATAAAAAATTTATAAAAACCTATGATAATAGTTAGAACAATCTGAATGAACAAAAAAAGAAACTTAAATAGAGAATACATAAACTGATTTTGACTCAAGGAAATACAACTAACTTTGCTGCCCCAAACTCATTTAAGTTTACCTGATTTTGATTTCCTGAAGAATCATGACTTGTAAATGATGTTGATCTCTTACTACCTTCCTCATCACTATGGATGTCCTGTATAACAAAAAAGTATATATAATATTTATTTAAAAATAAAATATATTTTTTTCTATTTAGACATACATTCTAAGCAGGCCGTTTAGATTCATGGCATTCAAAAGGAGTTTTAATTTATCATCTGTCAAATTACTGAAAATTATTAATATATTTGAAATGGATATAGTATGAAAGGAAAATGATTACAAATACCAAATACTTTGTTATTAATTTAAAATCATCACTAAATATTCCTATAATCAATTTATTATATCGAGGTTTTGCTCCTATCATCTGCCAGTTGAGCAGTCTGGAAATAGGGTTGTCAGTTTGTTTGCAAATTTGAGGTTGATTGTGGCAGTACACTCGTATATCCTTCTTTGGAGAGTAATTGACATACTACCTATTCTGTAAAAATTTCTAGAAGTAGTCATCTGTTTGTTATTTCTCTTGAGAAACCAATGGAAAACTTTCTTACCCCAAGAATAGTCTATGTACTGCCCACTCTCAACCAAATCAAAGTGAATTCTTGAAATCCTCTTTGTATTTTTTTCGTCGTAATACACATATGTATGGATGAAATATAAAATGACAAACTTTAGAGCATCCTGTTCATTTTCACCCCAAACTTTTTCATTGAATATCTCAATCAAGTCTTCTCTACGAACAAACTTATTACTATCAAAATGTTGTTCAATCAATCTATGAGATTGATCTTGAGAGTGAAATTTGAAATCATCTTCAACACCAACATATTTTAACCAGTTACCAATGCAAAAGTGTTAAGTGTAAATCTCAATATATTTCCATTATTTATATTTGGGTTAATGAAACTATATTGAGATTTACACTAGGGACTTTTGCATTGATAACCGGGTTAAATCGTATTGGTGTTGAAGATGGTTTCAAATTTGACTCTCAAGAACCTAATCGATTAATTGTACAATATTTTCGTGGTAATAATTTTATCTGTAGAGTAGACTTGATTGACAGATTCAATGAAAAACTTTGGAGTGACAATGAAGAGGATTGTCTATAGTTTTCCATCTTATATATCACCCATAACTATTTATTCCGGTGAAAAAATACAAAGTAAAATTTTCAGATTCACTTTGATTTGGGCAATACATAGACTATCCTCAGGATCAGAAAACTTTCCATTTATTGCTTTAGAGAATTACCAAGAAGATGACTACTTTTGGAAAATTTTACATAATAGGTGGTATGCCAATTGCTCTCCAAATATGTATATACGAGTTCTGTTTGTCTCAAATTAACAATCAATCCTTGTAAGAGCATGTGTATTTATAGAAATCAAAGTTATAAATCGTGTTCCTACAAATTATGGAAAATTATAATAATAGAAAGTTTATTTCCTACAAATTATGAAAATTATGATAAATTTTCATAACAAATTAAATTATGGAAATTTTCCATGGGATTCAAATTATGGAAATTCCATAGAAACCAAATTATGGTAAATTTTCATAAGAATTAAATTATGGAAATTCCATAGAAACCAAATTATGGTAAGTTTTCATAAGAATTAAATTATGAAAATTTTCCATGGGCATCAAATTATGAAAATTCCATAAAAACCAAATTATGATAAAGTTTTCTCGGAAGCTACATGAAAAGATATGCACGAAGGAGAATAGACTCGCGTCATGAGAATTTGAATTCTTTGCGTTCTATTCAAGTGAAAGCCTAAAATTTGCTTCGAAACCACAAGATCTCTATCACCAAGTAAAGCTTGTGGACGCAATCCTTACTCATTGAGTTGGCGGTCATTTCGTAGTGATGACCCAAATGAAATTACCACTATGAAGAAATGTCAAGCGATAAGTTTTCAAGAGCTTGAAACACTTCAAGTCTAAAATGAGTTGAAAAATAACCGAAAGTCAAAACACCTCCTACGAATTAGAGAATGTTGTCATCAAGACTTTGGTAAAGGTTGACCTCAACATATCGGCGGCGGCATTTCTCATGAAAACTTCAGTTTTTATCGTCAAAATTCGGCAAACCTACACGCAGAGAAGTCTCAAAAAAAAAAAAAGGAAAACACATTCATGACTACTTCAAGTCTTGTCGAAAGCCTCAAAGTAAGCGGCATTTGTAGACACATAAATTGTATTGGATCAAATTTCATACAAAATTTGAATTAAATTCATGTTCATTTGGGCTGAATAATTAATTTGGGCTTTACAAATAAATAAGTTAATCTTATTAAATTCAAATCAAAGGTTCATTTCACCTTGAAGCCCAAATTCATGCCACGTGTCATAGTGACTAGGCATCCAAGACCAACAAGGTGACGTCACGTGTCCAAATGAGGTGGTAGTCCCATTCAAATGTAAGAACGAATCAAAATGCGCCAAGTGTTAAAATGACATCCTTTGGCCAATCACAAGCAACCTTGTCCACTCCCTACAACTATAAATAGGGGATAGACATGAAATTCAAAGGGGGATCCAGAAAACTCTTCAACAAGCATTCAGCAAATTGGAGAAAGCTACAACATCAACATCAATAGTTCTTCGAAGGAGTGATCAACGGAGTTCTTCTCGGAGATCGACCTACAACGATGAAGCGCTTTTCGACATCTTGGAGATCGACAACATCTCAAGAAGGTCTACATTATCTAACAATTTGGGAAATACGCTACTGAAGGCCCTCGAATCGCGGAGAAACTTAGGAGAGAGAATCAAGAGAACAACGGAATTGTACTCACAACGATTCACTAATAAAATCACATTTTTTCTTTTATTTGTTTTGCTTGCAGTTAATTTTTCGCTTAAGAAAATTTGTTGCGAATAAATTTGGCACGCCCAGTGGGACCAATTCTTCTCTTCATCTCTTCCTCCTACAAATACAAAAACAAGTTCAACTTTGCAATGGCCTTCAAGAAGATCAATGATGTTTCAAGCAAGGACTCTACTGTTGCCACATTTGTTGATTTTAGTGATGTTGATCCAATCACTCGACGCGAGTTCAAGACAAGTGCCTTGAAAGGATCTGAATATTTCACCTCATTGGAGATGCCAAGAAAGAGCAAGTGTCGAATGACACTCAAAACTGCAATCCCTGGGGGCAACATTGCATCAAAATTGTTTGATGAACTTTCTCACTCTATCTTTAACTTTGGTGAATCTAAAAGTTCAACAGATTCTTCAATTTCAACAAAGGCTAACTCCTTTATAGTTGACGCAACTGACATGGACGAGAAGTTCGCAATGATGGAGCAAACTATTGAAGCCTTGAAGAAGTCTATTGATGACAAAAATCTTCAAATCACGCGGCTTATGAGCAGGTTAGATCTCTACAACTTTAAAGAGTCACATCACAATCTAAAAACTCAAGAAGAAGTTGATATTGATTCTCTCACCAAGTCAGTTGACTCTCAAAGCGCAAAACAGTCTGCTTCAGTTGTCACTCTAACAGTTCAACAACTACAAGATATGATCACAAACACAATTAAAGCTCAATATGGTGGTCCTTCACAAAGTTCCTTAGGATATTAAAAGCCGTATTATGAGAGAATTGAGGGTTTACTAATGCCAATTGGATATCAACCACCAAAATTGCAGCAATTTGATGGAAGGGGAAATCTGAGGCAACATATTGCCCATTTCGTTGAGACTTGTAGCAGTGCCGGTACACATGATGATCTTCTTGTCAAGCAGTTTGTCCGTTCTTTAAAAGAAAACGCCTTTGAATGGTATATGGACTTGGAGCCTGAATCAATTGATAGTTGGGGACAACTAGAAAATCAAATTCTCAATCGTTTCTACAGTACCCGCCGTACAGTGAGCATGATAGAGTTCACAAACACAAAACAAGGTAAGGATGAACTCTTTGTGGACTATATCAATCGTTGGCGAATGCTGAGCTTAGATTGCAAGGATCAACTTTCTGAAATCTTTGTAGTCGAAATTTATATACAAGGAATGCATTGGGGCCTTGTATATATCCTTCAAGGGATTAAGCCTCGAACTTTTGAAGAATTATCTACACGCGCTCATGACATGGAGTTGAGCATTGCAAGTCATAGAAAGAGATCATATGTCTTTGATCCAAAAAAAGAAGACATACAATTCAAAGAGTCGTTAGACTACACAACTAATGAGTCCATGGTGGTAACCACAACTTCTATGAAAGCCTCCGGGAGACAAAAGTTCAAAGAGATTGTAGCACATCAGCAAATGCGAGAAGTGAAAAATCAATCTACTTTGAAGGAGTTACAAGTAAAAAAGTATCTCTTTCCGGACTCTGACGTTCCTGCGATTCTTGATGAGCTGCTAACCAAGAAAGTCATTGCACTCCCAGAGTCAAAGAGACCCGAAGAATCCGATAATTTCAATGATCCTATGTATTGTAAATTTTACCGCATCATCGGTCATCACACCACAAAATGCTTCACTTTAAAGGAAAGATCATGACATTGGTACGAGATGGAAAGATCATCATTGACGATGGTGAGACAGCTGATATAAACCATGCTAGTGTCAAACTAGATTATGATTCAATTTCAGAAGTTCTACATTCTGTGGCATCGCTAAAAATTGAAGAAGATGTCATTATACTGCAGTTTAGGAGCTTTGAACCAGTTGAAGTTTCCGTCTTGAAGAAAACAGCAAACACATCCAAGGTAGATGCCTTCATCAATGAAGAGGTGATGACATTTGGACTTTGGTCGCTCGCAAAAGGCAGAATCATCAAGGTACTTCTAAACTCTGACTTTCCAAAGTTGACACAAAATCAATTATGAATCAACTTCAGCAATGCGAAAGCATGAAATCCAACTCCAAAGTGAAGTACATTAATGATTCATCACGAAAGGTTAGAAGACCAGTTACATTGATGGAATTCTTCCCTGAAATGCTCCTCACCGTACGAGCCTAAACTGCAAGTTACAACGCTCCTTAAGGTATGAGCATAAACTTCATGTTACTCCTGGCCCGCAAGAGTATAAACTGTGTACGGCTCCCAAAAAAAACTCATCCTCTTGAACTACGTTATGACTTGATCCTCTTGACCGAGGTACATAGGCGCTTGGAGTAATCACTCTGAGTTCAGTCAAATGAGTAAAAAGAAAAAGAGGGGGTTTGGTGGCCTTGCGTGATAATCACATAGCTCTTTAAAAATCAGGTATCTAGCAAATGATTTAAAACACGGCACAAACAAGCAAAGTAGAAGATTCTTGAAGCTCTATCTGCAACAAAAGAAGAAGCTCGCTGATGAATTCATTGGCATTGGATGAAGCGACTTGCGATTCTACTTGTATTTTTGCTTACGATATAGATAATTTGGTGTAATTCACTAATACTTCAGTAAGATACACAAAATTAGGGGCATTTGTACCTACAACATCAAATCGGAATACCCTTCGGATCAAAGTTTTATGTTGAAAGGGTATAACCGTAAAAATCATTATATCAACACTCCAAGTTCAAGAGACAGTCTTTTGTTGTTGTCAAGAGCGCACAAACTTCAGTAAATGACATTCTGGGTGTATAGTCAACTTGGAAAAAAAAGTTATAGACTCCTACGCCGCGTTATAGATTTTCTCCCAAAGTTGCTCAAAGCTGAAGAATTTAGCGAAGCAGAATTTGAGATGACTACGAAAAGATATCTGCATTAATCTGGAAATCTTTTGGTTGTGATTTTTATATGTGTTATACGTCTATGAGTTATGCTTCCAACGGAACAAGAATCACACCATTTCGAGGCGCTTACGCCGAGTTATTGGTTTTCTCCCGAAGATGCGTGAGGCTGAAGATTCAAGCATGCAGAATTTTGAGCCAACTTCGAACTCAAATCTGTAATAATCCGTAAATCCCATGGATTCAACTTTTATGCAGATTGAAGATCTCTAAGTTATGTTTCCAATAAGAAAAGAATCTCATTAATCCGATGCTCCGACTCCACGTTATAAATTTTCTTCCATATGTGCGCAAAGCTGAAGAAAGCTGAAGGTTCAAGCATGCAGATTTTGAGCCAACTTCAAAATCAAATCTGTACTAAGCCATAAATCACATGGATTTGATTTTTATACAGATTGATTATCTCTAAGTTTTCTTTCCAACTAAAAAATAATCTCGTTATTTCGATGCTCCTACTCCACGTTATGAATTTTCTCCCACATGTGCGCAAAGCTAAAGAAAGCTGAAGATTCAAGTACGCAGATTTTGAGTCAACTTCAAAATCAAATCTATACTAAACCATAAGTCCCATGGATTTGATTTTTGTACATATTGAAGATCTCTAAGTTGTCTTTCCAACAAAAAAATAAGCTCGTTATTTCGATGCTCCTACTTCAGGCTATGAATTTTCTTCCACATGTGCGCAAAGTTGAAGAAAGCTGAAAAAGTAACGTTTTGTAGCAATCATCAAATAAACGCTAGCATATGTAGTCCTTTTTTTCCAAAAAATAAAGGGGGCTCGTGGAAAGAAACAATCAAAAATTCAAAATTCAAGAGAAGAAAATTTGTCACCATTTTATTGTTTAACAAAAGAAGAAGAATCACTACACCATAATGAGCGAGTAAGAAAATTCTAAGCAAATAAAAGAAATCTAACGACGAAAAAAGTTTGAAGCTTATGATTTCTTGGCGGCTTTTCTCGATCGCCTCTTATAGCTTGTCTAATCTCTCAACTTCATTGTTAGACATCACATTATTTATCTCAATGATATAAATCTCGCCTTCTGTAATGGTGACATTCTCTTGACTTTTGGACAACTTCTCTTGATATTGATTAATAAGCGCGGTGACCTTATTTTTCTTGGAAGTCAAGGCTTTTAAGTCTTTTTTCACATTTGCTAGAGTTTCTTGAAGTTTCTTCATGGATCCATCCAACTTTTCATTTGTCAGCTTTGCACCATCGGGATGGCTTTGCGCATCGTAGAGGGCCATGTGATTCTTTAGTCATCTTTGATGATCTTAAAGTATCCTACTCTGCGTAGGACTTGAAGAAATTCTCTACATGATCCTCCAAATAAGAGGCACCAAGGGTGGTTCGTCATCAAAGGTGAAACTAAAAAAGAAGGGGCACCGAGTATGGTTCGTCATCAAAGTTGAAACAACAAAATAAGAGATGTCAAGTGTGGTTGATCGTCGAAGTCGCAGCTACAAAAAAAAAAAGAGAAAAGAAGAAGATACTTCATGTGTAGTTCTTCATCAAAGCCACAACTCCAAAAGAAGATGAGTCACGCCACAATTGTAGAAGAAGATGTACTAAGTGTGGTCATCGCTAAATCCGCAATTACAAAAGAAAAGGCACCAAGTATGGTTCGTCATCAAAGTTGAAGCTACGAAAGAAGAGATCTCAAGTGTGGTTCATCGTCAAAGACACAATTGCAAAAGAAAAGACACCAATTATGTTTCATGTTTTGTTCGTCATCAAAGCTAGAACTCTAAAATAAGATGATCCACATGCGATTCATCATCAAAGCCGCAATTGTAGAAGAAGATGTACGAAAAGTGGTTCGTCGCTAAAGCCGCAATTGTAAAGGAAAAGGCACAAAGTGTGGTACGTCATCAAAGTTGAAACTACAAATTAAGATGCATGAAGTGGTTCCTCGCCAATTATGGATTACACTTCACTTTTTTTGCTATGATATTGAGACTTTTTGCTGTCCATCATAAACCTGCAAGAAAACAAAGGGGGGGGGGAAGTTATGTGTCGCACGGTGCCAATTGCACGAAGCTTCAAATCGACATGGTGAAAATTATGGCATACGCTCTCGCACTTGTCATGGTGAATGATGTGTCTCACGGTGCCAATTGCACTAAATTTTGAATCGGCGTGGTGGAGATTATGACATATATTCTCGCACTCGTCATGATGAATGATGTGTCCCACGGTGCCAATTGCAAGAAGCTTGAAATCAACATGGTGAAAATTATAGCATATGCTCTCGCGCTCGCCATGATGAATGATGTGTCTCACGATGCTAACTGCACGAAGCTTCAAATCGTCATGATGAATATGGTCCTATTGGCTTGAGGGTTTTATGTTGTCTCTCCATGTAGGGGATAAAAAATAATCTCAATCAATACGGAAATCAATATGCGGCTCTTCGGTAAAGATGCAGAGAAGTAAACTCATGAAGATTTAAGATTCTATTTTCTATAGAATCAAGTCTCTTCCCATTCGAGCTCTCCTACGCCAAGATACAAACGTTTTGGTGAGACTCCACAAATCTGTAAAACAATAATGACAGAATTGAAGAGCAACATCAAAAATCAATTCACGTCAATCCATGAAGAGTTTACCCTTGATTTTTGGATATGTTGTAGACTTTGATGTCTAATTTCTATAGAAACAAGTCTCTTGTCGTTCGGAATCTTCTACACCAAGATAGAGACGTTTGGTGGGACTGCATAGAGCTATAAAAAACAAAACAGATTTGATAGCAATCTTCAAAAATCAATTACCGCCAATTATGAAGGATTTTGAGTTTGAATTTAGGATATGTCGTAGCCCTCTGAGTCTAGTTTTTGGAACATCAAGCAGATCATGATTTCAATATTTCTACAAGTTATGAACTTTCTACCGCATACGTGCTGTGCTAAAAAAAAGTGACGAAAATTGAGTTCTGTTTGTCTCAAATTGACAGTCAATCCTTGTAAGAGCATGTGTATTTATATAAATCAAAGTTATAAATCGTGTTCCTACAAATTATGGAAAATTATAATAATAGAAAGTTTATTTCCTACAAATTATGAAAATTATGATAAATTTTCATAACAAATTAAATTATGGAAATTTTCCATGGGAATCAAATTATGAAAATTCCATAGAAACCAAATTATGGTAAATTTTCATAAGAATTAAACTATGGAAATTTTCCATGGAAATCAAACTATGGAAATTCCATAGAAACCAAATTATGGTAAGTTTTCATAAGAATTAAATTATGAAAATTTTCCATGGGCATCAAATTATGAAAATTCCATAAAAACTAAATTATGGTAAAATTTTCTCGGAAGCTACATGAAAAGATATGCACGAAGGAGAATAGACTCGCGTCATGAGAATTTGAATTCTTTGCGTTCTACTCAAGTGAAAGCCTAAAATTTGCTTCGAAACCACAAGATCTCTATCACCAAGTCAAGCTTGTGGACGCAATCCTTACTCATTGAGTTGGCAGTCATTTCATAGTGATGACCCAAATGAAATTACCACACCTTGAAGAAATGTCAAGCGATAAGTTTTCAAGAGCTTGAAACACTTCAAGTCGAAAATGAGTTGATAAACAACTGAAAGTTAAAACACCTCTTACAAATTAGAGAATGTTGTCATGAAGACTTTGGCAAAGGTTGACCTCAACATATCGGCGGCGGCATTTCTCATGAAGACTTCAGCTTTCGTCGTCAAAATTTGGCAAACCTACACGCAGAGAAGTCTCAAAAAAAAAAAGGAAAACACATTCATGACTACTTCAAGTCTTGTCGCCAAACTTCGGCAAGCCTCTACGTCGACAAGCCTCGAAGTAAGGGGCATTTGTAGACATATAAATTGTATTGGATCAAATTCATACAGAATTTGAATTAAATCCATGTTCATTTGGGCTGAATAATTAATTTGGGCTTTACAAATAAATAAGTTCATCTTATTAAATTCAAATCCAAGGTTCATTTCACCTTGAAGCCCAAATCCATGCCACGTGTCATAGTGACTAGGCATACAAGACCAACAAGGTGATGACACGTGTCCAAATGAGGTGGTAGTCCCAGTCAAATGTAAGAACGAATCAAAATGTGCCAAGTGTCAAAATGACATCATTTGGTCAATCACAAGCAACCTTGTCCACTCCCTACAACTATAAATAGGGGATAGACATGACATTCAAAGGGGGATCCAGAAAACTCTTCAACAAGCATTCAGCAAATTGGAGAAAGCTACAACATCAACATCAATAGTTCTTCGAAGGAGTGATCAATGGAGTTCTTCTCGGAGATCGACCTGCAATGACGAAGCGCTTTCCAACATCTTGGAGATCGACAACATCTCAAGGAGGTCTACATCATCCAACAATTCGGGAAATACGCTACTGAAGGCCCTCGAATCGCGGAGAAACTCAGGAGAGAGAATCAAGAGAACAACGGAATTGTACTCACAATGATTCACTAATAAAATCACATTTTTTCTTTTATTTATTTTGCTTGCAGTTAATTTTCCGCGCTTACGAAAATTTATTGCGAACAAACGACACGAAGTTTTTATTTTCGGTTTTCCTATTTTTTTTGCTATTTATTTTTTTGAAAGTTTGAAATTTTTACTTTTAGGTTATTTTTTTTAATTTTTTTTGAAACTTGCGTTTTGATTTTGAAAAATGAATTTTAATTTTAATTTCAGAATGAATTTTTATATTTTATATGAAATGCTTTAGTGTGTGCTCCAATGAAAAAAAATAGGAAATGGGGTTGGGACGTGATCGTTACCTATATTTAGGCATCACTATTACTCTCTATATATATCAAGATTTAAAAAGTAAAAATATTTACATAACTATTAAATTGATGCTTTAAACATTTACATAAATAGTAACTCAAATCCATAATTATTAATTTATCTTTAATGAATTAAGTGATAATTTATGCTAAGAAGATTCTTCAATGAAATTATTTATTTACGCTAAAACTATATTTAAAGTGATATTTTAAAACTCTAATTCTAAGAGACGAAAGAGTTCTTCATTCAGGAATTGTGGGTTCAATATATGCAACGCTAATAGTAAAATATTACATAAAAAAATGTATAATGTTGTCAATTCATTCTAAAAGTTGCAATACCTTCACTTCAATCTTATGCTGAATTGAATCCTTCAAATTAAGATCCTCTTTTTTATGATGAGTATTTCTTCATTCTATTTTTTATTATAAAACATTGCAAAGAAATAAACTCATTGAATAAACGGAATAATTTATTTTGTTATCGATTACCTGAAAGCCATGAAACATAACCAATATTTCTCAGGATGATTCTCTTTCAAACATAAAAAAAATAAAGTACACAAGTACAGTATTTTGTATTTATAGAGAAAACAAAGAACAAAAAAGACAAAACTCTAAAACTATAAATAAAAATTATAATCAATTTTGAATTAAAACACCTCAATTGTTTAAGATAAAATCAAAATTTTAAAAATGCACTCAAGTTAGTTTTTTTCTTTACCGTAGATCCACGTTTTTTTTTTTAAGTTTCCTTTTAAATTGAATTTTCTCCTAATTTTATAGAATTGTTTGGTTTTAAACTCATTTAAAAAAGGGAAATTTTTCAAAACAACAATATTTTGACATTTAATAGGATCATTTAGCAATACTTTCAATATTTATTAAAAATGACAATATTTTAGTTTGTTATGAGTTGATTTATGTATTTTTTTATTTATTTAATTTAACATAATATAATTAAGAAATAACAAACTAGAGAAAATCAAGAGGGGGGGGGGGGGAGAATATTTCAAATTAAATTAAATTGTAGAAAATCTTTATTATTTTCTTTAGAAAAGATTAGGAGACCTAAAATAGGTGCTCTTCTTTCTTCCTAAAAGTCATTATTTATGTTCTCATTCAAAACTAGTTATTGTTATGAAACTTTATGATAATACCTTAGATATCTATCTATTAAAAATATTTAATTTTTTAAAATTTACATATTTGAACACCTATAGTTTTATATGTTATTTGACACATTTTTCTCACAGTGTATTTATTTTATTTACCAAAATTTTGTATCATTTCTTAAATCATATTCATTCCAATATGTATGCCATTTGTATTTGTATTCATTCTAGTTTGAGAAAAGACATAAAGTCACCACTGAAGTTGTTCCAGATTTTTAAAAAGACACCTAAACTTTGCAACCGTCCTATTACCCCACTAAACAATTTCGAATAGATATAATTACACCATTTTTCGTCCATCTGACATAGAGAGTGGTGTGCACTCTCTCAAAGAGAGTGAGCAGCCTAAAATAACTAATATAATTTTATATTTACAAGTATTTTATTATAAAATATATTTTCTTATTTTTCTTATTATTTTAACTTTTTTTCCTTTTTATTTTTCTCTTTCTTTCTTCTTTCTTTTCAAAAATTCATTGTCATCTCCATTCATTGAAGCTTTTTACTTTCAATGTCACCATTTTTATCACAACTTCACCTTTCTTTTTTTTATTACTATTAGTTTTACTCTCTTTAGTTTGTAAATTTTATCTAAATATTTTCTTACATTTTGAACAATTCGATAAACTCATTAGATTTCAAGATGATTAGGAAGTATCATATAGTTTTTTTTTATTTGATTTCAATTAAGTTCTTTCAATTTTTGAGAAATTAATTGATTCTTTTAAAATTATCATTTCTAATTTTGAATTTATATGAAAATGAGTAGTTGATGATACCTTCAAAATTTTAAATTTTCTTCAAAAAATAATTAATTTTATTATCAATAATTTAATAAAGTCTAAATAATAGTATGAATTTTATAAAGAATTTGACCGGAGAAGAAGAAGAAAAAGAAAAGAAAAAAAATGGAAGTGGGTTTCAATTTTGACATGGGGGGTGGGAGGTGAAGAAAAAAAAAATGAAGGGATGAATCACTTGAAAGTGGGAGATGGAAGATGAAATGAAATTTAAGATATATCAAAATTAAAATTCAAAAAGTAAGTAAAGAGAAACAAAGAAAGAAAAAGATAAAGGAAAAATTTTAAATGAATTTTTTTTTATATTTTTAATTAAATTAACACGTGTCATGTAAAGATTAGGGTGTGAACTCACTTGCTTTTTAAAATTTGGGGCTGATCGAAAAATGGTATAATTATATCTGTTCAAAATTGTTTAGTGGGTAATAGGACAGTCACAAAGTTAAGGTGTCCTTATGAAAATTCGAGACAACTTCAATGGTGACTTTATGTCTTTTCTCTTCTAGTTTTCATGTTGTATTTTTTATGTGTTATTTGACATACTTTTCTCACAATGTGTCACGACCCAAAATGAAATCATGAGTGGCACCCACACTTAACCTCCTAAGTGGGCGAACCAAGAAATCTAAACCCCACATATTTCAATAATTCAACTATGAATACCAATAAAATGCGAAAGCTCAAAACTTATTAAAGTAACCAATCCAATAAACATCTAAAACCTAACACTTATTATCCCCAAAATCTGAAAGTCGTCACATCAAGGACATCTGTTGTCAAAATACCAAGTCTAAGAGTATTAAAGACACCAAAATAAGTAAAAAGATAGTTTATGTCCAAAATTCAAGGACATCATGCCATGAATGAGAGAATCCAGCTCGAGCTAGAACTAATAGCTTACCCCAAAATCTGATGTGCTGGAGATAGACTAGAGCTGAGGGCGAGTCAAAGTCGATGGTACACTTGCTGCACTCCACAAAAGAAAAAGAATCAAACAAAAGTAGGGGTCAGTACAAGGAACACGTACTGAGTAGGTATCATAGGCCAACCCAAAATAGAAACTAATATACAATGAATAATAGTATAAAATCAGCTATGACACTTAACAAGTGACAAGCAACAAACAACATGAACAAGCTACAACGGAAGCCAGTACACAATCACTCACAATATCAAACACACATATGGACTCATACCTCCACACCACGCTCATTTGGGAAATGAGTTCTTTGAGATTGAGTACATTAAGTTAATTCAATATCTTTTTTCTTTAATGTTACCGTGTCGAAACGTGACACTCTGATCCAAGGAAACTGTGTCGAAATATGACACTCCGATCCAATAATATCATTAATTTATTATTTATTATCACCACTTTAAATTTATTAACAATATTACACCAAGTCTTCTCTATTCAAGGAAACACTTCGATAGAGAGGGTTCAAGATTATAAGTTTCACGGTCTCATGATTTCAGACCAAACACAAACCACACAATCAAACCAACAACCACACAATCAAGTACATAAAGAACTTCACAATATCACTCAATTGCATATCAAAGAGTCTATCTATCAAATAGAATAAACCCTAACCTACCTCCACCGAAGAACCGAAATCAAGCAAGATACTTCTCATACACTTTGCCTTTTCTCAATGCCTCCACACGTTTCCAATCTATCAGGTATATATGCATAATTTGTGAGTTAACGAGTCTACAAACATCATATTACTCTATGTCTAGCTTAGACCCAAAATTCACCTAACTTTATTAATTTCCTAAAGTTTAAATCTAAGGATAAGTCTTAATTCCTCCAATTAACACAATTCTAATAATAATCATATCGTATACTACACCTAATATTTAATTACCTATATTAATATATCAAACTTTTATTTATTATATCATAACCAAATTATAATATTAAAAATTAGGCCACTGGTTACGAAACCAGTGACAGGCTAGCAAAATGATGCACCCAATTAATTTTGACGTATAGAATCAAATTGATCTAACAATTGCAAACAACACTCTAGTTGCTGCACACTGATGATTCTCTCAACTTTCCAATCACCATTCAACTTTAATTCTTCAACCAATCAGCATCTTCCTAACACCAACTCTAATCAATTGTATATACCAACTAAACAGGTCGGGGTAGAGGAGCTAGGGGAGCAGCTAGTTCTAGTGGAGGTCAGAATTGCACATATGCACTAGGGGATCGATAAAATTTAGAAGCCTCGCCGAATGTGGTTACAGGTACATTGTCCATCTTTTCACATATTGTATATGCATTAATCGATCCGGGGTCTACACTATCATATGTTACACCATTGATTGCTCGAAAGTTCAAAAGAACACCAGAATTATTAGCGAAGTCATTTGAAGTGTCTACACCGATTGGTGAATCTATTATAGCTAGGAGAGTTTATCGTAATTGCATTGTAACTATTTGTGATCGCGATACATTGGCTGACCTTGTTGAGCTAGACATGGTAGATTTTGATGTTATAATGGGTATCGATTGGTTAGCTTCTTGTTATGCCACGGTAGATTGCCGAACTAAGATAGTGCATTTCCAGTTTCCAAAAGAGGTAGTCCTCTGGCAAAGAAGATGATTTCCAAAGGATACATATGTAATCTGGTTAGAGTATATACATATATATATATATATATATATATATATATATATATATATATGTATATATATATATATATAATGCATCCTACTTATTTTATTTATAATATTAATTGTGATTCTTAATAACAAACTATAACTTTCCAATCCAATATGTATAATAGGAGAAACTGCCCATACTATATTAATATACATTAAACCAAACAACACTCTATTAGAAGTCATCATTATGCTATTATTTCCACTTAAAATTTGTCCAATTAATCCATTATAAATGTAGAACAATGCTGTCATTGACCGGTCTCCTAGAAAATATACAATTATCACTACTCTTGATATACTAATACAAAAGAAGCAAATTCTTTCAACATTAAAGCATCAGCAGTTAACAAAGAAGTACTGTATCAATTAAAAGACACTTTCGGCGGCTCTTTCTAATAGCTCCTTTTCTCGATTTTAGTTTCTTCTACACCGTGCTCCTCTCTTTTTAAATTTTATTCTTTTCTCCAAATAAATTATTAACCTAATTGCTTTACAAAATCAATTATAAAAATGCTAAAACTAATCCACCATTAATTTTAATGTTATATTTTTTTAACCACCAACTAAATATATTATTAAACTACCCCATTAAATTCATAATCATAATTACGAATAGTCCAAAATACTCATTTAAAATCTATTGGAAGGTACTTTATGAAATAAAAAGTTCTAGTACTCCTTTCATATTGTTACACAATGTATTTATTTTATTTACCAGAATTTTGTATCCATTATTAAATCGTATTCATTCCAATATGTATGTCATTTGTATTTGTATTCATTCTAGTTTTCATGCTGTACTTTGTATAATTAAACTTGTATTTCTTTATTAGTTCGTATTCATTCCAATAGACATGTTAAATGAATCTGTAGTTATCTAAAAAATATATTTGTATTCATTATATTTTTTATTGTGTATTTATTTTTCTCTTCAAAATTATGTTTTCTTTCCTAAGTCGTATTCATTCTAGAGATATATTATTTGTATTTGTATTCATTCTAGTTTTTATATTGTATTTTGCATAATGATATAAATGCATTCAACATCATATTAAAAAAATATATTCAAATATTAAAATGTATTCAACATCAAACAAAATAAATATATATACGAATTTCTAGAATCTACAAAATCTGAAAAATAAAAGAGAATCACAAAAAAATTTGAAAATTATAAATATATGATGAATATTTAAACAAAATCACATGAAAATTGGAAAATTCGGCTGAAAATCCGTAATGTGTATAATCAGTGCATTAAACATCAAATTAAAAAAATAATTTCGGATGAGGGAAGTTACCTTGCCAATCGAGAAATCTGCTTGAATTAATAAATAATTTTAGTTTAACAATAAAGAATTTCTTGGTGAGCAACAATATAGCACCTTGAAGGAATCTAAACTTGAAAGGTGAGATATGGTGAAAAAACGTGAAATGTGGGGAAGAAAGGTGAATGGTAATGAAAAAAGGTAAATTGTATTAGTTTATTATTTTTCCAGTTTAAAACGGTTATTAGTGTGTATTTTGGCACAATAAATGATTCTTTCCATAAATAAAATTAATTTAAAATACTAAAATATAAATACATATTATTTTATAATAATATTGTCATTCTGCCATTTTAAATAAATATTTTAAATTATTATTATTTTGACTAGTTATGTTAGTAATTGTGACTTAATTGCTAATTTATCCTTTAAAAATAGCTATTTATTTATTAATACCATAAAAAGTTCTATTTTTAGAACGGTTTGATTTTAAACTCATTCAAAAAATAGTTACTTACTATTTAATATCATTAAAAGTCCTATTTTTTTATAAACGGTTTCTTTTTAAACTCATTTAAAAAATAGTTATTAATTTAAGGTCCTAAAAATAGTTATTAATTAAGCTTTTTTTTAAATTATTATTAAAAACATTTGGTTTTGGTAGTTATCTTTTATTTTAGAAAAAAACTAATTTATTTTTGATAGTTATATTTTGTTTTAGAAAAAAAGTACTGCTAAATTTTAATTTAATTCTGTTTGTAGTTTTATTTATTTTTATGAGTCTATTATTATTATTTGCAGTTTTTTTTTTAATTTTATGTTTTAATTATTTTCAATCAATTTAGTTAATTTGATATTAAATTAAGAATATCATTATTATTGTTATTATTATTATATGCATTTTTTGCTACTCATATTACGTATTGCATATATATATATATATATATATATATATTTGTTTTTCATTCCTGTTTTGAAATTTAATTTAAATATTTCAGTTATATAAATATATATATTTATTTTTCATTCCTGTTTTGAAATTTAATTTAAATATTTCAGTTATATAAAAAAATTCAAGAATAATTGTGGTGCTGACACATGTCATTGTTTCCTCTCCTTTTTTTATATATATATATATAGATTTGATATTTTTTCATCTGGTACGGATAAAGACCAAAGATTTTGTTCTTATAAACAAAAATTAGTATGACGAAATTAATTTGAATACATTTCATAAAAAAAAACTCATGAAAAAAATTATAGTTTGTTTTTTATTTTATTTTTCTAGAAAAAATTATAACAATATATATGACTTGTGTTTTATTTGTGTTTCTTTTTTTTAAAAAATATGATTTATATTATTTTATTTATTTTCTCATTTTAAAAGGTGACACCGCTCACGCAGTGGTGAAGCTAGGAATTTTACGAAGGGTGTCCAAATATCACATAAGTATTTTTTTCGATATATAGATGCATTGAAAAAATTAAATTGAACTACATAATATTAATATTACTTTTTTTACGAATAAATGTTCCAAAATTTTAAAAATCAAACTACATAATATTTAGCTTTAATATTTGTGTTTAATTTAATATAAAGTGAACGAACAAAGCAAAAAAAAAAGAAAAAAAAAAAGGGGAGCATTAAGCTTAAAATAAAATCATTTTTACGTTTCAAGCTTTCACTAATCTATGGTAATGACAACAATAACGAAACATGAATAATAGAAGCAAATCAAATGAGGTGTTCTTTTGTTCGCTTTTAATGATTTTATAGAAATAGTTTAGAGTTTGTTTATTAACTTTAAATTAAATAATTATATTTAAGTTTTATTTCAAATTTTAATGTCAGGAAATAAAAAGTCAAATTCATTGAACTTCAATTAGCTACTAAATCTAAATTTTTAATTAAGAATGTAATTTAATTAGTTTAGACAATTAAATAAATAAGTTAATGGACAATAAAATAAAAGTTTTGTTTTTAAAATGAAGTTTTATTTCAAATTTTAATGGGAGGAAATAAAAAGTCAAATTCATTGAAATTCAATTAGCTAGTAAACCTAAATTTTTAATTAAGAATGTAATTTAATTAGCTTAGATAATTAAAGAAATAAGTTAATGAATAATAAAATAAAAGTGTTGTGTTTTAAAATGCAGTTGCAGGGACTCGAACCCACGACTTCAAAGTGGACAGGAGAGCTTTAGACAGTTGGGCCGAAGCATGTCCATATGCTTAGGGTGTCCAATTTATTTGTTTTAACCGTTACAGGTAGCATTTTACTTGTATAAACGGTATAATTTTCCGACGAAGGGTGTCCAATTGAACACCCTCGGGACACTGTAGCTACACCACTGCGCTCACGAAAACAATACGTACGCCACTGATCTCACTAATTCCTAGTGTTATGTATTATTTCCAGTAAAGTCCATTTGTATTTTGTAAGCTCTTTATTATAATTTTTTCTTCACTGGTAGTAACTAAATGTGCTTGTTAATGAACCTTGAAAGCTACTTTCCTCCTACTGATATGTATGTGATATTTATTGAGTCTATTTTGGAGCCCATTCTTGCATTTTATCGAGTTATTTTAGAGCTCATTTTTGCATTTCATCGAGTTGAATTTCTCTGAGTCAGCCCCATCGTTGTTCGAGTTAAAGGAAAGCTGAAATACAAAGCAGATGGAAGCAAATAATGCAGAAAAAAGGGTAATATACATGTCAATATACACCGTGTATACACTCTTATATACACATTAATACAGGGACGTATTTGGGCAAAAACAAGGTCAAATTCACACAAAGATTTTGTTTGCTCTTGTGTTGGGCCAAAGCCCAAAAAGTTCAGCAGCAATTTGGCCCAAAATCAGCCCAGGCGGATAGATCGATTTAAGCCCATTTCGGACATTTGATTGCTTTAAATAATTTTTCTTATTGCATATTTGTTCTTGTTTAACTTTAACTTTATTTGTTTAGTTTAATATAATTTAATCCCTTAAAATGAACCATTTCTTGTCACGAATTTATTTTTGTCAGAACTTGTTTTTTTTTTATCGAGTTCTCTTTTTAAAATTGTTCAAGTTTAATTCCTTTACAAATGCTTTTAAAGTATATTATTTTCTTTTAAGCATATTTCCAAGTTAGTCAAATAAATATTTCAGGTCGTAGGATAATCACGTGTTAGCGAACTTCAAATGACCAAAAATCTTTTTGACGTAAATATGAACCCCGAACCCTTTTCTCCAAATTTAGGCATAATTCTGTAAAAAATTTAAAACAAAAGTTTTCTTAATTTTTTTAAAATATTAAGTTGTTACTCCTTTTAACGTTGTTTTTTTCTTAAAGTTGAACCGATTTTGAAAAATCAGTTATTTCTTAACATTAAAACACCCATATTCATCGCATTCCGACTCAAGGTGTTGTCTACCACATTTGCCTTGCTTAGATGGTAAGAATAGAGAAGTCATAGTCCTTCAGAAGCTCAATTTACTGATATTGCCTCGAATTAAGGTCTATCTTACTTATAATGTGTTGAAGACTCTGCTGATCAGTGTAGATTTTATAACGATCTCTATACAGGTAGTTCCTCCAGGTAAGCGCAAAAACTATCACTGCCAACTCCAAGTCATGAGTGGGGTCGTTGTGTTCATACAACTTAAGCTACCTCTACGCATAAGCAATGGCCCCACCACGATGCACTAATAACACAACCCAAACCAATGTTGGATGCATCACTATATATTGTGAAGCCCTCGCCCTCAAGTGGAAGATTCAATAAGCGAGTAGTAGGCTACAACTCTATGAGCTTTTTAAAGCTCAATTTACACTCATCGAAGCACTCAAAAGGAATATCGAGATGACTCAATCGGGTGAGAGGTACCGCAATAGTGGAGAAACCCTCCATAAACTGTCTATAGTAGCCTGTCAATCTGATAAAGCTCCGAGTTTTAGTAACCAAAGTGGGCCTAGCCTAATCACGGAAGGCCTCAATCTTAGCCGAATTCACCATAATGCCATCCTTGGCCAGGACGTGCCAAAAAATGCTACAGACTCAGCCAAAACTTAGATGTTGACAACTTGAATTAAAGGTGTTGTTTTATCAAATTCTGAAGTGCAATCCTCAAATGATTTTCATGATCTCTCCTGCTCCACGAGTATATAAGGATGTCATCTATAGACATTATGACAAACGAATCAAGATGACGCTTGAACACATGCGTTATCAAACCTATAAAGGTAGTAAGGGAATTAGTCAACCCAAAAGATATCACCAGGAACTCACAGTGGATATATTGAGTCCTAAATGCGGTCTAAGGGATGTCCTTTTCCCTAATACTTAATCAGACCTCAGATCAATCTTTGAAACCACTACTGTAAATTGAAGTTGGTCAAACAAATTATAAATCCTAAGCATGGGGTAATTGTTCTTCACTGTCACCTTATTCAGTTGCCTATAATCAACTATAATCAATACACACGCGTCACAAACAGAATAGGAGCACTCTGCAGACATACACTAGGCTTGATGAATCACTTACTCAAGAGATCTTGAAGTAGAACACTTAGCTCCTCGAGCTCTGCAAGAGACATCCGATATGTTGGAATAGAAATAGACTGAGTTCCCAGTTCAAGCTCAATAGGGAAATCAATATCACACTTTGAGGGGGGGGGGGGGTAGGCCAGGTAGGTTGTAGGAAATACATCTCCAAAGTCATGTACAACTCGAACTGACTCAACTAGAGGAACTTCTCTACTCACATCACACACATATGATAAATAAGATAACACCCGTTAGCCACTAGCCTTTAAGCCCAAATAAAAGAGATAATGTCATGCCCGGAGCCTACACCCTGTACGTGGCCGACACTCAAAGACCATTTCTGGCCCCCAAGTGAACCCTTGGCCTAGCTTACTTAACTCATCAGAAGACTAAACTCAACTTAAACAAGAATAAAACATATTTAAAGGAAATATTTCAATAATAATCTAGTCAAAATGACACTTAAGTCTCAACAAAATAAAATGACTCCAACTAAACTATTAACTATCTACGAAGACTCTAAACTAACTGAGATGGATGTTGGGACAGAGCCCACAACATCCTAAAAGCTAAACTAGTAAAGCAATGAAAAACATGTCCTCCGGAATGCAAGGAGGCTCACCACTGATTATGGAACTCAATCTGGATCAACGAAGCGTTGCATGCTAATCCTGGTTACCTGTGTTTGCATAATAAAATGATGCAGTCCAAGTGGCATCAGTACATTGAATGTACGAGTATGCGAGTTGGAATGCTAAGTACAATTATAAAGCTTGAAATGGAGTAAGGATGAACTTACCTTGGCTCTGCTCAACTCATAAGATAACAACCCAATATAAAGCATTAAGGACATAGTCAATATATATATATATATATATATATATATATATATATATATATATATATGTAAAACTGATTAAAACACTGTAACTCTTAGTTCATTAAAGATATAACAATAATAAACCCAACCTTACTTATATATGAAAGTAATATAGTTTCTGTGGGGGTTTCTCTAACCGACCACCACCACTATGATCCTAACTGGTGATGCATCGTCTTGCCCACACTGCCAGAACTGTTCTACACTTTGCCGTCACATAGAACATCCTCTACCTAGTAGATCCGCTGGCTAACTTTACGTGATCATCTAAAAAGAATGACACGTTAATACCCATGATGACTACATGGTTTACATGGGGACTTGAGTTATCTGAACCCTCATTCCCATATTGGTGCTCAATACTACTCCCAAAATGTACTTTAGCTCATAGTTTTAATAAAACTTCCTTCCTTTAGGTTGAGATAATTTACTGAACCCTTTAGCTTAAAAAGCTCCTTTTGTAAACAATGTTCCCCTCTTTAGTTCAAAAATCTTTTGAAACTTCTTAGTTTCCTTTTAACTTAAATGTAAAAACATTTATCAGCCTTTAGGGAATACTTAGTCCCCTTTATAACTTTGGAGCAATGAACTCAACTCTTGCTCTACTTAACTTGAAACTTTAACTCTTAGGGAATACTTAGTTCCCTTATACCTTTTTGAGAAATGAACTTAACCTTTATTCTTTTCCTTAACTCGAACTTGAGCCTTAAAATGAATTAAAAACGTTTAAGTAGGACTCTAAGAACTTTGAAAACTTTACTCTGACTCACTTCATAGCTTTAGACTTGACTTCTTACTTTCTTGACTTTGATCCTAACTTTCATTGAATTTGAATTATGGATTCAAGGATCATGATCTCATGTTTATGGATGATTTTATGATCTTTAGATGTACTCTAGAGTGTTGGAATCAACTAGGAATGAAGGGTACATCACATAGGAACTAGTACGAAAAGATAGGGAAAGAACGGGGTCTCCAGGGGTTATTGGCGCTCTGAGAGGCATGGAGCGCCAGGGCATGTCAGACAGAGCCTGCCTTGAGGCGCTCTGGCAGATGCGGCGCCCCAAAGGGTTTCTGACGGGACCTTCGACTTTTATTCTTTATTTTTTCATATCTAAACCTCCCAAACTCCCATGGATCCCACACCAAACACTTAGGATCCCTAAATAACTCATTACCCAATAGTTTAGACCCGAAAACAATCCGTAAACATGAATCAAAACTAGTAGAGATCAACTACAATTCAATCAACAAGAACTTCACAACTTTACATCAAGAACTTCAAGATTTTCATTCAAATAACTCTAAAGTGCTGTATTGAATTAAGTTGGAGGGTGGGTTAAAGGACCCAACACCGAATGATCTCACATACCTTGATAGGGATCACCCCCGATGAAATACACGCAACGATCTTGGCGTTCTTGGACGATTCTTGGTCTTCCACTTCTTTTCTCCTTTTCTCCCAAACCCTAAGCATTCTTAAGTTTGAAAAACTGACTTGGGACTTGTTTTTACCGCTAATATAACCTTAAAACGAATTAGGAAATACTAGGGTGAAAAGACAACTATTCCCTTACTAAAATCCGAATTGGACTTTCCTCAGTCCAACAACCCAAATTCTGAAACGCATTTCTCCCTCATACGACATAGGATATGTTCAAACTCGGCGCCACTGGAAAGATATTTTCAAGGTCTTTCCAACCATATAAAGAACTCACCCAAACTCTTCCTGAGCTGGAAGTTATGGTTGTTTGAAAATGACAAAAACTCACTTTTGAAAGCTGAAAATTCTCTAGATTTCCTTACTTATTTCCAAAAATGATTATTCTTGGATTCTTATCTTATTCTTAGTTAATTCTATTTATTAGACGTTACATATAATTCCAACTAGTGTGCTACTACAGGAGCCCTGCTACTCCATCGGGGAATACCAGGCATGGTAGGGGAATAACCAGTCCATGCCTAGAATCACATCGAAAGAAGGCGTATCAAGTAATATAAGGTTAGTTGGGTTTCACTTCCCTAGATAGAAATTAAGGAAGATTGAAACACCTGATCCACTACTAAAGACTCATCATGTGGGCCGACACACGTAACAATGCTGCCATAGGCTAAGAACATAAGCACATATGAGAAGAATAATAAATAGACACATATGAAAAGGTAGAAACAAAATTAAATAAAGTCGAGGTGGGATACCGACATAAGAAAATCATACATGTGATCACATCGTATGATTCCTCAACCTCTACCCTTGCTACCCTCACTGAAGCTGCATAGAAGTGGACTTGTCAATCGCTGCACTTACCATCTGTCATACTAACTAACTAGCTTCCCCAGGGACCACCCTGAATACTCTGATAAACACCACAATGATTCTATCCCTGACCTCGACTTCAGGTTATATGTGATGTTGGTGAAGCTGATGGAGTTTCATGTGTAGCCAAAGCAATCTGCCTATGCAAATGGCAATCTGTAGATCAAAGATCCAACTCTCCAAAATTAAAACAACCTGCAGATGATTGACTCCTAGAAGAACGACCAGCATATCCTGAAGCACATGACTAGGACCTATCTTGACTCTTAATGGAGAAAATCTCACTCTGTCCATACTTGTTACCCAATGTAGCCTATAATAAGGCCTGATTGGGCCGATTAGGCTAACCAGCCTAAAAATAATGTTGATTTCTATCATATGATCTCTATACCTGGGAAGTGACCCAATGTAGATACCTAGATTTCTTGTCTCTTCCCCGTGGGACTCACCATCGACCGTAAACAACAATATCACTAAAGAAGTGACCTATAGAGACCATAAGCTAAGTTTCAATCTGTAGTTGAAGTTTCAAACAATAGACAAAGCATAAAACTTTCTCCTCGTTCGTAGGTAGGATCAAACTAGCATGGTAGTAAAGATCGTAACTTTGCCTCATAGTCTGAAAAGTCTAGAGCCCTACTCCAACCAAGAAATGGTTCCAGAGGAAATTTCTAAATTTGCGGGGGATGAACATAGCCAAGAAGGCTACATAAAGCTCAGTTCAAGTGATCGAAGGGGACCCAACTGGCTTGGTCTATATGAAAGTACGCCACCACTTCCTAGCTAGCCTATCTAGCTGATACGTGATGAAGTACGCTCCACACCCAATGAAAGAAGATGCAAGAAGACACTCCCGAAAAGTAGTTAGAAACTCATGGGCATCCTCACCCACTCCCTAGAACACCTCGGAGGTTAAAGTATGAGAAACAATCTGAGAATCTTTTACTTCTCTAGTGGCATAGCTCTGACTGCAATCACATGTTAGGAACCCCACAAGTGATACCCAATCCCGAGGTGCCTCTGCTAAAGTCTAACTCTGATGGCTTGGTGCTACTGAGGCTATAGCATAATGTGGGGCATTTTTCACACCCCCACAAATAATTTAATGGTTTCCTGAAGCTCCGGGACTGTAACTGGTTTGGATGGGGTTGGGTAGGTCCCGAACCCACCTACTAAGCTAGAACTCGGGCTAATGGAGGATCCGCTGCTAGCTCCAGATCTCTCTCTCTCTACAGGGCTATTGCAACACCCCTTGATGATATGGGAGGTCAACCCCTACCCCGAGCCATCATGTGGCATGTAAGAGCCATCTTCAGAAAAGAGGGAAACAAGTGAGATTTCAAGAAACCAATAAAACACAATGCATGAAAGCGATAAAAATGAAGAAAAAATTCTAAGGGCATCATGTAGCCTCCCTTAGATAGGATACGAACGTCTCTGCACCAATTCTTAGGACTCTATTAGGTATTATAACTGTACAAGTAAGATTGACAAATCTGAGGCTAATAACAACATGTCACAATTAATTCCTCGAGTCATGATGTCACATATATAAACCACCAAGAGGTAAGCCAGTTTGTAACCCATGATGAAAGTAATGAGTATGAAGGTAGAAATAAGCAAAAAATACACTATAACAATAGAACAAAAAGAAGTGAAAAGCAAACCAAAAAGTATATATAAAAGATCTATCCTAGACCTGGAAGTCACGAGTGTAGAGCTGTCTAAAATGAAAATAAAAGTCCCAAAATTGGACCAAAGCAAAGTTGTCTCCAAAACAAAAGACAAGCTAAATAAGTAAAAAAGAGATAGGCTAATTTAAGAAGCTATGTGCTCTACCTCGTCTTCGATCCCAAAAAGTTGCTAATGGCACGAATAGTTAGCATTGGTAGCTAGTACTAGGACCTCTATCACAAAAATGATGCAAAGTGTATCATGAGTTCCAAAACAAGTTATGTATGTTCTAGAAAACTTTCTCATGATTTGAAAGATATGGCTAAGAAAGAAATTCAACATATGATTTAAGAAAAAAAAGATTTCAGTGAGCATAGTCTCATAACAAGATATGTTTTAGAAAATGCTTTTTGAGAAAAGTTTAAGATTTTTTTGGAGCAATATTTTAAACAACAAAATAAGACAATAGCGGAAGTGTCACAACCTGATTGCTCGAGTCATGAAGAAACCTACTATAACCCACCAGTAGTTAAACCAACCTGCAACCCTGGACGACAAGTAATGAGTATAAGGGTATAAATAATATGAAATCACACTATAACAATAGAAAAACAGAAGTGGACGTAAACAAAAAACAATATATTAAAAAGATCCCTCCCAATACTTGAAAGTCACGAGTACAAAAATGTCTAAAACTAACATACAAGTCCCAAAAGTGGAATGAATGAAAGTTGTCTCCAAAAATAAAATACTAGCTAAATAAGTATAGAAGGAGACATGTTGATCCAGGACGCCAAGTGCTCACCCTCGTCTCCTATCTCAAAAAGCTGATGATGGCACGAACTGTCACCACCGGTAACTGGTACTAGGACTAAGCAGTAAAGGTAAAAAATATAAAAAGATAGAATCTAGACATAAGTAGAGGTCAAATAAGAATTTAAATAAAAGCACATGAGCATACCAAATGTAAATCTAAGTAAAACTAAATTAAACTTTACTAGACCATATAAGCCCATAAGGTACACTCGTGCGCAAATTTAAATAAAACCAAAACGTACTCATAAGACTGACATGTACATAGAATACCTAAGCCTACAAGAGCGAAGTTTCACAAATCTGAACATAAGAAGTGAAAGTCGGGCTCCCATCCCAAGTAACCACAAATACCAAACAATGGGCTGCTCCCAGCCCAACTAGCAAGAGTGACATATCAATCTAGGCCATCTAGCCATCCATTCCATTTCCACGGGTGTTAGCCACCCAACTAGAATATGTGACCGGGGGTCATGTCAACTCTGAAGAGGATCTCAAATATATCAAGGTCGCCCAGCCAACCATAGGCGTAAGTTACCCGATGAGCAAGAGCGACCCGGGGGCATGTCGAATCCGAAGAGGATCTCAAAAATGAATACCAAGAACCCATGGAATGACGTCCACTCATAAGGAATCACAAGAAGGTCCCACGCCTAAAACACTCCAGTTCTTATCGCCCACGAAATAACAGTACATCAAGTAACACATCACAACTATATAAAATATGGAAGGAGAATAGAAGATCAATAAAGTTGCATCAATGCCTAAAATAAGGTTTATTCTATTAGAATCAAGTATGGTTATCCAATCTACAAGGATATAGTTTGTTCGGCTAACATGCCACAAGGATCGCACGACTAAGGCTAACACTATTTAACCTTAGTCTAAGGCCAAACATGCTCGAAAACCAATACAATTACAAACATTGAAGTCACAACAACATAGAATAACACACTATCCCAAACAATCATGATACTACAACAAAAACTATGGCTGGTTAAACCTACATATGACATCTAAGAAAGGGAAAATAAGAACAACTATGTACCCGCCCCAAGTCATTTTAATCAACCTGCATTCACATATTCAAGCTTAGTTTAATATAAAGGAAGCCGCAGGATACTTTAGGACTACCGCGCGCACTCTGAATCACAATAGGAGCGTCATGGCTAGAGGTAGAAAAAGCTCCAACCCCGACAATCTAAGTGAGGCGATGATTTCGAAGTAGCGGACCTATAGGTGTGACTAAACTCGCCGATCAGGCGTATACTGATGAAAATAAGATTCTTATGAGAGAATACCTCCAATACGTTCGTGCAGGATATACGTACTTGAATAGGAGGTACATAATAAGATTCACTATAATCTCACACTCTTTACGTCTTAATAAACCGTCGATCAGTTCAACGTGAGCTATTCTTAGTGTGGAATAGGGGTCTTTACAATACATTTTACTGATATATAAAAGACACCCGCATGCAAGATGTATTGGGGGTACAAAAAGAATCCTTTTTCTTTACAGCGGACCGGCTTGACAGGACCCCCCTTTGCTCTATCTAACTTGGACTGCGCTTCGGAGTCGATCGAGGGCCAGATCTTGATGTAGAAAGGAGCTCTCAAGATGAGGTGGAGAAGAAAGCTTACGATTCTGTTGGTGTGAAGTGAGCTCTCCAAAGCTATTCCTTTCCAAATAACCTCTGATACCACTCTATTAAAAATTAAAATCACACCGTGAATACATTATTTTTGCAATAAAAACACATAAAATGGAAATCGACCAATTTCATAGTAAAATGGGAATTGTGTGACTTGCACTAGAATTTCCAAAATTGACCTTGTCAAAAGGTCCTACAATACCTTGGGCTTGCTTTCCAAAGTGGAATACAATGTGGGATGGAAACCTTTATAATTTTAAAAGCACCTAGAGCCATGGTAGCCAATTAAAATACAAATTCACCTCAAAAAGAGGTTCATCAACTACTTTTGAACACCCACACACAAGGCCTTAATAATTATGAATGAAGATGACTTTGAATCACCTAATTCCAAGCCAAAATGAGATGAAATAACATTTTTAATATAATCACATTAAGCTGGTTAGGTCTGGTCTTTATTTAAAAGACCAGCTTAAATAACTCATCATGATAATAGGAGGAAGGATCGCGATCGTGGCTCACAAGAGTGATGACCATCAGGATCACCATCCTCATGTTTACAATGACTAAGTATAATAAAGGATGGTTAGCTCCTCATCGAGATCACAACCAAAGGCCTCATGGTCGTGAGCACTAAAAGGCCAGACTTTTGAAAATACAGCCAAGGGCCCACAAACAGAGTCAATGGACTCCTGAACGCAAAGGGTAATTAGGACCTATCCCATATGATGCACATCTGGTAGTTTTTGGCAAGTTTGAATCTCTGACGAGGTGTTCCGAATTTGTTCGTAACCCTATGCCTGTAAACTATATATGCAACACAATAAAATTTGACGTTACACACTCAATGGAGAAATATAAAATTCCATATGAGGTCATAAAAAATGGGTCCCACATCCAACTACATTTAATGTCAAAATCTGGAACACCTCGGATTGGGGATGAGGGAACAATAGCATGTTAGAACTTCAAAGTGCCATCCCATAAAGGCCAACCATGGCCCGTGGATGGGACCACATACTTTAGGTGGGTCCTTGGATAGGCACTAAGAAAATTGTCAAGGGCAGAAACCACGATCAGGACCCACGAACCGTCGATAGGTCCATTACTCGTAGCTAGGGAACTGTAGGTCAGGCCCAATTTCTCTGAATCTAGTGATGATTGAGTAGGCGGACCGTTCGTCAGTCCACGGTTTGTCATTGAGGTCTCGTGGGTCATGGTTGGCAATTATTTTAGGAGTAGTTGTGTCTTTTCCGAATTAAATTGTCTCTATACTATGTCATTTTGCCTATGTCTAAGACCCACATATAGTTTTTTCAACCCCAAATAAGTCCATTCAAGTCATTCTCCTAAAATTTCAAAAGAAGACCAAAGTTTTTCCTCTTTATAATATTTCTCTCTCTAGAACTTGAAGAAGAAGAAATGTTTGAAGCTAGGACCAAGGTCAAGTATCCATTCATCAAGATTTTGTGGGATTTGATAGTAAGGTCTGATAGATTTTCATCCATGGAATGCTTTCATACATGGAGCCCCTAAGATTTCCCCAATTGAAAAGTAGAATTCCCCAAGTTGAATTAGGATTTTCTTCTAAGTTGTGGGTCTTTGTATATAGATTCAATTGAGTGAATCATGGGGGTTTATGCTTAAATTGAGTGGATAAAATGATTTTATGATGAATTTTCATGTACCCATGCTTAACCCGTGAATCTAAATAGGAATTGATGTAAATGAGTTTTATGCTATGAAAGGAGCAATTATAGGTTTAGATTTATTTTTATAGGATGTATGAGATACATTATGAGTTGCCTGAGATTGAAGCATATATGATGAATGATGATATGAATGACTTTGAGAGTGAATCCCATATATTATTGTTTATTTTTGATGTGATTGTTGTGGAATGCATTATTTCTACTTGATTTCCTTTATGAATGTATGAATGTGAAAGACATTCTCACATTGAATGATTCTAGATTGAAAGACTTGTTCACCTAAAATGAATCTAGGTTTAAAGACTTAAATTAATGAGGCTAGAGGTGATTACCCATGAACTCTAAATTAAAATAGAATATGAGGAAGTACATTATTTCATAAAGCTGAACAAGAGGCGACTACCCATGATTCCTCTTAGAAAGACAAGAGTCGAATACCTATGTCATATTATGTTGGACTAGAGGTGAATACCCATGATCCTAAGCGAATGGACTAGAGGCGAATACCCATGACCCCATAGCAAGTTTGGCAAAGGGAGAGTACCCACGTTCCTATAATGTAAGTTGGACAATAGGCGAGTACCCATGACCGTAACGTAAGTTGGACTAGAGGCGAATACCCATGATCCTTTATGTAAGGCAAGAGGCGAGTACCCATGAGCCTTTATAATTTCGGCAAAGAGATAATTTCCCAAGTCTTTAAAAGTAAGCTATAAGATGTAAAAGGATATGATGAGTGATAAGCTTGAATTGTTGCTTAAGTTTCCTTCCATGATGAGTAAGACTAGAGGTGGTGACCCAAGTCTTGGCTAAGTATGATTTGAGGTTACTACAAGAAGTACTCCTATGTTATGATGATCTATTATGTGCATTGATTATGCTTACGTTGTCTAATGCTTATGTTTATGCAAGCTATCATATTTAGTACGTTCTTATTCTAACGCATACTCTTGCCTACATTTATTATCCAAAGGTAGAATCCGATAATCTGATTCTCATCCTTGTGGCAAGGATCTTAGTAGAGGCAAAGACTTGAATATTGGTGAGTCCTCATAGAATTCGAGGATTTGACCACTATTTCCTTATGTTCTTCAATTCTAGTTTGTGAACATTGTTGTATGGGTTGTGTCCCAAGTCCACAAACCCAATATGTACCATGGACACTTCACGACACCCTAGATAATCCGTTCAGGGTTGCACAGTCCATTAAGGGTGTTTAGAGGCACCATCCAGGTACTGCCTGGGAAGGAGTCACCAAGACGGTGCCTTATACGACTTGTACTGACTTGGACCGCCCGTTTAGGGTCCTTAAAAGTTACGCAGATAGTGTGGTTGCAACCAAAGGTCACTATGAAGGACCACAGACACCTATACGTTCTGTGAAGATACACATGGACTGTGAAGTCATCCATGGATGAGACTTATAGACTTTGAGTTTTGGGTCAAATTCAAATGATCATATCATTCAGCACAAAATGAGTTAGGTGGTCAATGACATATAATATTAAAAACCTTTGAGTCCTCTTTCCAACACTACAAAGTTTGCCTAATTACAATCCTAGAGTAATAAATTATGCCCGTGTTAGTGAAACCTGTCGAGCAGGGCATCATCACAACCCACTAGACATGCCATGATGCTTTAGACGACTTGTCAAGCCTCTCGGGAGAGGCACTTTGTCAAATTTAAGTCAGGGTTGTTTGGTATTTTCCTATGCATTGGGTACTTAAACTACGTCATTTCACTTTGTCTAATCCTAGTGCACTAGTGAGAAACTATTTAAAAAGTCCATTATCCTAAAATCATTAGACTTTGATAGAAAAAAGAGAAATAGGCGACAATTTTCTCTCAAGAAAAAGCAAAGCTCTCCTTCAAGTTCACCCCTGAAATCCAAAGGATTTCCTTGTAGTTTTCTTCCCCAGGTATGTAAGATTTCATTAGTGGGTTACTTTCAACCATTAGATTCCTAGAATTCAGTCAATTCTTCAGCTTCTCCATACTTTGTTCAGACCTAGGATTCCTAAATCTTAGGGATTCAATGGAACTTAGTTATTATAGTTTTTATGATATTAATTACATGTTTCTTGGAGAATTATTATAGTCTTATATATGTATAAAATTGAGAAACCCTAGCTTGTGTTAATCTGTATTTTATGAATTTACTTGCTAGGCAGATTAGTCAAAAAATCATGCCTCAGAATTTGAATGTCATATCTTTCAGTATATGTATGATGCATTTCAGATAATTATCAGTATTTTAACCTATTTAGTATTTAAGTTGAATTTTTAGCTTTATGTTCAGTTGTAAGTAAACTAAGCATCGAGTTGGACTAGTTCTCAACGTACCCTCAAATCCCAAAACTACTTTCCATCGTAAGATTATAAGTCCCCTCTGTTGGGTATCAACTTTAGTGATCACGCCACAACCATGACTTTATACCTTCGCAAGGTATATTTGGTCCTCTTGATGGAGCGTATACATCAGACTCCCTGTTTAGCTAATGTGGTTTATGTCGGTTAATACTATCTTCCATAGTTAGATTCATGTTGCATTGACCATGTATTCAGTATTTTGTTATGTATTCAGTTCAGCATGATATATATTTATCATTAGTACTTGGTTGTTGCACCCAACTTTGTTTTCATTTATGCTTCAGTAAATCTATTTCCTTGTTTAGTTCTTATATTGTTCAGCTTAGTCTATATCACATATGCTCAGCATTGCACCACATATTTGCGTGATGTAGGTTCAGATACTTAGCATCCAAATTACGCATAACTCAACTTCCAGCCCATACTCAAAAAATTCAGTGGTGTCCTCATCATTCGAGGGAATTTCTTTATTCTTTTAGTTTAGTTTAGTTAGTTCGTTACTAGTTTTAGTATTTGAGAGTTAGTGAAGGACTTGTCCCATCAACTCATCAGTATTAGAGGCTTTTAGACATGATACAAACTCACTTGTTTTTGGGTTGTTCCACATTTTAACTCAGTTCTAAGTTGAACTCTTTTAGATTTATTCATCTATCAGTTATGCTTCCGCTTACTTAGAATTATTTCAGCATGCTTGTGATATGCCAACTTCAGGGTTAGGTTGTGGTCAGTTGTGATACTAGATCCCGTGTTACATGTATGGGCTAGTCTCGGGGCGTGACACTTTTATCTTCCTACAATACTTGTTCTCTCATTTCAATCTTTTCATTTTCTTTCTTGCACTTGTTAATATAAATATGAAATCAGTTAAACTTTTCCATAAAGCATTTCTCAGTTGATTTTTTTCATTTGACATACTTAATTATCATCTATGACATACACAATCAATTTATAGACTTAGATCATTGGTGAATATTAAAGATAGATGAATCACACTACACATAGAATCTGGTCAAAAATATTGAGTGAAATGAGGTATACCCAGGCAAGATTGTTGCAGCAAGAGTTTTTCCTTTTTACTATTGTTTTTGTTAGGTATCCTCTTTGTTTGTTGTTCATTCTTTTAAAAATTTATTTTAATATTTATTATCATACAATTGGATTTGGTTATATAAATTTTATCAATGATGTAGTACTTACTGATTTTCAATAGAAAATAGTGTTACCTTTGTTATTCCTATATTGTTCTGATTAAAAAAGATTAATTCCAATATTAGGCTAATTACCAATGGACATTACTTCTTTACTTCCTCTTCTGTTTAGTTTTAGCAACAATAAGAAATGAATCATGTGATGTCATGGGACCACATTATAAATATTCCCTCTTATTTTTCACCTACCTATTATTAGTATATCTTCTTTGCTTTGGATTGTTAATTACAATTTAAAGTCAATGATGATACATAGATTTTTATTTTTATCATGTTTTATTTTTTGAAGTTGAATATAAAATTGTATGTAATTAAAATCTAGCCTTCTTAAGGATGCAAATTAAATCTAATGTTACGTAATTTCAGTTTCTTTCCTAATTTACTCTCTTCCTTTTAGACTGAAATTATTAACAAAAACAATCATAAATTATAGGTAATCATTTCATTAAATAGGTATATCTCAACTCCTATGATATAGAAGTAGAAATATATAAAATATGTATAAGAATATAACCCGAATCATTATAAATCAAACCTATATTTTTATAGAATTTATAAATTGCAAATACATATCGAAATTAGCTTCGTAGTAGGAAGAAAAAACTAAGGACCTAAACATACTTCTAAAAATTAATAAATAAAGTTTAATTTATATTTCCTGAACCGTGCAATGCACGTGTCCAAAAACTAGTGAAATATGTATGTCCTTATCATAAGCCTTCTTGTAATCTGGAAATTCGACTTGCTTATGGACATGCTACATGCTGATGCCTTTGAATCAAATTGCCTGACACTAACTAAGCATAGAGTGATCTAGTTTTACCAAAAAATATGCTGTAATATGACAAACTGCTAAGATGGATATGCGATCATATAATATTAAATAAAATTTAAAATGATCCATATTCCCTAGAAGTGCAAGTAGCATTGAGAATGAAACAGAGAAATGTGCTTGAAATGGTTTGACATGTCTTTTGTCGACGTACAGATTCACTGGTTTGTAGGTGTAAAAATATGGTGAGTAAGGTGTTGAAAACAAAACGAGGAAGAATCTTGAAATGCTTACAAATCTAGGATAAATGCATACTTAGTAAAAAAAATATAGCACAATAGAAGATAAAGAACCATATATAGATGATATCTAGCCATGTAGAGTAGGATTTAGTGTTTTTTAAGAACTTCTAATATTGTTTTATATATTTAACTTAGTTTTTGCTTTTATTTTATTTGGTATGATGAAGAAGTGTGTTGAACGAACTTAGCGGAGCAGTCAATATTTGGTATAGTCAGTTCCATCTTTTTGTTGACTTGAGACACAGTTATAAATTTAGAGACACTGTCATTGTCCCCTCTAGAAAGGTGAATAGGGGTTGGACATATGAATCTATTTGGCTTCTTATTATACTCAAACTCTTTGAAGATACTATTGCACACGTGTTATATCCTCTAAAAATGCAATGGAGAATCTAATATACACTATGTGACATGTTTGAAGAGTCTCAACAACATACATAGCGTTTGTACATGTACTCAATACATATTTATGAAGTGAGACGTATGAAGGAGGGGCGTTTCAGCGCATGAGCATGGCTGCAACAATTAGCTAAGAAAGAATTCCATCCACTTTGTCTGTACTTTTGCTGCAGTTATCAAATTGAAATACACCCTCGTTAGTTTGAGATCAACATGGAGAAATTAAGCGAAAGCAAGCATCAAATTAGAAGAAGAAACAAGTAAAAATATATACCATTGTTGTGATTTCAGACAGGCACATGATTGGTTCACAGCTTCCGGGTGACCCCAATCATATTTCTGTAATATACATATTGGTGTCAAGTTAGATGCAGGTAGATACTCAAAAACAAAACATAGGAGTTTGTTTTTTACTTACTTTGATAATGACGCCAATACAGTCGTTTCCTTCATTCTCTTCAACATCTTCCTTAATCCTCAGAGCTAAAGTTTCCAGAGGTTTGTTCTTGCACATAATCAACTTAATTTGTTTCAGTGTTGGAATATTTGCAAAGCTAAGGGGGATCTCCTCAAGATTGTAGCACTCTCTTATAACAAGTGTGTCATGACCAAGACCGTCGTGATTGACACCCACACTAACTCTCCGGTGGGAGAACCATTACTACAGTTCAACTAACAATATAAAGATACGGAAGTAGGTTTAAGTGACTAAATTACTTTTAACGAGTTCTCATAAACTCCAAAAGTTTAATAAAACAAAAGAACTAACATGAATGCGGAAATACAACCCCTAGAACATGAAAGTCAATGTACCAAAACTCTAACAATGACAAGTCTAAGAACAAGGGGTACAACACCGAAACTAACAAGCACCTTAAACAGTAGTTCGAGTCCAAAAAGAGTGGACTCAAACAAGAGATCCATGACAGCCTGAAAGAACTGACTCATCCTTGAATTCGGTCATACTCAATAGTAACCTAGTTGAGTTTTATCAATAGCCGTCGTAAAATGCCCCGTACTCAACAAAAATAAGAGCAAGTGCAGTATCAGTACACAACCACAATGTACTGGTAGGATCACACGGCTATCCAACTAAGTGAAACATATATAAGTAATTGCAACAATAACCATGTAACATACCGAATATCAACAATATTGATTAACACAATATTTATAGCATAAGAGAATTAAACCACGACCACTCTTAAAGTCCACTTGTGCAATGCATGAATGAAGTCCCATTCCCCCACTCACACAAACTAGAACTCTTTGAGAAATCATAAGTCATAGTCTATATTCATAGTTCAGAACAATAGGTCAATATATTACAAGTCTGTGGTCCTCTCATGGAACCCAAACCCAAACTGTTAGTGCACCAGAACATGATACATGATCCCATAGTTATGCCGGGACGTGGATATCCAATCCCATCTTTTATATCGGAACGTGCCTATCCAATTCAAGTTAGTTATGCCAGAACGTGGCAATCCGATCTATTCAACACATCACAACCACAACCACAGTAACAATATATATTCACAATCATACAACAAGAGGTGATTCATGACACATAATTATTCGTTCATACTCATTTACAATTAGTGTGATCAATAATGTAAGATTCACATACATACATGCACCATAATGAAGCAAAACAAACATATATCACATATATGAAATACCAACCATCACCTATCTCGAATCCAAGATTGAACCCCCTAAGGCCCTTGAATCTCCCCTTCCCAGATACCTTGGACTTGTTCTAGGTCTACTGACAATTAATATACACAAGGATCAACAATTCTGGATATTTGGATTATAACAAACCCAATAACCCTAGACCAAACCCTTTATCCCCCATACCCCAGGTTAGGGATTTTTCCACCATACGTTTCACATCAAAACCCTTCCCCATCGATAATAACCCAAGAAAATAGGTTCTACGGATTCAAAAAGTTAAAATGTTATCTTTAGCCTCAAGAATGGTGAAAACCGTCAAGAAAACCCCTAGGGTCGTTCCTTAGCTCTCAAAGTCAAAAAGTGCAGAAAAATAATATTTTTGGGGTTTATTTATGAATTTAAGTCATGTCTATCCTTCTATGGCAGACACCATCCCACTCTGACGGCTTTCACGGAGAGAGAATGTTACAACGTTAACTCTAAGATCATTTTTGGGAGTTGTACTCGCCCGAATTCAATTGTGTAAAGTCTTACAGGTTCCTTATAGTCCTAGCTATACATTCATGTAATCAAATTCTTAATTAAATCAATCATTCCTTACTATATTTTCCTAGACATCATTGAATCAGATTTCGTCCATATCTGGACTAGGCTTGGAATTCCAAGTTACTACCAAAAAGTTTTCTGGCCCAATTCTTTTCTCGTTCTCTTTTCTATAATGATGGAACCCGGTCGTTACAATCTATACAAAATTACACATCACTCGTCCCCAAGTGATAAACTAGGGATGATTGGCTAAAGTAAGGGTAGAGTAGTACTTTAATCGCTGAACAACAGGGGATACTTGTCTCACATGTCCTTAGCTTCCGAACATCGGGATCAAGAAGTGAAATCGGTTATTCTTCATTCAGAAGGTATTTTTTAACAAAATAAAGTCTCACTTTATGGTATAATATCTGTCCAAAACCAGTCAATTGAATACCTACACATCCTTTTATGCAATGCCTTAACGAAGTCATCACAACACTCGAGTAATAATTATTGTTGTATGTATACTTAACTAACATCAAAGCTATTCTAAATTATCACCTACGTTGATCGTACACATGTCTGCAACATATTATCAAGTACTTCCACACAAACCTCAGGTCGAATCTTTTCTCAGATAACCATGATAAAATTCTAACTCAATACTCGCTACAATTAGAGGTGGACTGGATCCAACCAACACAAACACATAATACTCAAACAATCATATTCCTTATCAACATATCCATCTCACAACATAAATTTCCATAAGCTTAAGTTATAAAAATTTGATCTTTAGACAATAATTTCTCCTCGAGGGATATGTCCAAGCATACAAAACCCTCCAACAACACCATTGAAACGTTAGATTTTAGTAATTGTACATTTACTCTTAAGAAAGTAGAATTGGAGTCAATGATCCCCATATTCAACCTTACATAGTCGATACATGACTTCGACGACTATATGAATATTAAGATTGACGAACAACCATAAATACACATGGTAACTATTCTATAAGCTCTCATAAGAAAGGTGGTACATGTAGAACCAATTTTAACTACTTCAAAACAACACCAAATGTGTCATCTGAATTAGCCAAGACTTTCCAATCATCTCACTCAACCAAGAGAACATCACAGGACTAGTACACATGATCCTCCACTAAGGATTTGATGCTTATTGTTACCAACGACACTAACCTGTGGTTTGAGTGTCTACGATTGCTGATAGTATAGTAACCCAACCAAGGGTTGGGGTCGTCTCCCAAGGTAGTGGTTTTGAGAATACTCAACTATAATTCCATTCTAATTAGTCATAGCTAAAGATATTAATGGATAAAACATTGTAAATCAAAGGGGTAACACAAAAGTGTCAAATATCAATTGTTTTTTTGTCACAAGTATAGTAAAAGTAGTAAAAATGGAAAGAAAATCAAGTATGGGGAGAAAGTCTTGGGGTGTGACCGCAGTACAAGTTGAGATAAATCATTGGGTACATGTTTTCGATAGGAAATTTGCAAGATAATGGTGACTAGGCTAAGGCCGCTAAGCTTTAGATGAAAATAAATTCTCTCTCAAGCAACATCCTCAAATCAATGTGTTCCTCTCGGACACCCATTTGACGCACGAAGGCCAGCCTATGACTTACCCCATTCACACTCCCGAGCATAGTGTTAGGATATGGGACTAGGGCTCACCCTCTTGGGTTAAACCTCTTATCGACCAACTCCTTAGGCCATCTGTCTAGCACTTTTGGTTTCACGACCTCCCTCTCGAGCAAGACAAAAACACATGGATGGATTTTTATTTGCAACTACACACCCATTAACTTAAGCCACAACCACTAGGTGAAATCACCATTAACTTAAACCACAACCCTTCTTCTATTTCATCACCGTTTTGTGCTTGCCTTCAACATCTTCATTATCTGGACCATTGGGCGGTATAGCATTGCTTCACGAAACTCTTCGGCGAAGGCCGTATACTCCTTTTATTGCCTTTTTGTTCCACTTCCTTCAGGGCTTCGCATGACGGACCAAAGGGCGGAGTACGTCCCTTTGGTGACTCACGAATTGTACTTGGCGATGTTCAGACTTCAACTTTTTCATTCTTTTTAGTCTTTTTGTTCCTTTTTGCACGTAAGTGTCCATGCTTGCACTAAAACTTCAAATACCTAAAACGTAAGAGTTTTCATAAGATATTGCGACTAAATAAGCATTTGAGGATACTATTTCTATCAAAATAAAGCCCAAAATGAGTCCAATTTGTGGACTCATCAACACCCCCAACTTAAACTTTTGCTTGTTCTCAAGTAGAACTCAAGTTCATCCGTTGAATTAGGATATCTAAAATAGTGCTACACAAGACTCAATCATGAACATACACAACAATACTCATACTACTTATGCAAGGATCAATTGTGTACTCAAAGATTCAAGTTGTAACACACAACTACCAAAATTCTCATGCTCACAATACTTGCTACTAATGCAAGTTCAAGTTCAACAACTGCATCTGAATGCCCTCAAACAAAGAATGATTCCATATTGACACACATGGGTTAATCAATTTAAGATCATGAACCAGATGCATTGCTCACACTAAAAAAGAGGAACACAATGCATGTTTTCACTCATAGGTTTGCCCTTATTTTTCGATCAACTTTTGTTCGGCTTACTCAAGATCAAAAAGGTCATTTAAGGCTTGTAATGGGTCTGATTGCAAAAGTATGGTCATTTATTCTTAGTGACTAAAAATCCTCATGAATTGTGGAGCACACAACACATCTTTTTCTTTACCTTCTTCTATCAATTTTACTAATGCTTCTAAGTCATTCTATTTTCTACTCCATGGATTGCTTGGAAATCCAATTCTTTTGCATTTTTATTCCACAGTTCTTTTTTTCATTCTTTTCTTTTATTATTTTTTTATATGGAGGGTTTCCATTTTTCACAATATCATGAGTTAAAGGAGACTTTTGTTTCACTTTTTGTCTTCTCCTTTTCCTTTTCACCACACCCCCGCTTAAGTTGGCTATTCATTAAATCAACAGTCATGAGTATTATGGGTGGTAGATCAAGTAAGGTCCAGGGTTCATCAAGTTTATTCCAAAGAAAGTCAAGGCTCAAAGGCTGTTCAAAAGAGTTTCACACTCTCACGGGTAGGTAAGAGAAGATATATATGTTGAATAGGCTCACCTGTTTAAAGTTGCCTAAGATGATTTCAAGAGCAAACTAACAAAATCAATCGAACTAATAGGGAAAGTTTTAGGTTTATTCATGCATGGTTCAAAGTAAGCTCATCACACAAGGAATCAATACTAAAGTAAAATAAGGCTACACACTTTCGCTAGTGTGTAAAGATCATCACAATAGAAATAAATTTCATACATGACTAATAACAACGAGATGCCAAGAGTTCACATATTGTCTATGCAACTTCATTTGATCTCGTTGTCTCCGTACATTCATGTTTATTTGATTGAAAGCACTATTCAAGTTATCGGTATTGATCAAAACCGAGACTTATATTTGTACGAGAACAACCACTTTCAACACAAGAGGTGGCGAAAATCTTTGAAAAAGAATTTTTTTTGGAAGGGTACAAATTGTTTGCAATTAAACTAAAAGAGGAGTCATAAGATCAAATAATTGCACAAGCAATATCACAATATAATTTTAAACAGACAACCCAAATATGTACAAAAACACAAAAATCCATAGCAAGCAAATTAAAGTGAGCTTCACCTCACCAATATTAAAAAACTAAATTTGTCCTCAAATATATAACAATAAACTAGAGGTCCAATAAAGAAAGGCAAGATCGGGTTAGAGAATAATCTTGGCTTCAGCAAATGTAGCGTTAAATAGAAGGTATGCTGGGTTCATTGGGTACAATGCCGAGTGATTCATCAAGCTCTCTATAATTATTTTCCGCAGTCCAATGCGCCTATATTAAATCCACATTCTCAAATGATACCTTTTTGTTCATTGGCTTGCAACTTATCAAGTTCGTTCCCATTCGGTGACAAAAATTTGACTTATAAGAGACTCGGCGCATTGCCAAACAAACTTTTACTTCACCGAGTTTTACAAAACTTCTCAGCAACTGTAGATATTCAAACAGTAGTAACCATCGTGGTCGCTGATCGGGTGGGAGAATCGCCAAAACCTTCATGATATTGCTGAGTTTCACAGACTACAGGATTAGTGGGTGCCTTGAGTAAAACAACATAATAACATTGATCACCGTCATCTTTGGCGACTCGTCAACTGGGACTGATGCACACCATTCTCCACCATTTTAGCACCTACTGCACTTCAATCTATAAAACTAACACTCCATTATTTAACTAGTATGAAGATACAAGAAATAATGGGGTTTTGGGTTGCTTCCCAAACAGTGCCTGAGTTAACTTCACGGCACGACACAATTAAAGACTACTCTTCGCCCTCGGAATTACCCATGGTGTAATTAGGTGTATCCTCGGAGAACAAAGGATAGTTACCCATCATCAAATGGGTGATTTGAGCATCCTGTACCTGAATGGTCATGTAGTTCAAAGTAGTTACTTCGTTTAGCATATCAATGTTTTCCCTCATATCATTTAGTTTGTTGTCATGATCGTCAAGTTTTTATTTGATAAGTGAAGGGGTATCGTCACATTGCACACCCTCATGCCTCTTTCTCTTTCTACACTCTGGAATGCAGAAGTTCTTTTACTTATGCCTGGCTTGCTATTTTAATCCCATTACCCGTTTCACTAGAATATTTACTTGCGCAACCAGTTTATCCATTCATATTTCTTTTGGCTTTTTTGTTGGTTTCAACTATTTTATCAAGTAGTGTTGGAACAACTTTGTAGGGTTGGTTTAATATTCCGCCTTTGAAAATGTGCTCAACTATGTTTCTATTTTCAGGTTCTAGACCTCGATAGAAGCAGTCCACTAGTGTCTTATCAGGCATTCCATGAGATAGGCATGTGTGCAAAATTGTTTTGAACCTCAACCACAATTCCAGAATTTTCTCCTCTCCTGCATGTTTGAACATCAATAAGTTATTCCCGAGGTTCAATAGCTTCAGGAGAAATTGACCTTTGTGATATCAATAGTGCTCATCCACTTGTGTTTCTCTGTGTTGGTCCTCAAACGAGCAAAACAAAACTACAACTAAGGATAGTAAAACTAAGACTAAGAAAAATAAGACTTTCAATTAACTACATATTCATGTGACACCACTTCACAGAAACAATGCCATTTTGATGCTCATCGTGATCAACGACACTAACCTACAATTTGAGTGTGTACGATCGTTGATAGTTTAGTAACCCAACCAAGGGTTGAGGTCATGTCCTAAGGGAGCGTTTTCAAGAAGATGAAGTCAAATAGAATTTCATTGAAATTAGTCGTAGATAAAGAGATTAACGGATAAAAACATTGTCAATCAAAGGGGGTGACACAAAAGTGTCAAGTATCGATGGGGGATTTTGTCACAAGTATAGTAAAAACAGTAAAAATGCAAAGAAAATCAAGTAGGGGGAGAAATTCTTGGGGTGGTGAACGCAATATAAGTTGAGATAAATCATTGGGTACATGTTTTTGATAGGAAATTTGCAAGATAATGGTGAGTAGGCTAAGCTTTAGATGAAAATAAGTTCTCTCTCGGGAAACTTACCCCATTTCAAATGTATTCCTCTCGGACACCCATCTGCCGCATGTTGGCCATCCTACGCCCTAACCCACTCACTTTCTTGAGATGAGTATTAAGATATGGGACCAGGGCTCACCTTCTCGGGGTGAACCTCATGTCGACCCAATCTTTAGGCCATCAATCTGGCAGTCTTGGTTTCACGACCTCCCTCTCGGGCAAGCTGAAAACACATGGGTGAGTTTGTATTTGCAACTACAAACCCAATAACTTTAACCAAAACCACCAGATAAAATCACTATTAAAATACATCTGACCTATCAACAAGCAAGACCCAACGATAATGTCAAGTCATATTTACTAAATCAAACCCCAAGAATGGGGTTTTTTAGACACACATTAAGCAATAACAAAATACACCTGTACTAAAATCAAATGGGGTATCAAAAATTAAACCTTGATTTAAGCACATGAAGAAGAATGGAGAAGACCCACTTCAAACTTGGGGAAGATAAAATCCTTTTTTTTAAGTCTCCCAAAAAACCCTTTCCAAACTTCAGAGAAAATAAAAGGAAAATAGTATTCTAAAATAAAAATTATGATAATGTTTTGATCTCTCTAAAAATAATAACCAAGTCTAATATTTTTAACTTTCAAATTAAGTGCTTCGGAGGACCATTCGGCGAGATTAGTTGAGATTGCCGAATGACTCGGAGACTCCCCCTTCTTCTGTTTCATCGTCGTTATGTGCTTCCCCTAAAAATCTTCATGTTTAAAGCCATTGGGAGGTATAGCATTGCTGCGCAAAACTGTTCGGCGAAGCGCCGACTGCTCTATTCATTGTCTTTTTGATCCACTTCCTTCATTCAGGGCTTTGCATGCTGGAAAAAAGGTTGGAGTACGTCCCTTAAGAAACTCGCCAACTCTACTTGGTGATGCTCAATCTTAAGTTTCTTCGTTCTTTTAAGCCTTTTGGTTTAGTTTTGTGCGTAAGTGTCATGCCCTGAGCATACACCCTGGGCGAGACTGACACTCGAAGATCATGGCTGGCCTCGAGCGAACCATAGGCCCGCCTTACTTACTCAGTGGAAGACTTAAACTCAACAAAGATAAGTTCTTGCAATAAAACTGAAATGTTATAAAAGAACATTCAACTGGCAATAAAGGTAAACTCAAGTCTCAACATGGAATAATGACAATGGAAAGACTAAAGAACTAACATCTGAATGTCTGACTATCTATCAAGCCTCTAAAACAACTATAGTAGATGTTGGGACAGACCCCACAACATCTAATATAGAAAATACTGAAAGTAATAAGAGGAGTCCTTCTGAACGCAAGGAAGCTCACCAACTGATTATGGATTGCTCAACTTGATCAATGGTGTTCTGGATGCCGATCCCCGTTACATGTATCGACATCAAATAAGATGCAGGCCGTATGGCATCAATACATTGAATGTACGAGTATGCGAGTTGGAATGCAAAATAATATTGGCTTCAAATAGATTATGAGAAAAACAGTTACCTTGTCTCTGCTCAACTCATGAATACTTACCAACTCATTTAATTTTAAAGCAGTTTTAGTCAAGTGCAATATAATAGAAAAACGATTTAAAATATGATGTCAACAATGTGTATATGCAAGGATACAAAATAACTCTTAAATGTATATAAAATACAATAAACTCATGTATATAAAAATACGATAATTGCTTTGGGAGTTTCTCTAACCGAAAATCATCACGTAAGAGCTATAATGATGATACAACGATCTACCTCACGCTGACAGCGCATCCTATACAATGCAAAAGGTATAGGACCTAAACTGCCTAATGGATCCATATTCTACTGTGAAAAGGGTTCATCCAAAAAGTATGACCCTCTTCTACCCATGGTGGCTACATGGTTTTATGGACACGTGAGTTATCTGAACTCATGCTCGTCCCTAATTCGGAGCTCAATACTGCTTTTAATATATATTGTCTCTTAATTTTTTTTAAAACATACGTTTTCTGTGGATTGAGGTTACTGCTAAAAAACATAGCTCAAAGGCTATCTTCAAAATCTCAGTTTCCTTGCTTGCTTCATTTAGAAAGCTATTACTCTTTTATGAAAAACTAGCCTGAAGGCTCTTTGGAAATCTCTTATTTAAATGTGAAAACATTTTTATACTTATTTAGGAATACTTAGTCCCCATATACTTCTTTGAAGAAAAGACTTCAACTTTACTCTAAACAAAACTCAAAACATAAGTCTTAAAACAAAGTTCAAACGTTTGTAAAAGACTTATGAAAACATGAAATGAACTTGTCTTAGTTGACTCTTGACTTCTCTTAACCTTGATCTTATTTGCTCTTGACTTGACTGTTAACTTATCCTTGAATTTGAAGTTATAGATTCAAGGTTGTCATTTATGTTTTTGATGAATTCTATATGTTTAGAAGTCATTTGGAGTAATTAAAATCATTAGGAAATGTTAATACACTATAGAAAGGCTTAAATGGACCAAATCCTAAAAAATAGGTGAATAATACCGATTCGGGCACGTTAGGGCCTTTCCACAGGAACACCAAAGTTCAGAGGTTCCATTTGGGTGCACTACAGGCGCGCCGCCCCAGGACCTTTGGCGTAGATGGGGCGCGCCGAGCCAAAATCTCCCCAGGTTTTGCGGGACAAATTTTCTTCTCGTTCTCTGACCTTAAATCATTTTAATTCGACTCTTTTTCTCGAATTCACTTTTGATGCATGTACCCACATCATGTATAAAATTATCTAACCCAATGAACTCAAGAAATAACACTTCTTCATCGAGGAAAGTCCTAAATTTAAATTTATGTTCAAGAACGAAAGTAATTCAAGAACAACCAACAAGAACATTCAATTTCAAATCTTTTTAGAACTATTTAATGCTTAATCAAACATGCTTCGCACCTGGGTGAACGAACCCTACGTTATGGAAGACTCACATACCTTTTTAAGGATCAGCCCCAATGAAATCGACCCTCAAAGCTCAAAATTTTCTTGGCGATTTCTTGATTTCTCTTCTCTTTTCTCCAAGCCCTAGCGTGAATTATAATTTTCTTAAATTGAAAAAGTCTTATTTTACCCCAATTAATACATAAAAATGAATTAATACACTTAAATAAGGAAAAGACTAATTTTCCATCCCCAAATCCGGTTTGAACTTTCCTTAATCCAACTACCCAACTTCTCGAAGACATAACCCACTCATACAAACTCGAGATCACACAAACTTGGCGGTGTTGGAAAGATCATTCCAAGAGATATCCAACCATATCTCGAACTACACCTAAATCATCATGAATAGGAGTTATGATAGTTGGAAGTTGACCAAAAACTCATTTTTTAACTAAAAAGTTTCAAGATTTCCTTATACTTTACAAAATAAGTATTTCTATATTTTTAAACTTCTTTTTAGTTCATTCTAGTTGCGAGATGTTACAATATCTCCCATTTGGGAATATTCATCCTCGAATGAGGTTATTCTTACAAGGCTAAAGGTTGTAACATCAAGTTCAATCACCCAACACGCAATTGCAACAAAAACATGCTTACTCATAATTTAGATAGTACTAAGGAGAAAATTAGTACCTTGGTATGCATTTTCTCTGGATTCGAAGAGATGTGGATATATATTCTTCATATCTTCTCCGGCTTCCAAGTAGCTTCTTCAACAATTTTTTTTCCTCAAAAGGACTTTGACTGACGCAACCTCGTTTGTTCTCAACTTGCAAACTTGTAGATCTAAAAGTTGCACAGGATACTCCTCAAAAGACAATTTATGCTTGATCCCAATATTTTTTGTTGGTATGATCAAAGAAGGAAAGCCCATGCACTTCATCAACATGGAGACATGAAATACTGGATGAACACATGCTAACTCTTGTGGTAGCTCAAACTCATAAGCTACATTGCCAATTCTCTTGGATATTCTATAAGGTCCAATATACCGGGGACTTAACTTCCCCTTCTTACCAAACCTCATAAAACCCTTCATGGGTGAGACTTTCAAGTTAACCCAATCATCTACTTATAAATTTAATGCTCTTCTCCTAACATCCGTGTAGGATTTCTGACGACACTTTGCCGCCCTCAACCTCTCTTGAATCACTTTCACCAACTTCAAACCATCCAATAGGTAATCTTCATCTTCTCCTATAAAGAGCTTTATATAGAGCCATTTGGATGCTCGAGTGGTAACTATTTTTGTAGGAAAACTTATTTAGAGGTATGTGATCATCCTAATTCCCTTTGAAATCAATCAGCATGCCCTCAAACTGTCCTCTAACGTCTGAATAGTGTACTCTGCTTGCCCATCTGTCTGAGGAACAAAGGCAGTACTTAAGTTCACCTTTAAACCCAAGCCTTTCTGAAATGATTTACAGAAGTATGCAATAAATTATGCACATCTATCTAAAATAATGGAGACCGGAATTCCATGAAGTCTTACCACTTCTTGAATATACAACTTAGCATAATCTTTTGCTAAATGGGTAGTTTTCACCATAAAAAAATGGGCTGAGTTTTTCATTCTGTTGACAATCACCCAAATAGAATCATGCTATTTGCAAAACGTTGGTAATCCTGTGATGAAATCCATATTAATCATCTTCCACTTCCATTCCAAAAGTTCTTTATTCTAGGCCAAACAACCAGGCCTTTGGTGCTCTACTTTAACTTGTTTTCAATTTGGGAACCTAGCAACAAACTCCGCAATGCCCTTCTTCATACCATTTCAACCAATATACCTCTCTAAAGTCATGATACATTTTCGTGGAACCCAGATGAATGGAATATATGGTGCTATGAGCTTCCTGCATGATTCTCTCTTGGATTCCATCCATCATTAGTACACACAGTCTACCTTGATATCTCAATACACCATCTCCCCCTTGTTCAAAAGCTAATACCTTTTTCTTATAAACATTTGCTTTCATTTCAAGCAAAATGGGGTCTTGGTCTTTCTTTCTTTTTTACTTTAGACACTAATGAAAACTCAACCACATTCATCACAACTACTCTTATTTCTATAGAATCCATGAGTCAGACTCTTAAGCGTGCCACTCTATGCACATTTTTGGCTAGTTGTTTCTTCTCTTCCACAAGGTAGGCAATACTACCCATAGTAAATCTCCTTAAGGCATCAACAACAACGTTAGGGTTACCTGGATGGTAAAGAATACTCATATTATAGTCCTTGAGCAATTCTAACCACCTCCTTTGTCTGAGATTAAGCTCCCTCCGAGTGAACACATATTTTAGGCTCTTGTGATTAGTGAATACATCAAAATGAACTCCATACAAATAGTGACGCCATATATTCAAGGTGAATATTACCGCGTCCAACTCTAAGTCATGAGTTGCATAATTCTTCTCATGAAATTCCATTTGTCTCAAGACATAAGCTATAACCTTGCGATTTTGCATTAACACACTACCCAAACCAACTCTAGATGCATAATAATACACCATAAAACCTTGATTACCTTATGGTAAGGTCAAAATTGGGGTTGTAGTAAATCTCTTCTTCAATTTCTGTAAGCTTTTCTCACAAGTTTAAAACCATTGAAATTTCATTTTTTTTCTAAGTTAACTTTGTCAAAGGAGATAGAAATGAACGAGAACCCCTCTACAAATCTTCTATAATAATCAGCTAAACCCAACAAACTCCTAATATCAGTTGGAGATATGGGTCTAGACCAATTCTTCACTGCCTCAATTTTTTGAGTATCAATTTTAATTCCCTCTCAAGACACTATGTGGCCTAAGAATGCAGAGACTCGAGCCAAAACTCACACTTAGACAATTTGGCATACAACTCTCTATCTTTCATAGTCTGAAGGACTATTCTGAGATCACTAGCATGATCTTCTTCATTTCTTGAATATATTAATATGTTTTGAATGAAGACGATAACAAAAATAGATAAATAAGGTTTGAAGATTCTATTCATAAGGTCCATGAACGCTGCTGGTGCATTTGTCAAACCATGACAAAATACTCATAATGACCATATCTAGTTCTGAATGTTGTTATTAGAATATCATATTCCCTAACATTCAAGTGAGGGTAGCTTGATCCAAGGTTAAATTTTGAGAAACAACAAGCACCTTGAAGCTGATCGAATAAATCATCAATCCTTGGAAGAGGGTACTTATCTTTATGGTACCTTGTTCAATTGACGATAGTCTATACACATCCTAAGGGAATCATCTTTATTTCTCACAAACAAGACCAGATCGCCCCAAGGAGAGAAACTTGGTCGAATGAAGCCCTTATCTAAAAGATCTTTTAACTGCTCTTTCAACTATGTTGGTGCCATTCTGTATGACGGAACAGATATAGGACGAGTATCTTGATGAAGATCTATTCAGAAGTATATCTCTCTTCGAGAACATAATCTGGAAAGACTTATGGAAACTTTTGTACTACTAAAACTGACAGAATAGGAGGTACCTCAACACTTGAGTCATTAACTCATACTATGTGATAGACATACCCCTTAGAAACCAACTTTCTTGCCTTTAAGGTATGAAATGAAACGAACCTTAGGCACTGTTGAACTGCTTTTCCACTTTAAGACTGGCTCATTTGGAAACTAAAACTTGACTACTTGAGTTCTACAATAAACTGAGGCATAACAGGCGTGAAGCCAGTCCTTACCAAGAATGACATTAAAATCTACCATGTCTAACTCAATTAAATCTGCCATGGTACTCTTATGATTGATGGAAAGGGACAATCACAATAGACTCTCTGCTAGAATGGACTCACTAACAGGTGTAGAAACACTGAGTGGTTCACTTAGCGGCTCAAGAATAATATTAAAGTTCATAGAAACATATGGAGTTACAAAAGATAAACTCGCTCTTCGGTCTAGAAAGACATAAATAGTAAAGTCAAAGACTTGAATCATACCACTGTCAACATCTGGAGAATCCTCTTGCTCTTGGCGATTGTTGAGAGTATACAAGTGGTTTGTTCCCCCGCTAGTCCCAGAAGTAGCTCCCCTAGGTGTGTCCTTGTCTGGTGAAGCAACAAATATAGACTGAGCTCTATTGACCCCTTTACCATTTCCCTGCTTGTTCTTTGGACATTCACGCGTGAAATGCCTAGTCTGATCATACTTCAAACAACCATTGGAGCCCTCACGACAAATACCTGAGTTGTTCCTACAACACTTGGCGTAGACATGAGGCTTATTACCCTCTTGCGCCACACTACCCTATCAATGAGAAGGCTTAACTCTTGAATTCTAACCATAGTACTCACCCTTATTCTTACGTGCAGGTGCACTAGAAGATGGTGTAGTAGGACCATTCTGTTTCTGTTAGAAGGATGACCGGTTAACATTAGTCTTCTGTTGCACGGACTCATTCCTTGTATTAGCCCTTTAATTCTTGAACTCATCTCTATCTCTCAGGTTCTTCCTCTGCTTGTTGGACATAGATCATCAACCTCGAAATGTCCATGTCCCCAATAAGCATTGCTTCCCGGACCTCTTTTCTTGATAGACGACCCAAGCCACTAACAAATAGACTCATTATACTCCACATATCCTTCCCCATCTCCGGAGCATAACAAGATAGTTGGGTGAACTTCAACTAGTATTTAAGGATACTTAGAGCATCCTTCTTAAGTGTGAGGTATTCACGTACCATGGCTTATTTCAGTTCTTGGGGAAAAAAATGCCCTAAGAAGGCTTCCTCAAAACACACCCAACTTGCAGGTGCTGCAACATCATCTCTACCCTTTTTCCACTTGTCAAATCAAGTCCTAGCAACAATCTTCTACAGATTTGCAGCTAGCTCAACTCTCTCAGTGTCACATGCATCACTTTGAATACCTTTTTCAATTCCTCAATGAAATTCTCTGGATCCTCAGTTGTGCTCGAACCAGTGAAACCTAGGGGATTCATCTGCAAGAACTCACGAATTCTTGAAGTGTCATACCCTTCTTATGGAGATCCTATTTGTTGACAAAATAGGTTATTTACAACTTTACTCAACGTTCTAATAGCCTCCGAAACTCAACATTGGTAACTTCCCCTTGAGCTTGTTCCTGAGGTTTAACATTCCTTCTAGGTGGACGACCTCTTGTTTGTCTTCATGGAGGCATGGTTATCGGGAAACATGTGCAGGCACGAGTTAGAGAGAAACTTTTTAGAGGTCTAACTCTCACGCACGAAAGGAATATGAAAGAAATGAAGAAATTCCTAAATGTTGCAGCCTGCTAATTATAGATGTGACGCTCTTCACACCGATAACTACGACTCTACAGACACAAATTCATAGACTCCATAGGACTCTTGAACTCTTTGCTCTGATACAAGGTTTGTCACGCCCCGAGCATACACCATGGGCGGGATTGGCACTCGAAGACCATTGCTGGCCTCAAATGGACCCTTGACATAACTTACTTACTCAGCGTAAGACTTAAACTCAACAAAGATAAGTTCATGCAACAAAATTGGAATGTTATAAAAGAACATTAAACTGGCCATCAAGGCAAACTCAAGTCTTAACGTGGAATAATGAACATAGAAAGACTAAAGAACTAACATCTGCTTGTCTAACAATCTATGAAACCTCTAAAACTACTAAGATGGATGTTGCGAAAGACCCCACAATATCCTAATAATTTTTTTAAAGTAATAAAAGGAGTCCTTTAAAATGCAAGGAGGCTCACCAATTGACTGGAGTGTTCAATTGGTTAAATGGTGCGCTGGATGCCAATCCTCGTTGCCTGCGTTTTCATCATATTACGATGCAAGCAAACTGGCATCAGTACATTGAATGTACGAGTATGCGAGTTGGAATGCTTAACAACATAGGCTTGAAAGAGATTTTGAAAGAAACACTTACCTTGGCTCTGCTCAATTGATGATACTTACTAACTCATTTCATTATAAATCAGTTTAAATCAAGTGCAATATAACAGAAAAGCGGTTTAAAATATGATGTCAACTCTATGTATATGCAAGGATACAACACAACTCTGTAATGTATATAAAAATACAATAAACTGATGTATATCAAAATACAATAATTTATTTGTGAGTTTTTCTAACTGATAACAATCCCATAAGAGTTATAGTGATGATACAACGATCTACCTCACGCTGCTAGCGCATTCTATACCTGGCCAAAGGTATAGGACCTGAATTGCCTAATGGAAGTGTTCATCTTTAAAGTATGACCCTTTCCTACATAATGTAGCTACATGGTTTTATGGAGACGTGAGTTATCTAAACTCATGCTGGTCCCTAGTTCGGTGCTCAGTACTACCCCAAAAATATACAGGCTCTTATGTATTTTTTTAAAACATACTTCTTCTGTGGATTGAGGTTAGTGCTCGTTAACTTAGCTCAAAGACTATATTGGAAATCTAAGTTTCCCTGCTTGCTTCATTTAGAAAGTTATTACTCTTTACAGGAAAACTAGCCGAAGGCTCTTTGGAAATCTTAGTTTCCATTCTTATTTAAATATGAATGTTTTTATACTTCTTTTGGAATACTTAGTCCCCATATACTTCTTTGAAGAAAAGATTTCAACTTTACTCTGAAGTAAACTCAAAACTTAAGTCTTAAAACAAAGTTAAAACGTTTGTAAAAGTCATATGAAAACTTGAAATGAACTTCTCTTAACTTTGATCTTATTTGCTCTTGACTTGACTGTTAACTGATCCTTGAATTTGAAGTTATGGATTCAAGGTTGTAATATATGTTTCTTGATGATTTTTATACGTTTAGAAGTCATTTGGAGTAATTAGAATCATTAGGATCTGTTAATATACTTTAGAAAGACTTAAACGGACTGAATGTTGAAAACTGGGTGAAAAAATTCGATTCAAGTGCGTTCGGGGTGGGGGTGGGGGTGGTGTTCCATACCCAAAGTTCAGAGGCGCTATTTAGGCGCACTGCAGGCGCGCCTCCCATGACCTCTGGGGAAGATGGGGCGCGCCGTGTCTGACTCTCCATCTGTTTCTCCTGACTAAATGTTCTCTCCTTTTCTAACCTTAAATCATTGTAATTCAATTCTTTTTCTCAAATTCACTTTAGATTCAGGTAACCATATCATATATAAAAGGATATTACCCAATTAACCCAAGAAACAACACTTCTACATCGAGGAAATTCGTAAATCTCAATTTATGTTCAAGAACGAAAGCAATTCAAGAACAACCAACAAGAACATTCAATTCCCAAAAGTTTTAGAACTATTTCACGCTGGATCAAACATGCTTGGAACCTGGGTAAACGAAATCAACGTTATGGAAGACTCACATACCTTTTTAGGGATCACGCCACGAAATCCACCCTCAAAGCTAGAAAGTTTCTTGATGATTTCTTGATGTCTCTTCTCTTTTCTCCAAGCCGTAGCGTTAAATCTAATTTTTCTAAACAGAACAAATTCTTGATTTACCCCAATTAATCCCTAAAAACGAATTAATATAATTAAATAAGGAAATACTAATTTTCCCTCGCCAAATCCGGATTGGACTTTTCTTAATCCAACAACTCAACTTCCGAAAGGCATAACTCATTCTTACAAACTCGGAATCGCGCAAACTTGGCGGCGTTGGAAATATCATTCCAAGAGCTTTCCAACCATATATGGAACTACACCTAACTCATCATGATCTAAGAGTTATGGTCTTTTGAATTCGACCAAAAACTCACTTTTTAACTTATTAAAAATTTCCAGATTTCCTTATACTTTCCAAAATAAGTGTTTAAAAAATTTTGAACTCCTTTCTAGTTCTTTATAGTTGAGAGATGTTACACTAAATGTCCACGCTTTCACTAAAACTTCAAATATCTGAAACTTAAGAGTTTCCATCAGACATTGCGACTAAATTAGCATTTGAGGACACTATTTCTATCAAAATAAAGCCCTAAATGAGTCCAATTTGTTGACTCATCAGAATCCACCAACAAAAGTGAGAACACACGTAAGCATATCTAGTGCATCACACTCACAACCATGTACAAAACAAAATAAATGGTCACATATGAATTTATCGAATAACACAAAATATTTTCATTTAAGGAGTCAATACTAACTATGTCCATTCACTTGAATTCATGTACTCTTCAAATACTTCCACTGACATCAACACTCTTATTACTAACAACTTGCGTAACCACTCCGACAATTTACCTTACTCTGAACCAACACTTTTAAAATGGAAACATTTCTTAGATATTTTAACAATCGAAACTATTAAACTTTACAACTTAACCTAGGTGTAAGCCTTTTCAAATCCTCAATTCCCAATACAATTGATCATTCCACACCCTGTAATTTCACACGTTGAAAAAATATACCACCACAAATGTAGACTTCCAATGAAATATCTGAATTGTAAATTCAACCGTCTAACACAATCTCCTTATCTATCAACATTAGCTTATACCTTGAATATTTTTATTAATTCATGGATCTTCGATTATAATGTAATGCATCTCCATCTATCTCACATAACTTTCGCTAACAATTCCATCGTAATCATTACAAAACTCAAAACAAAAAATACACTTATGATCATATTCCAGATAGTGTCTTAACACTCATTTCTCAAGTCTTTTTCAATAATTTATAACCAATCTGATGGACTTGTGACACTATTACCATAGCCACAATAAAATGAATGAAATTATGCCTCTCTGCACCCAATTATCTACACCTCTAAAGATATGTATTTAGCCTTTGCAATCAATACAATATTCTTGCTCTCGCCTCTCTCTAAAGGCTTTTCTTTATCCCAGTATACTTAGATCCTTAAAACTCTATTCGAGTAGTGTCCCACCAACTCTTAAAACTTCACATACAACCACATTACTCACCAAATATTGGAAATCCACAACCTTAGATATTCACAAGTCGTAATCACTGCACAAAATTCTCTTAACCAACGTCTTATTATATAGTCGCATTCCACAACAATCCATCACACATTCTAACTAATATTACGCTTAGTAAACCTTGACTACCACTACAAAGTCAACCTTTCTATCGACATGACACCTCAAACTCAAGCATACCAATGAAATTCGAATGGACTGCACCAAATTTTTATATGCGTTTTCTTACTAAAATACTACAATTACCTTCACTCAAGTATAATTAATGAGACTTTATTTATCCATAAGCTTGTCATTTTTATATCAATACACTCCTTTATGTCTTAAGATAAAATAACCAGTATTCATACTAACCTCCTTCTTTTTAACAAACAAGACATGATCACCCTACGAAGAAACAGTAGGATGGATGAAACCTTTAACAAGAAGCCCTTGATTTTGAGCTTTAAGCTCTGTCAATTCTGACACCATATAAAATGACTTAATAGAGGGGAAATTAGATCTTAACATACCTAATATGATCTAATTACACCAAAAATTCTTCCCTACAACTTTCCTAGCTCGAATGAAATATATGATCTTAGCTATCTTAGGATTGTACCCCTCTTCCCATTCCAATCTTTCCCTATCGGGGATCTGTAGAGTTACCGACATAGAATTACAATTAAGCCTGGTATAATAGGGTTACAAACAAGACATGCCTAATATTATATCAAGTAAGTCATATCCATCATAACCAAATCAACCCAAATCTAAAAATCCATAAACACAACAGGACAAACACGATACAAGGATGACTATGACCGACTCTTCAACTGGGGTAGAAACATGGATGAGGGAATCAAGTATATCACAAACAACATAAAAACCCAAGGAAATTTAACTAACATGTACGAATAAGTAGAACCCATCTCACACAAAACAATAGCTATTCAGGTATAGAAAAGAGTAGAACTAGTGACTACTGCATCACACCTCAAACTCGATTTTTCCCCAAAAATCATATAACTAAACCGTGTCTTCTTTACAGGCAACCTCCTCGCCTAGTTGTACTACTCCTCTACAAACATTTCCATTCGCGCAACCTCCATAACCTCACTGATGTTTTTCTTATATGACCAGGTTCCCCAAAATGTTAACACACTTTTAACTTATATGAGATTGTTAAACACTAAATTAGATCGTAGGGGTTAATCCGGTACAATTCGGGGTCCATAATTGTGATGAGGGAAAACAAAGGAGATAGGGTTATGATTCTGTCTCGCTCTATCCATCTTTGGCAGGAGACATCCCGCAATTACGATCTCGCCATTGAAGGAAAATCTAACCCCAGCGGCCCTAACGGAAATAGAACATATGCGAACAATATTTTGGGGTTTTTCTCTGTTCAATATTTTCCCCTCAAATTCCTGTCAATAACTAGACAATATTTAGGGTGATCTCCTTAGACAACATATTTATCACCTACCCCTAGTCAACCCAATGAAGTATGAATTTTAGAATACCTTTTCATCATTTCAACACTACCACACATATCCCCAGGATACACCGACACTCTCTCATCGTAATCATTTGGTCGCAATGGATGTCCTAATTTCTCGTTTATAAACCACACCGTAATTTATCTAGACCCTTTCACCTAATATTGTGATGACTTCCTTTTACACAACGTGTTTTGACGATAGTCAATTAGTTACAACTTGCATAATTTCAACATTTAGGACAACACATTGCACATATCAGCATTCAGACAAGCAATACTGCACACATATTCATATCAAATCATTCAAGTAATAGACCCTTCACATTCACCTTGCCAAGTTACAACTCGCAGACCAGTCCAATTTATTTAATTAGTTCGCTCATAGAAGACTATTATTGTTCATTTATGCCTTATACGACCCTAAGGCTAGATACCAATTGGAATATTCTCTGTTCCAATTAACATGCTTGTGTCTCTCCAGCTAAGACTATAACATCTAGTTTACTTTGTTGATATACCAATTGGAATGACAAGATAGCCATTGGGCTCAACTCATACCACACGAGGCAATAGTAGCTAGTGAGCCCAACAAAACTGGTAATTTCAATCACAAAACTTTGTCAAATCCAATTCTTAACCGCTCCAATGTTTAACAGATGGTAACCCTATTCAATTGTCGGTAATCTATATATATCCTTTCTTGCTGGTGATGGTGTTACCACTTCTGTTGCTCTAACTCGAACAAAAGGTTAGGAAGGAAAAAACTACTAATTTGTATCATCGAGATACCAATTGTACTCAAGTTATAACACGAAGGGGTTGAAAGAAGTGGTTTTTTACTAAAGTTCTATAGCTTCTAGAAGAAAAGTAAGGACGTCATCGTACAATTCCAAAAGACTCTACTAGACTCGTTTTGTACAATGAGATCAACAAACCACTGAATCTGATACCATCTTTGTCATGACACAGACCGTCGTGATAGACACCCACACTAACTCTCTGGTGGGAGAACAATTACTACAACCCAAATAACAATTTAACGAAAACAGGTTTTAATGACTAAATTATTTATAAAGAGTTCTCATAAACTTTGAAAGATTAATAAAAACAAAAGAACTAACATGAATGCGGAAACACAACCGCTAGAACTTGAAAGTCAATGTACCAAAACTCTAACAACGACAAGTCTAAGAACAAGGAGTACAACCCCAAAACTAACAAACACATTAGAAATAGTCTGAGTTTGAAAAGTGGGAACTCAAACAATAAAGATCCATGACAGCTTGAAATAATTGACTAATCCTTGAATCCGTTCATGCTCGATAGTCACCTAGGTGAGGTGTATCAATAGCCGTCGGAAGCCCTATGCTCAACAAAAATAAGAGCAAGTGCGGTATCATTACACAACCAAAATGTACTGGTAGGATCACACGTCTATACCACTAAGTGAAACATATATAAGTAATTGCAACAATATAACAATGTAACATACTGAATATCAACAATATAGATTAACACAATCTTTATGGTATAAGAGAACAAAACTACAACCACTCTTAAAGTCAACTTGTGCAATTCATGAATGAAGTCCCATTACCCACTAACATTAATAGAACTCTATGAGAAGTCATAAGTCATAGTCCATATTCATGTTAATAATAATAAGACAATATATTACAAGTCAATGGTCCTCTCATGAAACCCGAATTAATGCTCCTTTCATGGAACCCAAACCCAAATTGTTAGTGTACCGGAATGTGGTTCTGATCCCATGTTATGCCGATAAGTGGCAATCCGGTCCCATATTTTATGTCGGAACAAGACAATCCGATCTAAGTTAGTTATTCCAGAATGTGGCAATCCAATCTAAGTTTTGCCGGAAAGTGGCTATTTGATCCATTCAACACACCGCAATGACAATCATAACCGCAATGACAATCATAATCACAATGTATATCTCACAATAATACAATAAGAGGTGATTCATGACATATAGTAATTCATTCACACTCATTTACAATTATCAGGATCAATAATTCAATATTCGCATACATACATGCGTCATAATAAAGAAAAACAAACATATATCACACATATGAAATCACAACCATCACCTACCTCAAATCCAAGGTTTAATCCCCTAAGGTCCTTGAATCTCCCCATCCTGGATTCTTTCTGCTTGTTCTAGGTCTACAAACAACTAATATACGCAAGGATAAACAATCAAAAGTGTAATTATCCAGATTATAACAAACCCAATGACCCTAGACCAAACCCTTGATCCCCCATACCTAGATTAAGGATTTTTTCACCATAATATTTCAGATGAAAACCCTTCCCCATCGATAATAACCCAATAAAATAGGTTCTACAGATTGAAAAATGGATTCGGGATGTTAAAATCTTACCTTTAGCCTCAAGAATTGTGGAAAACCGTCAAGAATACCCCTAGGGTCGTTCCTTAGGTGTCAAAGCAAAAAACTATAGAAATATAACATTTTGGGTGTTTATTTGTGAATTTAACCAGCGTCTGTCCTACTATGGCGGACCTCATCCCACTATAGGGCCCTGCTTGTGTGCCCTAATCCCGTTCTGACGGCCTGCACGGAGACATAATGTTACCCATTCATGATAAGATCATTTTCGGGAGTTCTACTCGTTTGAATTAAATTCCATAAAGTAGAACATGTTCCTTATAGTCTTAGATATCCATTCATGTAATAAAATTAATAATTAGATGTCTCATTATTTACTATATTTTTAGACCTCACAGACTCATATTTTGTCCAGATCTTGACTAGACTAGGAATTCCAAGCTACTACCAGAAAGTTTTCTAGCTCCATTTCTTTTTTCTTTGGCTTTTATATAATGACGGAACTGGTCTTTACAAAGTGTTTCAAGAAGGGTAAAGGATTCCTCCAAGGCATACCACCTTGAGATACGTAACTGTGTTAGGTTAAAAAACATAAGTTTATTCAAGGTGATATCTCCAAGGCACCACTCTTCTGATTCAAAATAATCCGAGTTCCATAACTGGAGATACTCAGGGCTTTATAGTCCTGCAATGAAGGGAACCATGTTTTCAATACGAGTCCCTCTTAGTACCAAATTCTTTTAATTTGAAGGCAGTTGTATCCTAGATTTGAGGGGCTCTCTAAAGGAAAGGTGAAATATTTGAAGTTGCGTAAGATTCACCAATGCTAGACAAAAAGACTTTAAAGAATCATTATCGCCCCTAAGCGTGATGTGAAGTTGTTAAAGATTAGAACACCTCATTGATAACACATCAACCTTATAAATTGGAAATCTAACAATATTCTTTAATATTCTCAAAATTTCCAATATAGAGGATCCTTCAAAGAACCCATGCTTATCAAATTTAGCTTCAAAGATCTCAATATGTTAATTTTCCCATTTCCAAAAAATACTAGTAACAGTGCTATATTACTCTAATTATTCACAATTAAAGTTTCAAGACGGGGAAGCTGTGATTCTGGATTAAAATAGAATTTCTTTGCCTAAACTAAGAGGTACTTAAGCTGATTTAGTGGTTTAAATGTAGCTGAAGACAAATAACTCTCTACATGGGAACTGAGATCCAATACCTTAAGAAGTCGCTATTTCTGAATCCAAGACCTTAAGGGAATCCCATCAAAATATTTTCTGATCGGTATCAGTAACCTCAATTGATTGTGGAAAGGCTTCCGTGTTTTGGATACCAGAGATGAAAAATTAGCATGCTTTTTACTAAAATTGAAGCTCACTCGACTTTCCCTCAAATCCTAAGGTTGAAATTGGCTATGATTTCCCTTCACAACCAGCACAAAATTTTCTTCCCTACATTTATCCAAAAGTGAAGAACGACATCATGAACCTGACAGTATTTAACCTTACCGTTATATTCTTTCTTTAAGACTATTACAACATTACAACTAATGAGATCCGATAAGTAATATTCAGCAGATTCAGTGTTAACAACGAATTCTTCTACTATGCATAAACTTATCAAATTAGACACTGGACTTCTTTCGTCCTCCGAAAACATCACCACATAAAGAAGACAAGGCTTTAAACTATCCTCTAAGTTATCGAAGCTCAACTGAATACTAGCCCGATTATACTCTTCGGACTCATATTCAAGATAGTCAAATAAAGAATCTTTCACCTCATTCCACCATAATTCTTCCATTTTCATTTTTTTATTACAGCTACCAAGACAACCACTAGGGGTAGTCCTTTGCATATTTCTGCAACAGCTTTACTCACATCTTGTAGTTCAGGCGGGAAATCTTTCTTTTGAAATAATTTTTTCTTCAATAATTTGCAACTCTCTTCTGTTGTGAGGAATGAAAGAGAATAAGGATCAATACAATACTTGACTTGCTTACCCTGTTTCTAAGTCCAGTTGTTACTACTATTCTGCTTCTATTTCCAACGTCTGGAAAACAAAGCCTTAAGCCATCCCATTCCATACAATCCTACATATCATCCAATGAATTGAGATATCTCTTTCCCATTAGATTTTTCCTCAACATGTCAACAAGGATGTCATCGTTATCTTTCTTGTCTTTGGAACTGGTAACTTGACTAAAAATCTCTTGTAATAACATTCTCCAGTTACATGTTTGGGAAACGATGCACCATGCTCGAACATCAAAATGAGAAACAAAGTTGTCACTATTGTACACATTTCTAGCAATTCTTGTTTTCCCTTTTCCCCCAATGCCTACAATTGGGATGACATCTAGCTCATTTGTACCTTCAATCAGATACTGAATCGTTTTTGCTATGTCATTTTGAAAACCCACTATCTCCTCAACAGTCACTGGATTGCTACATTGAGTTGACAGGTGTTTAAATGGTGCTATCACATAGCAAGGCTTAAGAGCAACGTCTTCTGACCATATCTCAGTAACCTACACATTAATTTGTTTGATCTCCTTTAAGATTGTAGGAAGTGAGCAAGAAATATGCAAAAAAGCATTATACTAAAAGAATAGAGTCAATGGTAACGTCAACTTCGTATGACAAATTGATGGTACGTCTCTGAATATCTTTAAGAATTTTATGTTCATGGTGCACCATTGCGACATCTCTGAAAATTGATGATAAAGATGACAGCTTGATGTGAGGCCAAAATATGTATTTTACATCATTATTTGCCGCACATTTATTATTTATACTTGTCCTTTTGAGCATAAATTTTATGAATTGTGCTTAATAGTGTATTTTATTTGTAGGAATAAATTGGTGAAAAAATGAAGAAATTTGGAGCTATAAAAAATTAAAGAAGGAAGATTGAAGAAAGAAATTAAATATTATATTGTATTATATTTATATATATGTGAACTAAACGCTGTAAAAGAGAAATGTTGTGACCCATACCATGTCATGAGTGGCACCCACACTTAACCTCCTAGGTGGGCAACCAATGAATTCAACACCAAATTATATTTATCATTCGACTTACAAAATACTAATCATAAGGCGAAAGATTAAATCTTATTAGTGTAAGCAACATAAATCCATTGAAGTGTACTATATGTCATTCCCAAAACTTGAAAGTCATCACGTCAAGGACATCTAATCCATAAATACCAAGTCTAAGTTATCAAAGACACCGAAAATAACTAGATAAAGTAATTTGTGTTAAAAAACTAAGGAAATCATGCCATGAACAAGAGATCCAACACGAGCTTGAATGAATAGCTCACCCAGGAACTTGATATACTGGAGACTAGCTAGAGCGGAGGGCAAGCCGAATTTGTTATACGATTGCTGCACTCTATAAAAAGAAAAGAAAGAAAAACACAAGTAGGGCTCAGTACAGGGCAACTTGTATAGAGTAAATATCATCGGCAAACTCAAAATAGTAAGTAATATACAATGAATAATAGTATAAACTCTACTATATCACTTAGCAGGTGATATACGTAATCAATCACTATATCAAGCATACACACGGGGACACATGCCTCCACACCAAACTCATTTGGGAAATGGGTTCTTTTAGTACATTCAGTTAATCAAATTGTGACACTCCAATCCAATTATACAGTGCCGAAATGTGACACTCCAATCCAGTAATACCGTGTCAGAATGAGACACTTTGATCCAATAATACTGTGTCACAACGTGACACTCTGATCCAAAAATACTGTGTTGGAACGTGACGCTCCGATCTAATAATACCATTTCAGAACATAACGCTACGATCCAAAAAGACCATTAATTTATCATTTATTATCACCATTTTTCCATTCATTAACAATATTTCATGAAGTGTTCTTTATTCAAGGCATCTCTTCGATAGAGAGGGTTCATGATTATAAGTTTCACGGTCTCGGATTCAAACCAATCAAAAACACACAGTTAAACCACACAACCACACAATCAAGTATATAGAGAACTTCACAATGACACTCAATTCATATCAATCACTATTAGGAGTCTATCTATTAAATAGAATAGACCATATCCTACCTCCACAAAAGTACCAAAGTCAAGCAAGCTACTTTTCCTATACTTTTCCTTTCCTCAATGCCTTCAAATCTTTTCCATATATCAAGTACACATACATATTCGTAAGTTACCGAGTTTATAAACCCTCATATTATTCTATGTCTAGCCTAGACCAAAAAATGCATAATTCTATAATCAATTTTCTAAAGTTCAAACCTAAGGGTAAGTCTCAATTCCTCCAATTTACCCATCATTCGTCCTCGAAATGTCAAAGTAAGGCTAGGGTAAGAAAGGGTAGTTGTCTTAACGATCACTTCAAGATATTAGTACCCAATGTCTCATCTCAAACCTATCAAATCAACAAATAAAAGATCTACACCTCATCCCATACAATGTCTCAAATGGGGTCATCTCAATACTCTAATGATAACTATTGTTGCATGTAAGCTCAACTAACAACAAAAGTATTTCCAAGTGGACTCTTCAACTGGCCGATTCTTCCACTAGACATTGACACAACCATCAGAACATATATTTCCTAATATCACCATAATAAAATCCTAAATCAATATTCGTTAAAATCAGGAGTGAACCTGAACCAACCACCACACACTCGTAATTCATCAACCATCACAGAACTTATCAAGATTACACCCTCACAAAATAATATTTCCTTGAGCTTAAGTTATAAAAAATATGATCTTTAGACATCATGTAATGATCAAGGAGAATTGAACTATCCCACACAATGGCAAATCATTCATAACTGAAATGAACAAGTCTAACAAAGGATGTTACCATACCAGAAGAACAATCACATAATCAGTACACCCGATCCACTATTAGGGACTCACCCATAGAAGAAAAAACACTCACAGACATAGAAAATGAATCATACTCTAAACCATGTCCATAATGAAGTAGTTGGTCACAGAAGAATGTACATAACAAATGTAGAATAATTCTAGATACTCTTTCCATGGTGCCCATATCAAACACTTACATTCATCTAGCTCAATCGTTTTGATTTTCAAGCTACCCACAATCACCAATCTAATCCCGATTATGATTGCACACATACTTGGTTTATCAAACCCCACATAAAGTGAATTCAACACTCTTAATATTAACAAAATATCATAACCACACAGATCATCTACCTTACTCCCGAACCATCATTAGTATCAAAGTAATCTTATCAAATCCATGCTCAAACTATTGTTATCTTTCTTGATTTTAGCATTTCATGACAAATACGATTCCTAAACAAGGTTGATAACATAATTTCCAATTGGATAGTACCTTTCAATCGTGATAATCTATTAAATCACACCCAAAGCCAACTACACACCACTTCCACATACCATGCTTTAGATACCATTCCAAACCATCACATATCTCATGCCAACACTTAAGGAAATTCTTGGTCACTTAAATTATTATGTACACTATAAGCTCAAAACCTCTATTAAACATAAAATGTCTATGTAGCACATCATGATATTCTATGTAGTCCCATCAATATAGTATTATTAATCCAACTCTAAATTCTTAATAATCATGTAAAATTATATCTGAGGTTGTGCATCATTCTTAAGTCATCTATCACAATTTAGGCAATCTAACCCACATAAAACTCTAAATTTCTTACCTGACTGTCTTTCACCCAAAGAAAAACTCAATTTTTATAAAAGATGATGATAAATTTCTAGTAAGTGATCTGTACCGAACAAATTTACTAACACGCCCTGAGACTACCCTCGAGACACGGACACGGGACCTAGGACCACAAGTGGTTCTAAGCTAACCATGCTGGCATGATCATGAGCTGTAACATTCTGGAAAATGTACTTGTCTAGTGAAGAGACTATTAAGTTTTAAGAATAGGTATTGAGGTACATAGGCATCCCAATGCCTAATATTTAGTAATATTGGGTATGTTAGAGGATATTGGCTTAGGGGTGTTAGCCGATTTCTATATACATAAAATACACTTTGATATTCAAATGCTACAATCCAAGATTATTTAGGAATTGTACCTACAATGAAGACCCTAAGCTAAAAATAATCACATTCATCACGTATATACATTAGGTACTAGGCATCCAAGTGTCAAGCCTAGGTACCATAGCACATGACCATTTAAAATGACCATGTAGATTAAGCAGTGCTCAAGGACGTAGTGAGGATTCTTGGACAAGAAGTGAACTTTCCAGATGTTCAAGGTTAGGGAAAGTGCATGGCAACACATATGCAAACACATGTGCAAGCACATGTGCTACCAAAGGCCGAGAGACAAGCCCAACCGAATTCGGTTAGGGCGGTTAGGGGGCAGGTTGTGTCGGATCAAACCATGTGGGGCCGAGCTCCCTAACTAATTCTAGGTCCTAACTAACTAACCTAACTAACTAACTAACCTAGGACTAACTAAAATTAACTAACTAGTGTGACCAAAACCCTAAGACCTAATAGGGTGACCTAACCGAATAACTAACTAAAGAAACATCCTAGTACCTAACCTAGGATGGTCCTAAGGGGTTGGTTATGGTCCTAACGACTTAGGGGTACTTTAGTAATTACCCTAGGTAACTTAATTAATTAAATTAGCAACTTAATTAATTAATTTGACTCCTAGTCAAACCCGAAGACCCTTAGTCAAATGTTCTCCTTGTTGTAGTCAATTTAGGAGGGGCGTTTTAGGTAATTTAAGTGGAGGGTCTTTAAGGTAATTCTTGGGACGTCTATATATTGATATTAGGTCAGTTTTAGACCACAATTAAACGTCCCAAATCAGAATCAAACGAAATTTTCTTAATCTCTCCAGAACGCTCTCTTTTCCAAACTCCATTGAAGAACGAAGAACAAGAAAAAGCTTAAGGCAGAAGACCAAGATTTCAAAGTCTCCAATCAAATTTCGTGGATTCTTCATTATAAGGTATGGGTTTTCACTTTTGGTATTCCTTTACCCAAGAGGTCCTTTCAGGATAAGTTTTCAAGAACTTCAAATACTAGGTTTTTTACTCTACAAAACGGATTTTCTTTCTAACCCTAGATTTATGATTTTCAATGAAAATTAACGTTTTCTATATCTAATTTCGCAAGAATTATTGAATAATTGATTGAAAATGTTTGAATAATGTGTGATACATGATCTTTATCTATGTGATGGTTTCGAATGGGTTGTCTGTAGTGTTTGATAACGTGAAAACGTTAGAGTTAGAATTTAAGGTTTGAATGAACCGTTTAATGACCCGTTCCCCTTCTTATATGTTATGCATTGATATTGTACATGATTTATGAGTTGTTCTTGATTATTTCATTGAGTATTTCACTATGTATGATTATGAATATTGCATGACGAATAAGATTCTTGGAAGCAAGAGGTAAGTTTTCTAAACGTGATTACTCTTAGATGTTTATGCTAGCTTCAAAGTCATGATGCTATGTTATGAAAGTATGTTTGATGTTTCTATGTAAATATGCTGGACTATGAACATGTAAATCGTGACATTATGATAAGAATATGAATATGCAAGTTATTATACTCTCTTGTCTGCTTTACACAAGATGACTATGCCATGTAAATCTCACGTATGAAGGGTTACGATGAAAGGACAATTCTCATATAATGTAAAAGAGCTCATGATCATGTTATACAGAGAGATAATCTCCTAAGACCTATGATAAGATTTTTTTTTTATAAAATACAAATTAAAGGTGATTTCAAGAAAAGGGACTTAAGCTAAGCACCGATGAACTAGATATGGAAGTGTCCCTTCCCCAGCGGGAAGGTAGGTTCACAAAAATTCTCATGATATTGAGGCTGCCATGTAATGTGGAACTATTGGTCTCTAATACATCTCCTAGTTCTTAAACTATGCTTCCACCATAGGATACTAGCTAGTGGATCCACCTAGAAAGCTACGTCATATTCGGTTCTACTTTGGCTGGTAGGACCACCTCTTTTCGATGTGGGGAAGACACCGGATTCCATGTTTAGCTCACATGGTCTATGTCGGTTAATGCCTATGTTCCCTCATGTAAAACGAAAGACAAGAAAACGAACTTTGACTAGGGTGACTTGAGGAGTTGACTTAGTATAGGTAGTGGTATGGGACGCTACCTAGACATTGCACAAGTGGACTCTAAGGGAAATCCTAGGAGATTGTTCATAAGTAATATGATGATATGAAAGATATATGTTTGGTATATGATGTTACTTTTAAATGAATGTTGGCTATTATGATGAATATGTTATTTGGCTGTATTGCTATGTTAATGATAACTAACTATGTTACAAGTTATATGAAGCAAAGCTTTACTTATGGTCTCCTATCTTATCTACTTGGTTGTGTGGGGTTATGGGGCTTCACATGACCATTGCACTTGTAGTTGGGAAAGGGATCATTGGTAAGTGTTTTGTATGTTATGTTTATATGATCTATTGTATATATAATGTTAACATGATGCTATGAGAATATGTCTTTGATTATGATCATGCTTAAAGTGATGAAATATTTGGCTGTTATATGTTATATGATATATGCATTGAAGATTTTTATATGACTTAGCATGTTTTCTAAAGATATGATAAATGATCGTTTTTCATACATGTCCCTATGTGTTATGTGCATATACCCATACTTAGTACATGTGGCGTACTAACCCCATTACTTTATTTTACTACAACTGTAGGTTTCGGCCATTGAAGTTAAGCAGGTCGATTTGAAGAAGCTTGGAACTCTTTCTCCAAGTCGTGGTAGGTCCTCACATTCGGGAAGCTATCCTTTGAATTTCCACACCTATGAAGACTTAGTAGTTTTTAGAATACGTTATTCCCATTATGTTCTTTCGATTCTTTTGTATTAAGGCCTATATGACATATTGATTATTATTGGCTTTGCACTCTTTAGATGGTGTTATATATGTGAGACAAGTTTTAGAACATCGTACGGTCTATATGAATCTTAAGTATGAAGTCTAAGTATACTTCAATTAGTATATTAAAAGTTTTTAAATTTTCCGCAACTTTAATTGTATGATTGTGATTAGCTTAGAAGAGGCTTGTCTGCGACCTCTGAGAGGTTAACGACGCTGGTCTCATTCGGGGTCCAGATTTTGGGTGTGACAAACTTGGTATCAGAGCATGAGGTTAAATATGGAATCTTAAACTTAGTATTAGAGCATGAGATTAAATATCCTTAAGATCAATGTCTCACTAAACCACGTTACCTAGCGTCTTGTTCATGGTTGTGAAGCGTGCCACAATTGTGGACGAGAGGCTATATGATGATTAGGAACTTCTCTTTTCTTGATACTCCTATGTCGTGCCTTTAGAGCTTTGACACTAAGTGTCTTTTAGCATCTAATACCTTTCTTGTGTATATAGGCGATGAACACAAGAAGGACAACTGCTAGAAGAGTAGGGGAAGAGATTGCGAATGCGGGAGCTACTCCGCAAGGTAACCGAAATGCTCCTGAAGTGCAAGTTGCTGCAAATGATCAATTCTGGTGAATCCTCCAGTTACGAGGGATGGTGAGGTGAGGGCAGCCCTGTTCCAAATGGCCCAAGCCATCACTACCCATGCTCAAGCCATCACGGCTCAAGCTAACAGAGAAGTTGCACCTCGAGAGAAACATGCTAGTACTAGCCGTTTAAGAGATTTTACAAGGATGAACCCTCCCATGTACTTTGGATCAAAAATTGATAAAGACCCTTATGATTTCCTTGATGAGGTCTACAAGATTTTGTTTGCTATGGGGTGAGTACTACTGAAAAGGCTGAACTTGCTTCTTATCAACTCAAGGACGTGGCTCAGTCATGGTACAATATGTGGAATAATAGTAGGGCTTTAGGAGATGGTCCCGTGACTTGGGAGATCTTTAAAAAGGCCTTTCTTGAAAGATTCTTTCCAAGAGAACAAAGAGAATCTAAAGTAGAGGAGTTCATTAACCTTCGTCAAGGAGGTATGAGTGTTAAGGAATACTCCTTGAAGTTCATTAAGTTGTCCAAATATGCTTCTTCTTTGGTTTCTAATGCTAGGGATGAAATGAGCCGTTATGTAATGGGTGTGTTCGAAGAGCTTGAAGAAGAATGTCGTGCAACCATGCTTCATGACAATATGGATCTTTGTAGGTTGATGGTTCATGCTCAACAGGTTGAGGAAAGTCGCCTAAGGAAGAGTAATAGGAAGCCAAGAAGGCAAAGACTTTTGAGAGTGGTTCTCCTAAAAGTAGGCGATGTTCAATACAAGCCTAAGTTTAATAAGAGGTTTTCAAATCAAGTTCCTTCAAATTTATCAAATAATAGAAATGATAGAGGTTCTAATCTCGAACCTCAAAAGGAGAGAAACGTTGATCAACCAAGAGAAAGACCAACTTATGGTAAGTGTGGTAAGAAGCATGGGGGTGAATGTATTGTTGGAACTAATAGTTGCTGGTTGTGGCAAAAGTGGCCATATTGTGAAGGATTGTCCTAATATTAGAATTCAAGGTAAGGGTAATAGTCAAACTCAACCAAGCAATCCTAATTCAGAATTTCCAAAAAGGAACCATTTCTATGCACTCAAGGCTAGAGGTGAACAAGAAAGCTCTCCCGACGTTGTAACAGGTATGTTATAAGTTTTCTCTGATAATGTTTATGCTTTGCTTTCCCAAGGAGGATTTTCAATCGTACCAACTTCAAGAAAACCGAAACTAGGGTTGTTTCCAATGAAATTAGCAAATGTTAATCTCCCTAGTTCTCCCTATTTTCGATTCTAGTAGTATGTATAATGCTCAAGATTTAAGTAAGAAAGCAAGAAAGAAACAAGAAGAAGGGTATGTTCAAGATGAACTAAGTAAGCAAAGTATGAGAATGTCAAATCATCAGTGGTGGATAAGAATGAAGTTTTAACAGTTATTGGTTTATGCCAATGTTGGAGTATGAATATATGCCCCAAAAAATATATATTATGCAAATAATCAAATAATGGGCATATCCAATAAAGATTGGCTTATAAAGACTTTATGCCCAAGTTAACAAGAATGAAAAGGAAGAACTTGTGAAAGATATTCATAGGATTGGCTCGCTTAGGTGTGCGATTAGAAGAAGCCCTTGGTTCTCGCTATTCTATACATCTTCTTAATAGAGAAAGTAATGCATAATCAAAAAAAAAACTTGTTTACTAAATAGGTGCATGTTTTGGTAAAAGATAGTACCAACTAGATTCTTAAGAAGATGTTTTCATACTTTTTTCTTGCACTTATGTGAAACTTGTATGCATATGTTTTCTTGAGATTTTGCTGTTTTGTTGTTATCTTGAGAAGATTGATAGCATGGTAACTCTTTGATGCATTTTGAGCTTATGATAAGGTTAAGAGGAAATTTCTCACTACGTGCTATGAATATGTAGCTCTTATATGTTTGTGCATCATAAATTGAGTGCTAAGTGTAATGATATGTTATGTTCTAGTTGTGCTTCTAGTATCGAGTCTATTCCTAACCCTCCAAAAATTTTTTAGTGTCATTCGGGGACAAATGTTCTTAAGGGGGGGATAATGTAACATTCCGGAAAATTTACTTGTCTAGTGAAGAGCCTATTAGGTTTTAAGAATAGGTATTGAGGTACATAGGCATCCCAATGCCCAATATTGAGTAATATTGGGCCTGTTAGAGGATATTGGCTTAAGGGTGTTAGCCAATTTCTATATACATAAAATACACTTTGATGTTCAAATGCTATAATCCAAGATTATTTAGGAATTGTACCTACAATGAAGACCCTAAGATAAAAATAATCATATTCATCACGTATACACATTAGGTACTAGGCGTCAAAGTGTCAAGCCTAGGTACCATAACACATGACCATTTAAAATGACAATGTAGATTAAGCAGTGCCCAAGGACATAGTGAGGATCCTCTGACAAGAAGTGAAATTTCCATAAGTTCAAGGTCAGGGAAAGTGCACGGCAAAAAATGTGCAAGCACATGTGCTACCAACGGCCGAGAGACAAGCCTAACCGAATTCGGTTAGGGCGGTTAGGGTACAGGTTGTGTCGGATCAAACCATGTGGGGTCAAGCTCCCTAACTAATTATAGGTCCTAATTAACTAACCTAACTAACCTAGGACTAACTAAAATTAACTAACTAGTGTGCCCAAAGCCCTAAGACCTAACTGGGTGACCTAACCGAATAGCTAACTAAAGAAACATCCTAGTACCTAACCTAGGACGGTCCTAAGGGGTTGGTTATGGTCCTAACGACATAGGGGTACTTTAGTAATTACCCTAGGTAACTTAATTGATTAAATTATCAACTTAATTAATTAATTTAACTCCTAGTCAAACCCGAAGACCCTTAGTCAAATGTTATCCTAGTTGTAGTCAATTTAGGAGGGGCATTTTAGGTAATTTAAGTGGAGGGTCCTTAGGGTAATTCTTGGGACATCTATATATTGATATTAGGTCAGATTTAGAACACAATTGCATGTCCCAAATCAGAATCAAATGAAATTATTTTAATCTCTCAAGAACGCTCTCTTTTCAAAACTCCATTGAAGAACCAGAAAAAAACTTAAGGAAGAAGACCAAGGTTTCGAAGTCTCCAATCAAATTTCGTGGATTATTCATGTATAAGGTATGGGTTTTCACTCTTGGTATTCCTTTCCCCAAGAGGTCCTTTCAATATAAGTTTTCAAGAACTTCGAATACTATGGTTTTTACTCTACAAAACAGATTTTCTTCCTAACTCTAGATTTATGATTTTCAATGAATTTTTGAATAATTGATTGATAATGTTTGAATAACGTGTGATAAATGATCTTTATCTATGTTATGGTTTCGAATGTGTTGTTTGTAGTGTTTGATAACGTGAAAACGTTAGGGTTAGAATTTAAGGTTTGAATGAACCCTTTAATGACCTGTTCCCCTTCTTCTATGTTATGCATTGATCTTGTACATGATTTTATGAGTTGTTCTTGATTATGTCATTGAGTATTTCACTATGTATTATTATGAATATTGTATGACGAATAAGATTCTTGGAAGCAAGAGGTAAGTTTTCTAAACGTGATTACTCTTAGATGTTTATGCTAGCTTATAATTCATTATGCTATGTTATGAAAGTATGTATGATGTTGCTATGTAAATATGCTGGAATATGAACATGTAAATCGTGCGATTATGATAAGAATATGAATATGCAAGTTATGATACTCTCTTGTATGCTTTACACAAGATGACTATGCTATGTAAATCTCACGTATGAAGGGTTACGATGAAAGGACAATTCTCATCTAATCTAAAAGAGCTCATGATCATGTTATTCAGGGAGATAATCTCCTATGACCTATGATAAGTTTTTTTTTATAAAAGACAAATTAAAGGTGATTTCAAGAAAAGGGACTTAAGCTAAGCACCGATGAACTAGATATGGGAAGTTTCCCTTCCCCAGCGGGAAGGTAGGTTCACAAAAATTCTCATGAGATTGAGGCTGCCATGTAATGTGGAACTATGGGTCTCTAATACATCTCCTAGTTCTTGAACTATGCTGCCACCATAGGATATTAGCTAGTGGATCCACCTAGAAAGCTACGTCATGTTCGGTTCTACTTTGGCCGGTAGGACCACCTCTTTTCGGTGTGGGGAAGACACCAGATTCCATGTTTATCTCACATGATCTATGTCGGTTAATGCCTATGTTCCCTTATGTAAAACGAAAGACAAGAAAATGAACGTTGACTAGGGTGACTTGAGGAGTTAGCTTAGTTAGGTAGCGGTATGGGACACTACCTAGACATTGCACGAGTGGACTCTAAGGGAAATCCTAGGAGATTGTTCATAAGTAATATGATGATATGAAAGATATATGTTTGGTATATGATGTTACTTTTAAATGAATGTTGGCTATTATGATGAATATGTTATTTGGCTGTATTGCTATGTTAATGATAACTAAGTATGTTACAAGTTATATGAAGCAAAGCTTTACTTATAGTCTCCTATCTTATCTACTTGGTTGTGTGGGGTTATGGGGCTTCACATGACCATTGCACTTGTAGGTTGGGGAAGGGATCATTGGTAAGTGTTTTGTATGTTATGTTTATATGATCTATTGTATATATAATGTTAACATGATGCTATGAGAAGATGTCTTTGATTATGATCATGCTTAAAGTGATGAAATATTTGGCTGTATATGTTAAATGATATGTGCATTGAAGATTTTTATATGACTTAGCATGTTTTTTAAAGATATGATAAATGATCATTTTTCATGCATGTCCCTATGTGTAATGTGCATATACCCATACTTAGTACATGTGGCGTACTAACCCCATTACTTTATTTTACTACAACTGTAGGTTTTGGCCATTGAAGATAAGCAAGTCGATTTGAAGAAGCTTGGAACTCTTTCTCCAAGTCGTGGTAGGTCCTCACATTCGGGACACTATCCTTTGAATTTCCAGCCCTATGAAGACATAGTAGTTTTTAGAATACATTATTCCGATTATGTTCTTTCGACTCTTTTGTATTAAGGCCTATCTGACATATTGATTATTATTGGATTTGTACTCTTTAGATGGTATTATATATGTGAGACAAGTTTTAGAATATGGTACGGTCTATATGAATCTTAAGTATGAAGTCTAAGTATACTTCAATTAGTATATTATAAGTTTTTAAATTTTCCGCAACTTTAACTGTATGATTGTGATGAAAGGTAAGAAGAGGCTTGTCTGCGACCTCTGAGAGGTTAAACGGTTTCATCCGGGGTCCAGATTCCGGGTGTGACATGAGCATACTAAAGAATATAAACTAATGCGGAAGCTAAATCATACTTAGAATGAAAAGATGGTGAATACCCATATACTATAGCTGAAATATTTGAAAACAGATGAGTTTAATAAAAGAAAATATTAACTCAATACTAATATGAAACAAACTATGTCTGAAAATAGCCTTTAACTGACTAGAAACACTAAGACAGGCCTCTGCTAAGTCTAGAAAAACTGAAACTAAAGGACTAAAATATTAAAAATGAACTCATGACTATATTCCATGGAGAATAAGGACTCACCACTGATTCTGCTGAACTGAAGATCGAAAATCGATATAAGCGTGATCTGGATGCTGAGAACATGAACCTACATCATGAGAAGATGTAGCGCACGTATGCGTCAGTACTTGAAAGGTACTGAGCATGTAGGATAGGGTAAATCTGAAATAATACATAAATGAACAAGCACAAAAACAAGTATAATATTTTGAACATGATATACTAATTCTGATCTAACTGGATGCAATGACCAAATTTATGAAATGTTGAAACTGAATAATGGATATACTAATAAATGCTCAATACAGTGGAATCTGGCTGATCTATGGGAGCTACTAATAACCGATAATAAAACCACATGAGCTAAATATGGAGTCCTATGTATACTCCCTATCGAGAGGACCCAATATACCCTGCCAGAGGTATAAAGGTATGCTGGCATGATCACTAAACTGATGCCCTCAGAGGGGACTTACAACCTACTTGGCTAGTAGTTAAGGGACAATTTGGGTACGCTGAAGCCTAGTCCAACTCGGTATTATGCTACTCAAAATGAATTAAGTGATTCAAACATTATGAATGAATTTATGTAAAAACTGGATAGCTCACAATTGAACATGCAAACTGAGAATGCAACAATTGATATAATAATCATGCATAAATAACTGAAGCATGTATATATGAAGTAATTGGAATATCTGACCTAGCATGTATAATTTAAAAACTAAAGAAATTCATATCTAGGTTTCTTAAATTATGTGATAAACTGAATAATAACTTTACAATCTCATTTCGAATATATATCTAACTAATTCGTGATGATCTGCTCTAATTCTAGAAACCCTAGGTCTATCCATGAAATGAAAATCAAGAATTGATTGAAAACTAGGGACCTAATGGGTGAAAGGAACCCACTAGTGAAATCGCACATACCTGGTGATGAAATCCACAGAGAAATATTTAGATTTCGGGGCTAGAATTGCTGGAACCTTGTTGCGTTCTTGAACTAGGGTTCTTGACCTTTTTCTCCTTTCTTGCTTCTAATTTAAGTTTTGATTTATGATTTTGACTTAGGTAAGTTCTTGTTATCTTTATAAACTTAAACTGACTAAGATATGATGATTTAGGGCTTAAACGACGTATCTTAGGGATTAAACAAACTAGGAAAAGACAAAAAGACCCCTGGAAATTTTGTTGTCAGACTAAAGGACGACCTAGATCGACGGGCTGTCGTTCAATCGACGGTCCGTCATTTGGGTCTACTCGACAACACTTTACTAAAACGGGCATAACGTTTACTCGGAGGTTGGATTTTAGCAAACTAGTGGATATGGAAAGATAATTCAATTATCTATTATTTCATAGGTCATAGGACACCTAATTCTATTTATGCTAAGAGTTATGACCATTTAAAGTTGGCCGAACAACATTTCTCCCGTAACTGACTACTAATTTTCACCTACGGTCTGTAGGTCCATCTACAGACTGTAGTGATCAATTGTGGTTCATGTCAAAGGTTGGGTAAATAGGGTCTTAATCCACGGACAGAGACTACGGACCGTAGTTTGACTTACGAACCGTAGGTCTGTCCATGGATCGACACTTAGTCGATTTTTCTGAACTGAGTTTGGGAGGGGTTGAGGTGGCAATCTATGGACCTGCAGTACGGGCTGTAGATCAGACTACAGTCCGCCGATGGTACTGTCGATTGCACCTGTAATTTCTGAAAAGCTAAATTTTGGTCTATTTTGGATACGGGGTGTTACATTATTTACTATTGGGAACATTCAACCTCGAATGAAGACTAAACTAGCTTAAATAGAGGGAGAGAGTTGCAATCCCTACTACTAAACACTGAGGACTGAGTTTCTGACTGAATTGAGTTCAAAGGACATGCAAATACGCTGAAAATGCAAGTATAAACTGAGGGAACATGATTTTGAGGCTGAATTCACACATGAATGACTGCAAAATTGAATAGGAACTATTACCTCAAGATGGAGTGGAATCGGAAGGAAAGAGGTGAGGATACTTGGCTTTCAAGGTTGCTTCAGCTTCATAAGTAGCTCCCTCTACGGACTGACTCCTCCACAAATCCTTGACTGAAGCAACTTCTTTGTTTCTCAACCTTCTAACCTGACGGTAAAGAATCTCAACTGGTAAGAGCCTACATATCTAGGACTGAACTTCCCTTTTCTTGCCAAATATCATCACCCCTTTCATAGGTGACACTTTCAGGAAAACCCAATCTTCAACTTGGATCTCTAGTTCCTTTCTCATTACATTTGCATAAGATTTCTGAAGACTCTGGGTTGTCTTAAGTCTATCTCTAATGAGTTGCACTTTCTCCGTAGCATAAAGGATTGAATCTGGACATTAAAGCTGCTTCACCTACTTCAAACCAACTAATAGAAGATCTACATCTATGCCCATACAGAGCCTCATAAGGGGCTATCTGAATGCTGGAATGGTAGCTATTGTTATAGGCGAACTCAATAAGAGAAAGGTGATCATCCCAACTACCCTTGAAATCGATCACACAAGATCTCAACATATCCTCCAGGGTCTGAATGGTACGCTCTGCCTGTCCATCCGTCTACGGATGAAATGCTGTGCTAAGGCTAACCTGAGTACCAAGACCCTTCTAAAATGACTTCCAGAAATGAGAGATAAATTGAGGTCCTCTATCTGAGATGATAGACAAATGAACCCCATGCAACCTCACAATTTCATTAATGTAAATCTTGGCATAGACCTATGCTGAATCTGTAGTCTTGACCGCCAAAAAGAGAGGAGACTTAGTCATCCTATCAACTATCACCCAAATGGTGTCATACTGTCTACGAGTACGCGATAACCCTGTGATGAAATCCATATTGATCACTTCCCACTTCAAAGGAGGAATGTCAATCTCTTGAGTCATACCCACTGGTTTCTGAGGTTCTACCTTGACTTTCTGTCAGCTGGGGCACTGACTCACAAAATCTGCTATATCGCTCTTCATTCCATTCCACCAATAGACTTCTCGCAGATTGTGGTACATCTTAGTGGCACCTGGATGAATAAACTATCTGGAGTTATGGGCTTCTGCAAGAATATGCTGTCTCAACTTGCCCACATCAGGAACACACCATCTACCCTGGTAGCGAAGTACACTATCTCCCCCTTGGGAGAAAACCTCCACTCTTTGATTATGGACTACACCCTTAAGTTCAAGCAAGATTGGATCAGTGTCTTGCTTTTCCTTAACCTCCACTACCAAAGAAGATTCTGCTTTATTCTAAACTATTACACTACTGTCTGATATGCTCATAAGGGGAACTCCCAAGCAAGCAAGCCTGTGAACATCCTTCACCAGCTACTTCCTTTCTTCCCCAAAATGGACTACACTACGCATATATAATCTACTAAAAGCATCTGCTACTACATTTAACTTATCATGATGGTTATGCACACTCATATCATAATCCTTAAGGATCTCAAGACATCTCCTCTGGCAAAGATTCAACTTTTTCTGTGTGAACACATACTGAAGGCTCTAATGGTCAGTGAACATATCTACATCAACACCATACAAGTAGTGTCTCAAGATCTTAAGTGCAAATAACACTACTGCAAGCTCGAGGTCATGAGTTGGATAATTCTTCTAATGCACCTTAAGCTGTCTAAAAGCATAAGCTATAACCTTATCTCGTGCATCAGCACGCAACCTAGGATAACTCTGGATTCATCACAATATATCACATAACCATCTGAACCCTCTAGTAGAGTCAAGACAGGAGTTGTAGTCAATCTAGTTTTCAATTCTACAAAGCTTTTCTCACAATTATCTGACCATTGAAACCTGACCATCTTCTGAGTCAACCTAGTCAATGGTGAGGCTGTGGATGAAAATCTTTCCACGAACCTTCTATAATAACCCCATAGACCTAAGAAACTTATGATATCTGTAGCAGAGGTAGGTCTAGGCCATTGTTTCACTGCTTCTATCTTATGCGAATCCACTCGGATCCCCTCGCTAGATACAATGTGACCAAGGAAAGCAAAAAATTGCAACGAGAACTCATATTTTCTAAACTTAGTAAATAACTGGCGATCTTTGAGAGTCTGCAGAACAATGCTCAAATGACTCGCATGTTCTTCCTCATTCCTAGAGTAAATGAGGATCATCATTAAAGACGATAACAAACAAGTCCAAGTACTATTTGAACACTCTGTTCATGAAATCCATGAAAGTTAAAGGAGCATTGGTTAGTCCAAATGACATAACTACAAATTCATAATGACCATACCAAGTCCTGAAGGCTATTTTCAAAATGTCTCTATCTCTGACTCTAAGCTGATGATAACCTGATCTAAGGTCTATCTTCAAGAAATGGGTAGCACACTGAAGTTGGTCAAACAAGTCATCAATACTGGGGATGGGATACTTATTCTTGATTGTATCAACATATATACCTTTCATGATATCATAAGTACATAAGAACAACCTCCTAGGACTCCCCTCAAGGACAACTTGTGCAATGTATAGATAGAGTCCTATACCCCTACCTACACTAAGTAGAACCCCTTAAGTCACCCTTGTTAGTGTCCATATTCATTACATCATTCATTCATTTTACTTACGGGTAAAATTGCCTTAACCAACAATAGACCATGTGATCTAAAAATGGAATGCAGTGTCATGAAACCTTAAATTGAAAGAAGGTGCTCTACTTTTCAAGGTAGAACCAAGATATGAACATAGTATTCTAGGTGGATCCACTTGCTAGTATTCCTATGGGGGCAACATAGTTAAGGAACTAAGAGATAAACTAGAAACCCTCTTTATGCACATTTGCATTGTAGTCTCCATCTCATGAGAACAATAGTGAACCTATCTTTCCACATTGGGAAGGGACACCTCTCATATCTAGTTCGCTTGGTACTAAGCTAAAGTCCCTTTTTTAAAATTCCTTTAAGTCGTTCTTAATCATCAATCTTAATATAGGTCATAGGAGACTAAACCCTTATATAATCATGTATTTAGCTAATTAGGTATAGGATGAGAACTTACTTTCATCACAAACCATCATTAGTGAGATCATCACTTCATAATCATATCATTATAAGGAACACAAGAGAATCACATTCGAACTTGCATGATCATACCCCTATCAAGATATCTCAATCCAACATACTCATAACATGGCATCATAATCATCATATCATCATATTCGTAATCTATTCACACAATCATACTTCAATTGAATATCATCATCAAGAATAAACCAACATTATTGAAGTAGAGAACTCATAGTCATAAAAGACTTACCAATAGCCTCCAAGAATCAACTTAAAGATATTACCCTCAATTCATCACAATTATCCAATAATCTAATCACCATAATCATAATATAGTGAATTAAACAATAACATAACCAATTCCAACAACCCTAATCATCTATATGTCTAGTTCATAGCTAGGGTTAGGGAAAATAGTTCAATCATGGATCTTTCATGGAAAGTAGGTCAAAGACTAAGAACTACAAAAAATACACCATTTAACAATCATAATATATCAATATCAATCAAAGGAATTCAACATCAAATCAATTTGGAAGACAACTCACGAAATTGGATGAAAACTAAAGTTTTAGACCTCCTTGGAAACCAATTTTGAAGAGCCTCTTGGGGAAAGAGATGCCAAGAATGAATAACTTCTATACCTTAAGATTTTCTTTAATATTGATGGAAAAAAACGTGAGTATGTATACCTAGTGAACCTTGAAGCTTGGTTGTCAATGGGGTCTTGGAAGATACACAGAAAGTAGAGAGAATTGAGTTTGGGAATAATGAAGTTATGAGTTAGTTTAATGTGGGTTAACAGTTATATAGTCTACCAACTAACATAAATAACACCCCTTAACCCTTACTAAATTAATTAACTAACTTACTAATTAACCCAAATTAAGTAAAACTTACCAGTGAACTTGACCCTCAAACTATGTACCCCATCTACGGGGCATCGACCAGACGATGTCGTCGTACTGGTAGTCCATCGATTTTGTCTGAGAGGCGGTTTGGAAGAAATTTTTCCAAATGTATAAGTCTTCACTAATGACCACCATCTACGGTCCATTGACCCATCGACATCTAGCCGATTGGTTTTGTCCTTTCCCACTGCAAAATGACAATTTTGGGGTCAATTGTTAGGATCCTCTCCAAGGACCCTTAGGTTGGTCCTTGGGGAGTCATACATAGACATTTATACCCTAAACACACTCTTACACATGTTTAACACATTTTTACCAAGTTTGACTAAATTCTGACTCCTAAAAACCCTTTAACCATGCCAAGGCACACTAGCTCAATTTCACTAGTCTTCGGATGTCTTGGTCGTTTCTTGACGTTTTGTCTCTACTGCTTCCTACTTTGTTCCAATACATTAATATAGGTTTATAAACATTGTTTTCAGGCTCAGTTCATCATGTGAGGCTCTAGCTAGGTCGTGGAACTTCCAGAGTGTTACATTATCCCTCCTTAGTAGCATTCGTCCTTGAATGACACTAAAATCTTTTTATAGGGAAAGGATAGACTCAACACTACCATCCCAACCAACAACATAAAATCATAATGAGTCATAAATCATAGGAGTACTTCACAATTCCATTCAATACATACACATTTCATTGCACATAGTAACTCAAATCACAATTTGTCACACATATGAGCTCAACATTTCATAACATATAATGAGGAACTACCTTCTCAATATCACATGAGCTTAAAATGACACCATAGAGTTATCATGATATTCTTATTCTCAAGACTATAACAAAACACTAAAATCTCAAGAAGCCAACATACTCAATCCATATAAGTGCAAGTAGAATACAAAAACATTTTTCATGAAAACTCATTTTAAGCATGAACCTTTACCAAATTATGCACATACTTAGAAACACAAGTCAAATTCCACATTGTTCATAATTTCTTTATTTTAAGAGGAATTACTAACCTCAAAGAGGAAAAAGATGAGGATATCGGGACTTCATGTCGGTCTCGTCCTCCCATGTTGCACCCTTAACAAGATGTTTTCTCCATAGGACTTTTACGGAGGACACATCTTTATTCCTTTACTTTTTTACTTGACGATCTAAAATTTCAACCGGAACCTCTTCATAAGAGAGGTCCTCATTCACCCCTGAGCCTTCAATAGGGAGAATAGATATCGGGTCGCCTATACATTTCTTTGAGCATAGAAACATGAAATACCGGATAACTGAAGCTAGTTCACTAGGTAGTTTCAACTCAGAAGCAACGTTTCTGACCCGTTGCAATACCTCATAAGGATCAACATACCGGTGACTTAGCTTCCTTTTTTTACCGAATCTCATCGCCCCTTTCATAGATGAAATCTTCAAGTTGACCCAATCACCTACTTCAAATACAAGGTCTCTTCTTCTATTACTGGCATAAGATTTTGGGACTATAGGCTCTTTTGAACCTATATCTTATCATCCGAACTTTCTCTATAGCCTCATAGATAATCTCGGCATCAAGGAGTGAAGACTCACCAACCGGAGACCTACATTTCCTACCATAAAGTGCTTCAAAAGGTGCCATAGAAATACTCAAATGGTAGGTATTATTGTAAGAGAACTCAATCAACGATAGGTTATCGTTCCAATTTCCCTTGAAATTGATAACACAAGCTCTTAACATATCTTCTAGCGTTTGAATGGTATGCTCCGCTTGACCATCCATTTGAGGATATAAAGGGGTGCTAAGTTTCACTTGAGTACCCAACCCTTTTTGAAAATACCTCCAAAAACAAGAAGTGAATTAGGCACCTCTATCCGAGATGATGGATAAAGGGATCCAATGTAGGCTCACAATCTCATTAATGTATATTCTAGCATATTACTCTCCTGAATACGTAGATTTGACGAGGATAAAGTGGGCAGATTTTGTCAACATATCCATAATAACCCATATTGAGTCATTTTGTCTCTGGGTTCGAGGCAACCGAACAACGAAGTCCATATTAATATCCTCCCACTTCCAAGTAGGAACATTCATTACTTGAGTCAAACCACTCGGATTTTGATGCTCGGCCTTAACTTGTTGACAATTAGGGAACCTAGCAACAAACTCCGCTACATCCCTCTTCAAACCATCCCACCAATGGACCTCTCTAAGATCACGTTTATTTTTGTGAAACCCGGATGAATAGAATATCGGGAACCATGAGCTTCTTCCAAAATTTGTTTTCTCAAATCGTCAACATCCGGCACACATAATCTACCTTGGTACCTAAGTACCCTATTCTCCCTTGGCAGAATGACTCATTGAGCTTACTAAGAACCAACTCCTTTAATTCCATCAATAGAGGACCAAGGTGTTGCTTAGACTTCACCTAAACCACTAAAGATGATTCGGAGTTATGATGAAAAGTAGATACTCCATTTGGACAATCTTTCAACTGAACACCCAACTGAGCCAATCTATGAACCTCCTTCACTATCTCTTTCTTATCATTGGGAACATGTTCTACACTACCCATAGTTATTCTACTCAAGGCATCCGCCATAACATTTTCCTTCTCCGAGTGGTAAAGGACACTCATGTCATAGTACTTCAAAAGTTCCAACCACCTCCTTTGTCGGAGATTCAATTTCTTTTGAGTAAAGACATATTGAAGACTCTTGTGGTTGGTAAATACGTCCACATGTACCCCATAAAGATAATGCCTCCATATTTTCATAGAAAACACCACGACTGCTAATTCAAGGTCATGAGTTGGATAATTCTTCTCATGCACCTTAAGTTGCCTAGAGTCATAAGCTATCACCTTACCATGTTGCATAAGGACACAACCCAAACCTACTCGAGAAGTGTCATAATACACTACGAACCATTTGGTACCCTCCGGTAAAGTCAACACCGGAGCGGAGGTGATCTTATCTTTCAACTCTTGGAAGCTTCTTTCATAAGCCTCCGACCACTACAACTCAACCTTCTTTTGAGTTAGCGTTGTCAAAGTAGAAGCAATAGATGCAAACCCATCAACAAACCTTCTCTAATACCCAGTTAAACCCAAGAAACTTTGAATATTGGTTCGAGCCAAAGGTCTAGGCCAATTCTTAACAGCTTCTGTGTTTCTTCAAATTGACCTCTATACCCTTACTTGAGATAATCTGACCAAGGAACGCAACCGATCTTAACCAAAATTCATACTTACTATATTTAGCAAAGAGTTGATGTTCCTTGAGGACTTGTAATACTACCCTCAAATGAATCTTATGCTCATCCTCATTCTTAGAATATACAAAGCTATGATCAATGAAGGCAATTACAAAAGAATCAAGGTAATTCTGAAACACTCTATTCATGATATCCATAAAAGCCGCCGGAGCATTCGTTAACCCAAAAGACATAACTCGGAACCTAAAATGATCATACCTAGTTTGGGAATCATTTTGGGAATATCTTCACCTCTCTCCCTAAGTTGTTGATAATCCGACGTCAAACAAATTTTTGAAAAGTAACTCGCACCTTGGAGTTGATAAAACAAATCATTAATCCGAGAGGACACTTCTTCGATAAAGTTACCTTGTTCATTTGCCGGTAGTCAATACACATCTAGGAGACCCATCTTTCTGTTTCACGAACAACATCGAAGCACCCCATGGAGAAATATTAGGTTTAATGAAACCTTTGTCTAGTAAATCTTTGAGTTGATCCTTCAACTCTTTCAATTCAGCCGGAGCCATCCGATAAGGAGAAATTGAAATGGGATTTGTCTCCGGCAAAAAGTCAATACCGAAATCTATTTCCCATTCGGGAGGGATTCTAGGAAAGTCATCGGGAAAGACTTCCAGAAATTCCTTCACTACGGGGACCGACTCTAGAGGAGGAATCTCGAATTCTAGGTCCTTTAACCTCACAATATGGTAGAGATACCCCTTAGAGATCATCTTACAAGCTTTATGTAACACTTCGAAAATCCAAGACGTGTTCTAGAGCCTAACATAATTGTCATAAGGTTTAGACACTGTTTTAAGGTCTATTTTAATTATTATAAGTCATTTAGGAAGTATAGAAACCAAGAAGTCCAAGAACGTCCATGACGTTCGGAAACTAGTTCAATGAGGTACTAGCGTGTCTTAGCCTATTTGACTAGCTTTTAGAAGTCGGAAAGGGGTGAAAATTTGTGGAAGGGTGTATAACATGTGTTTAAGTTTATTCATAGTCCAAACGTCTTGGTACGACTCCCCAAGGACCAACCAAGGGCCCTTGAGAAGGACCCTTTCATTTGGGGTCAAAAACACTGCCTGGGCAGTGTGCACCCACCAAGGGGAACGACGGAACGTGTGTGGATCGACGGGGCGTCGATGCCATCCGTCGACCAACACTTAGCCATTCTGGATAATGGTCCATTTGGACCAATCTCTGAACTCTTCGACGAATGAGCAGCTTGGAAGGGGCAAGGGTCGTCGACTCACAGACGGATCGTTGGTCGAGGTCTCATCTGTAAGGGCCTGATTTTCTGCATGTTTTTAGTTGATTCTAATTAATTAATAAAGGGGTTAGTTAATTAGTTAGGGGTTTAGGGAGTTCTAGTTAAGTTAATTAATGACCTATATAAAGACCCTAACCTAAATTAGACTAACCTAAGCTCATAATTCCCAAACCCCAAACTCTCTTCCTTCTCTCTTCTTTCTCTCTCTAGTGAAGAACACCATTGAAGAACAAGCTAGGTAAGGGTTTAAGGGATGCAAATAGTCAAGTTTTACCATAAATATTCATCAATTAGCAAGGTATGGGATCTAGTTCACCTTTGAGACCTTTTTCCTCAAAGGTTCCATCAAATAGATTTCCAAAAATTGGGTTTTCAAGTGGGTTTCATTCAATCTCGAAATTGATGTTATGAATTGATTTGTTTATGATTTATTTTGAATATTATGAATATATTAACATGTATTCTAACCTAGTTATGATATAACTTGATAGTTTGGTATAGTTTGTAGAAGATGACCTCTACCCCTTAACCCTAGGTTGTGATCTTGATATGAATTATATTGTTTGGTTAAATTGAATTGGTTATTGGTTGAATTACTGTTAGATGATGTTGTTGTATCAATTATGAATAATTTAGGATGATTTATAGTCCTATCATGCTAGTTATTGAGAAGTGATCTAAGTTATGAAGTTTGTTGTGAATTGACCAAAGTGTCTTGTCTTAAACTATGAACTAGTATTGAATTGTGATGTAGTGATTCTTTTAGCCTTGATTATCATGTTGGTCATTGAATCGTGATGATGTTATACCCTAATTGGGTTGAGTTAAGGGTTGATGTTAAGACCTTGATGATGGATTATGAAAGAGACGTGGTAAGTCTTATGATCCCTATCCTTTACTTCAAGTTGTGGTTAATTGTGATTAAGTCATGATATTGTATTAGAGTAGACCTTGTATAGGATTGATAGGGTGGTATGATGTTGAATTGAAATGTCTTGATTATTTGTGAGGTGTTGGCTTAAGATGTAAATGTTATAAGGATGGTGAATAATTTACCAACGTGCCTTATCATGATATGAAAATGTTAATGTGCTAACCTCACCTATATGAATTGTAATAAAAGAAAACTAGTCATGCAATTCTTATTGAGCTATGATGATGATGATGTTATAAAAGGCTTAGATCCTATTACCTACAATAAGCTATGATGATTAATAAAGACATTCAAGACATTTCAAAAGGGACTCTAGCTTAGCGCCGACTGAACTAGAGTGAAGAGTGTCGCTTCCCACATAGGAAAGGTAGGATCACTAATATACTCTTGAGATTTGAGACTACAATGTATGTAGCATAAAGAGGGTCCCAACTATATCTCCTAGTTCTTGAACTATGTTTCTCCCATAGGAATACTAGCTAGTGGATCCCCGTAGTTGCTATGTTCATGTTTTGGTACTACCTTGACAAGTAGTCCACCTTCTTTTGGTGTAGGGTTCCATGGCACCGGATTCCACATTAGCTCATGTGGTCTATTTCAGTTAGGTAAAGATGTTCCCAAAAGGTAAAATGAACTAAAGGATTGAACTCTAACTAAGATGACCTAAAGAGTTTAGCTTACTGTAGGTAGGGGTATGGGACTCTACCTTAACATTGCACTAGTAAGCCTTGAAGGGAGTCTTAGGAGGATGTTCTTATATATGAAAATGCTTATAATGCTACATGACATGTATATGGTGAACATGCACATTGTTGATACTATATGTTGATTGGTGTCACTTATGAATATGTGTTGGTCTATATTGTTAAAGTATGATGCTATGTGATCTTAAAGGTTATGATATGTGAAGTAGGATGTTAGTCATGATTGTTATTGGGTTACTTTATTGAGTAAGGTTATGGGGCTTTGCTTGGTCATTTCACTTGTTGACTTTATAGGGGTTCATGGGTAATTGTCTTGCTTTAGTTATGTTGAAATGTACTCTTATTCATGCTTGTTACTATTATGACTTGATGATATAGTTACTTGGCTAAGTATTCAACTATATTCTCTGCATGTTGACTTGACTAGACTTGATGTTGTTGTGCTTGTGATGTAAATACCTATGACCTAATGATTATGTCCTATTGCTTGGTATGGTCTTGTTGAATGTGCATAAAGGTTTTTAATGAGAAGTGCATACTTATTGAAATGTCCCTTTTCTTAGCATGATTTGAAGGTATGTGTGCATATGGTCTCATACTTAGTACAAGTGGTGTACTAAACCCATTTCTTCCTTTTCCCCAACATTTTAGGTTCCGGTCGTTGAAGGGCTTTTGGAGACGACATTGAAAAAGACTTTGATTTCTTAATCATCCAAGTTGGGTAGGTCCTCACTTTCCGAAGGCAATGACAATATCAAGCTATGAAGTTGTTTTAGTTATTCTTATGTTTCTTTTCTTTCATTTGAGTACTAAACATTATATGACCTATATGTGGTCTTATTACTTTGATGTATGGGCTATGCCCAAGTTCTTATACTCTTATTAGATTGTTATAAGATGATACAACTATTATGACTATGTTATGTTATATTATATATATCTATGTGCAATAAAAGTAGAAGACTAAGTAATCTTCCTATACGAAGAATCTATGTATACTCGATATATATATATACTATGTGTATGTAGAGGTCTATGTAAACCTCCGAGTAGAAGTAACGAAAAGTTTTAAATTTTACGCTAAATTTGACCTATGAATGTAATGATGTATGCTAATAGGCTAGTCTTAGTCCTCAAAGAGGCCGCCGCCGCCGCTTACGTCTAGGGTCTATTCTCGAATGTAACAAACTTTGTATCAGAGCATGAGGTTAAATATCTTTGAGTCGATGTCTCTCTCAACCATGTCTATGTAGGTTCATATTCATAATTGTGAAGCGCGCCACACTTATGAATAGGAATCTATGAGATGCTTAGGAAACTCTCACTTTCTTGGAAGTCCAATATCGTGCCTTTAGAGTGTTAGCTCTATGTTCTTTTGCATCTAATCCTCTTATTGTGATTATATGCAATGAATACTCGAAGGAATGCGGCATGAAGACTTGAAGAAGAGATTGCCAATACGTGAATTCCTCCATGTGGGGATCAAGTTCCTCCTCTTGAGAAACATGTTAATGATGACCAAGCGCCGGTGAATCCTCCTCGTTTGACAGATAAGAACATAAGGGTCTCTCTCTTCCAAATGGCCCAAGCGATTACTACCCAAGAACAAGCCTCCACTACTTAAGCCCAAGCCATGACGGTCCAAGCTAATCGGGAGGTTGTACCCCGATCACACCAACAAGTTGCTACCATGGCCTCCCGTCCAAGGGATTTCACTATGATGAATCACCCTACTTTCTATGGGTCCAAGGTTGAAGAAGACCCCCAATAGTTCATTGATGAAATCTACAAGATCCTCTATGCTATGGGGTTGTCTACTAGTGAGAAGGCCGAATTAGCCACTTACCAACTCAAAGATGTGGCCCAAACTTGGTATGTTTAATGGAGGGATAATAGGCCGTTAAGGGGTGGACTGGTGACTTGGGATGTTTTTAAGAAGTATTTTCTTTATAGGTTCTTTCCTAGGAAGAAGAGGGAAGCAAAGGTGGTGGAGTTCATCAACCTTCGTCAAGGAGGTATGAGTGTTCTTGAATACTCTTTGAAATTCACTCAATTGTCAAAATATGCTCCTTCTTTGGTTTCCGACCCTAGAGATGAAATAAACCACTTTGTGACGGGGGTGTCAGATAACTTGCAAGAGGAGTGTCATTCATCTATGCTACATGATAACATGAACATTTCTCATCTCAGGGTTCATGCTCAACAAGTGGAAGAGGTAAGTGCTAAGAGGAAGAGTAGAGATTGCAAGAGTGCAAGATCTTTTGATGGTGGTTCTTCAAAGAATAGGCTTGAGATTCAACAAAAACCTAGGTTGAAGAAGAGGGTGTCTAATCAAGTTCCTTAAAAGTTACCTAAGGATAGGGATGATAGGATGTCTAACCCTAAGACTAAAAAGGGAAGGGATATTAGTTCACCAACCAAGAAGCCAACATATGGAAGGTGTGGCAAGAAGCACTATAGTTATTGTCTTAAGGGAACGGATAATTGTTTTGGTTGTGGTAAAATTGGGAACAAGGTTAGGGATTGCCCTAATGTGAGGGGTCACGACAAGGGTAGTTGTCAAGCTCAAGCAAGTGGTTTAAATGAGGCTCCGAAGAAGAATCGCTTCTATGCTCTCCGCTCTAGGGGTGAGCAAGAGACTTCTCCCAACGTGGTGACCGGTATGTTGAAAGTCTTCTCTATTGATGAATATGCCTTACTTGATCCTGGTGCTACCTTATCATTTGTTACTCCTCTAGTAGCTAAAAAGTTTGACATTTTGCTCGATATATTGCATGAACCTTTTATAGTGTCTACCCCGGTGGGTGAGTCGGTTGTTGCAAAAAGGGTGTATAGAAATTGTCCTATAATGTTGCCCAATAGAGTTTCTTATGCTGAACTAGTAGAACTTGATATGCTTGATTTTGATGTAATTTTTGGTATGGATTGGTTGCATGCTTGCTTTGCCTATATAGATTGTAGAACGAGGGTGGTGAAGTTTAACTTTCCAAATGAGCCCGTTTTAGAGTGGAAAGGGGGAAATTCTACTCCTAGAGGTCGTATCATCTCTTGTTTGAAAGCATGCAAAATGATCTCTAAAGGGTGTTTATACCATATAGTAAGAGTCCAAGATTTAGACTCCAAAATTCCTCCCATTGAGTTGGTCCCTATAATGAGGGAATTTCCGGAGGTCTTTCTTAATGATCTTCTCGGTATTCCTCCCGAACGAGAAATTGATTTTGGTATCGACTTATTACCGGATACAAATCCCATTTTAGTTCCTCCTTATCGTATGGATCCGACTGAATTGAAAGAGTTGAAGGCTCAACTCAAAAATTTACTAGACTAAGGCTTCATTAGACCTAGTATTTCTCCATGTGGTGCTGTGGTTTTGTTTGTGAAGAAGAAGGATGGGTCCCTTAGAAAGTGCATTGATTATCGCCAACTCAATAAAGTAATTATTAAGAATAAGTATCCTCTCCCTCGGTTTGACTACTTGTTTGATCAACTCCAAGGAGCACGCTACTTTTCTAAGATTGACTTGAGGTCGGGGTATCACCAACTTAGGGTGAGAGGTGAGGATATACCAAAGACGACATTTTGGACTAGATATAGTCACTATGAGTTCTTAGTAATGTACTTTGGATTCATGAATGCCCTGGCGGCATTTATGGATCTCATGAATAGGGTGTTTTGAAGTTACCTAGATTCATTAGTTATTGTCTTCATTGACGACATCTTGATATAGTCGAAAAATGAGGGTGATCACATGAACCATTTGAGGGTGGTGTTACAAGTGCTTAAGGAGAACCAATTATTTTCCAAATATAGCAAATGTGAGTTTTGTTTGAGGCCGGTGGCATTTCTTGGTAATATCATCTCTAGTGAGGGAGTTGAGGTTGATCCAAGAAAAACCGAGGCGGTGAAAAATTGGCCTAGACCATTGACTCCAACCGACATTAGGAGTTTCTTGGGTCTAACGGGTTCTTATCGGAGGTTTGTGGATGGTTTTTCGTCCATTGCATCTCCCTTGACTACTTTGACCCAAAAGAATAAGAAATTTTAGTGGTCATAGGCATGTGAGAGAAGCTTCCAAATTTTGAAAGATAGGTTTACTTCCGCTTCGGTGTTGACCTTATCGAAGGGTACAAAGGGCTTCATTGTGTATTGTGATGCATCCCGAGTGGTTTTAGGGTGTGTGCTTATGCAACATGGGAAAGTAATAGCCTATGCTTCTAGACAACTTAAGGTTCATGAGACAAACTATCCAACTCATGATCTTGAGTTAGCGGCTGTGGTATTTGCCTTGAAAATATAGAGGCATTACTTGTATGGTGTTCATGTAGATGTTTATACTGACCACAAGAGTCTCCAATATGTGTTTACTCAAAAAGAGTTGGATCTCCGACAAAGAAGGTGGTTGGAATTGTTGAAAGATTATGACATGAGTGTCCTCTATCACCCCGCCAAGGCCAATATGGTTGCGTATGCTCTAAGTCGGTTATCCATGGGTAGTGTGTCTCATGTAGATGAAGCCAAGAAAGATCTAGTGAAAGATGTTTATAGGTTGGCTAGATTAGGTGTGAGGTTGGAAGATTATACGAATGGTGGTTTCATGGTCCATCATAACTCCGAGTCATTCTTGGTAGTTGAAGTGAAGTCCAAACAACACCTGGATCAATCATTGATGGAGTTGAAGGAATTGGTTCTTGGTAAGCTTAATGAGTCATTCTCCTTAGGGGGGGATGGTGTCTTGAGGTATCAAGGAAGGTTGCGTGTTCCCAATGTAGATGGTTTGAGGAACCGGATCCTTGAAGAAGCCCATGGGTCCTATTACTCCATTCATCCGGGTTCGACAAAGATGAACCATGATCTTATGAAAGTGTTTTGGTGGGAAGGTTTGAAAAAGGACATAGAGGAATTTGTTGCTAAGTGTCCAAATTGCCAACAAGTGAAAGCAGAACATTAAAAGCCGGGTGGCTTACTACAAGAAATCCAAGTTCCTACTTGGAAGTGGGAAGACATCAATATGGATTTTGTAGTAGGTTTGCCTCGGACTCAAAAGCAATATGACTCTATATGGGTGATTGTGGATAGGTTGACCAAGTCTGCTCATTTCATTCCCGTCAAGTCTACTTATTTGGCAGGAGATTATGCAGGGATCTTTATAGATGAGATTGTGTGTCGCCATAGTATTCCATTATCCATCATATCGGTTTGGAGTTCATTCCAAGAAGGGTTGGGTACTAAGGTGAAGTTAAGCATCGCTTTTCAACCCCAAACGAATGGTCAAGCGGAGCACACTATTCATGTCACACCCGGTTCCTAGACCCTAGATGAGACCGGCGTCGTTAACCTCTCAGAGGTCGCTGACAAGCCTCTTCTTAGCTTTCATCACAATCATACATTTAAATTTAGCGAAAAATTTAAAACTTTTTAAAATTACTGAAGTGTACTTAGACTTTATATAATTCTTGCATATGAGTGATATACTAACTGCTCTAAATAAACAACCATCTATTAACAGATTTAACAATTGAAATGAAGAATTCATAATAACATTAATAGTTGCCAAACCGGGTTTAATACAAAAGGTTGAACAAATGTTTGAAAGGAAACGCTAGGGACAACATCCACTAGCTATGTCTAATCTACTTAATCTAGAAAATAAAGCGTAGGCATCCTCGAACTCAACAGGACCTACCAAAGTCTGGAGGTACTTGTCCAAACAGCTTCAACTGATCTTCAATCTTCTTCAAGGACCTGTACCTATAGAAATAGTAATTGTGTATGGGTTAGTACACAGTTGTACTAAGTATAGGTGTATGCACATAAACACATAAGGACTATACATGATCAAGGAAAGCTCTTCCTATAGCAACATGCCATTTCTGGAAAGTGAAGTCACTTCACTTTCCTAATTCGTTATTTATGAATCATGCTATGAATATAACATATTTTCATGCATTTAAAGCACACAACTTATTTTCTATATGAACATAAGACCTTGGAATCATGAACATAATTTTAGAACAACTCAAGCAAACTTTAATATTTTTGCTCCACTTAGGCCTAGAGCTCCCTCTCCCAGACTTAGTTTATTTTTCAGTCTTTTCTTCTTTTTGTTGTGTAATTCAATGATCTCATTTGATCCTATGTTTTAATTACGAGTGCAATGATTCATTGTAGTCCCATTGCTACAATGAATCAAGTAAGTAATCCAAAAGACTAAGGAAATGATTTGACTACCCTACTCACAAGTTTTTCTTTCCATTATTGTTAAATTGTGCATGAAGTCTTTATAAGCCAATCTTTATTGGCAATGCCCATTCCTTGAACATTTGCATAATATAAAGATGCTGGGGCATATATTCATACTCCAATTGATGAGTCATTATGTTTTGCTCCCTTTATTGGCATAAACCAATAATTGTTAAAACTTCATTCTTATCAAACACTGATGATTTGATATTCTTATGCTTTTGCTTACTTAGTTCACTTTGAACTTACTTTTCTTCTTCTTTGATCTCATGTTCACTTTGAACATGCGAGGTTGACTTAGGATATTCTTTTAAGACTTCCATTGGGATCTTTCTGTGCAATGACTAAGAATGACTTACATCATTACTTAGTCTAACCTCACCCTTTGGTCATCCTATCCGAACACCCCTCATCTTCCTAGTTCTTTATTTTCTTTCTTACTTCCTTAAAGAAATATTTAGCATTTAACGGACATAGATCATGTGAGCTAACATGAAATCCAATGTATTTCCCACACTAAAAAGAGGTGGTTAACCGGCCAAAGTGAAACAGAATACTTCCTAGCTTTCTTAGGTGGATCCACTAGCTAGTAACCTATGCTGGTGACATAGTTCAAAGACTAGGAGAAATTGGAGACACTTATCAACCTTGGTGGTAGTCTCATCTCATGAGGCTTACATGTGTTTGCACAAGCTCATTATACTTTACAACTTTTAGAGTTGACTCATACAGTATGGAAGCTTTCTTCTAGTATGAGGTATGCTTAGCTCAATGGATGACTTGTCATCCCTTTCTAAACTTGATGAATGTAAACTTAAATCTTACATTATCATCATGGTGTTAATGAGACTTGTCTCACGATTTCTGACACCCTCTTATGTGAATATCTTTAACATAATTGTTTAGGTGCAAGTTAGACTTGTCTCACTTCCTTTAACACCCCATTCTAGGTCAATTTCATAACTCATAAGCTTTTACTTATTTCATTACTCACCTTATCTTATTCAATGTTATTTGGTAGTCTTGTACCATTCATTATGAAAGTTATAAGGACTTATTCAATGCGCTACTATGTTCACAAGTTCATTTAGATAGGGTATGTTGGGACTTGTCCCAATCATTGGCATACCCTAGGTTATGAGTTCATTGAGTTACATCTTGTCAAGTCAATCATTAACATGTATTTGGCCTTACAAGAAACTTCATGTGTATACTATAGTAATCTCATCATTTTAAGCAAGCCAACTTTTAACATTTGATTAGCTTATAAGAACAATTCAGTGCTTAGTTTGGCCAATCTATAAAGTTGATTTGGCATTGAAGATTCATTAACTAGCTTTGATTCTCATTCTTATTTCTTCTTGGAAACATTGTATTACAAACACTTACAAACATATCTACTCTAAACACACAGTAATCAAAACCTTCATTCCTTTCAACAGTAAACTGAATTTCATAAACGACGTATAATAATTTTATCTTCTAGAACACAATTAGGCATTACAACATTTCTCATCTCATGTAAATGATACTCTAATCATACGGATCTAACATATAGGTCTTATTCGACATTATCAAATCACAGAAACCTACACATAATGATCAGTTAGCACCACATACCAACAACATGCTCGATATTTGCATTATACATACTACTAGAATCGGAAATAGGGAGAACTAGGGAGATGAACATTCGATAATTTCATTGGGAACAACCCTAGTTTCGGTTTTCTTGAATTCAAAACGTTTAAAAAGCCTCTCGGGGAAAGAAATCCATGAGAGAAACCCATACGTTACTGTAGAATTGAATCTACGAAGATCACCCTGTTCTTTGCACGAAAATCTAGAAGAATTGACTTGAAATTGCCTAAGGAGAACCGAGAGTATTTTTCTGTTTTTCTTACGTTTGCTCACTGTTTTTCAATTGTGAGTTTCTACTGGATAAACGTGAGTCTAAGTCTTAGGAACTGAATATTGGCTAATTCAACTTAGGCTAATTAACTTAATTAAATAAATCAATTAGCTAATTACCAAAATGCCCCTCCAAAATTGACTAAAATAGGAGAGCATTTGATTTAGCCAAATTATGAAAATTTGCTAAGGGTCTCGGTTTGACAATAAATTTAAATTAATTAATTAAGTAGCTAATTTAATTAATTAATTGACCTATGGTAATTACTAAAGTACACCTAAGTCACTAGGACCATAACCAACCCCTTTGGACCATCCTAGGTTAGGTACTAGGATAGGTTAGGTACTAGGATGTTTCTTTAGTTAGCTACTCGGCTAGTGTCACGCGGTTAGGTCTTAGGATTTCTAGCACACTAGTTAGTTCATTTTAGTCAGTCCTAGGTTAGTTAGCTAGTTAGGTAAGTTAGTTAGAGCCTAGGATTGGTTAGGAAGCTCGGCCCCACTTGGCTTGACCCGACGCGTGCTGGCCCCCTAATCGCCCTAACCGAATCGGTTAGGCTTGGTCGCTTGGTCTCTCGGCCGGTAGCACATGTGCTTGTACCTGTGCTGCACATGTGTTGCCGTGCACTTTCCTAACCGTGCACTCTATAGTTGCACTTGGAATGTTCACTTCTTGTCCCAAGGATCCTCACTATGTCCTTGGGCACTACTTAATCTACATGATTATTTTAAATGATCATGTGCTATGGTACCTAGGCTTGACACTTGGATGCCTCGTACCTAATGTGTGTATGCGAAGAAATTAAGAGTTTTAGCTTAGGGTCTTCATTGCAGGTACAATTCCTAAACAAGCTTGGATTGGAGCATTTGAACAATAAAGCGTATTTTAAGTTACTTGTTAATACATAGAAATTGGCTAACACCCTCAATATTTCTTAACATGCCCAATTTTACTCAATATTGTGCATTGGGATGCCTATGTACCCCAATATATATTCTTAAAACCTAATTGACTCTTCACTAGACAAGTACATTTTCTGGAATGTTACATTATCCCCCCTTAGGAAAATTCGTCCCCGAATGATACTACACATAATTTTGAATCAAAGAGGGTATTTTCGAAAAACACATCAACATACTTGAAACTTTACTCTTTGTGAATATCTGATTCACAACTTACTCTGGATGATGCACATCACTCAAAGCTTATCAGAAGCTTCATTTCTGATATTGAGGAACTTCCTTCTCAATCTCACTTTAACTCAATGCACATCACAACTCATGCGACACAAAAATCATGTCAACGCTATACAAAAACAGCAACATGAATGCAAGCATGAACTCATATTAACTCATATAGTGCAAGTATCACACACAGTCATGGACTTAAAACACCAAAACCGACTAATGCACTAAAATTTAGAGTTTCATAAACAAAATCAGACTTAGGAAGAGTATATCTAACCTCAAGAAATGAACAAGTGAGGGTAACAAGATCTCATGTCGGCCTTGGCCTCCCATGTTGCTCCCTCAACAAGGTGGTTCCTCCATAACACCTTTATGGTGGCAACCTCTTTGTTCCTCAGCTGCTTCACTTGGAGATCTAAAATATCAAGTGGAACCTCTTCATAAGAAAGGTTCTCATCGACTCCTAACCCCTCAACAGGCAGGATGGATACTGGATCACTTAGACACTTTTTAAGCATCAAATATGAAACACTGGATGAACAGAAGCCAAGTCATTTGGTAACTTCAGTTCATAGGCAACATTCCCTACTCGCTGTAAGACCTCATAAGGACCTATATACCTTGGACTCAACTTCCCTTTCTTACCAAACCTCATCACCCCTTTCATGGGTGATATCTTCAGGTAGACTTGATCACCTACCTCGAATTCAAGAGCCCTCTTCCTGTTTTCAGCATAGGATTTTTGACGACTGTAAGCAGTAGCCAATCTATCCCTGATCATTCTCTCATTTTCCATAGCCTCATGTATGATCTCAGGGACAAGGATGGAAGACTCTCCTACCTCAAACCACCAAACTGGGGACCTACATCTTCTGCCATACAGTGCTTCAAAAGGTGTCATCCCAATACTAGAATGGTAGCTATTATTATAAGAGAACTCAATCAGTGGCAAGTGATCATCCCAACTCCCCTTAAAGTCAATAACACATGCTCTCAGTATGTATTCAAGGGTCTGAATGGTACGCTCTGCTTGTCTATCCGTCTGAGGATGAAAAGCAGTACTGAGCTTCACCTGTGTACCCAAGCTCTTTTGGAAAGATCTCCAAAAGTGAGAAGAGAACTGGGCTCCCCTATCCAAAATGATAGATAAAGGGATCCCATACCACCTCACTATCTCATCAATATACAGCTTGGCATAATCTTCGGCCCTATAAGTAGACTTCACAGGAATGAAGTCAGCAGACTTAGTCATCCTATCAACAATGACCCAAATGGAATAATGCAGTTTCCTGGTCCTGGGCAGACCAAACACAAAGTCCATATTAATAGCCTCCCACTTCCATGTTGGGATCTCAATCGATTGGGTAAGACCTCTAGGCTTAAGGTGTTCGGCCTTAACCTGTTGGTAATTGGGGCACTCCTTCACAAACTTAGAGATATTTCGCTTCATACCTTCCCACCAATAGATCTCTTTGAGATCATGATACATCTTGGTGGAACCTAGATGAATGGAATACCTGGAGCCATGAGCCTCTGCAATAATATTATGTCTCAGATTATCAATATTGGGCACACACAATCTGCCCTGGTATCTAAGCACACCATCCCCCCTAGGGAGAATGATTCATTCAGCTTACTCAACACTAAGTTTTTCAACTCCATGAGTACTGGGTCGAGATGATGCTTAGCTTTAACATCTACAACAACGAGGATTCAGAACTGGAATGAACTGAAACACCCCCACTTGGTATATCTATCAGTCGTACACCTAACCTAGCCAATTGGTGTACCTCTTTAACCAACTCCTTCTTCTCATCATCAATATGAGACACACTGCCCATGCTCAATCGACTCAAAGTATCGGCCACTACATTGGCCTTACCTAGGTGATAGTGGACACTCATGTCATCATCCTTGAGCAGCTCTAGCCATCTTCTCTGACGAAGATTCAATTCTCTCTGTGTAAAAACATACTGAAGACTTTTATGGTCAGTAAATACATCAACATGTACACCATATAAGTAATGTTTTCAAAGTTTTAACACAAATACCACATCATCTAACTCAAGATCATGGGTAGGGTAATTCTTCTCGTGTATTTTTAACTGTCTTGATGCATATGCAATCACCTTACCATCCTGCATAAGAACACATCCCAAACCTACTCGGGGAGCATCACAGTGCACCACATACGCTTCACCACTCCTCATCAAAATTGAGAACTGGGGCTGAAGTGAGTCGGTCTTTGAGCTCTTGGAAGCTCTTTTCACAAGTTTCATACCACTCAAACTTCACCTTCTTCTTTGTTAAAGCTTTCAATGGAACAGCAATAGCGGAAAAGCCCTCAACAAACCTGCAATCGTAACCAACCAAACCCAAGAAAATCTGGATGTCTGTAGGAGTGAGGGGTCTTGGCCAGTTCTTTACTGACTCAATCTTTTTCGAATCAACCTCTACAACCTGGTCGGACACAACATGACCAAGGAAGGTCAATGATATCAGCCAAAACTCACATTTGCTGAATTTTGCATACAACTGATGTTCCCTGAGTACTTGCAATGTCATTCTCAAATGCTGTTCATGATCTTCTTTGGTCTTAGAGTACATGAGGATGTCATCTATGAATACTATGACAAAAGAATCAAGGTATTCACGGAAGACCCTATTCATAAGGTCCATAAACGCGACTGGTGTGTTAGTGAGACCAAATGACATGAAAAGAAACTCGTAATGACCATACCTAGTACGGGAGGCAGTCTTAGAAATGTCCTCTTGTCTCACTCTAAGTTGGTGATACCCTGACCGGAGATCTATTTTAGAAAAGAAACTTGAACCTTGGAGCTGATAAAATAGATCATCAATTCTGGGAAGAGGGTATTTGTTCTTTCAAGTGACTTTGTTGAGTTGCCGATAATCGATACACATTCTAAGGGTTCCATCCTTTTTCTTAACGAATACTACTCGAGCACCCCATGGGGATATGCTTGGCTGGATGAAGCCCTTATCAAGTAGAACTTTTAACTGCAACTTCAACTCTTTAAGTTCAGCTGGACCATTCTATAGGGAGGAATGGAAATTGGTTTGGTGTTGGGATCTAAGTCAACACCAAAGTCAATTTTGCGTTCAGGAGGGATTCCTGGTAAATCCTCCGGAAAGACATCTTGAAACTCATTCACTATGGACACAAAGTCTATGAAAGGAACTTCATGTTCTAAGTCATTGACTCTGACTAAGTGGTATAAATACCCCTTAGATAAAATCTTATTGGCTTTAAGATGGGAAACTATTTGGCCTGTTGGATTTGAACTACACCCTTTTCCATTCCAGCTCTAACTCATTAGGAAACTGAAAACTTACTACCCTGTTTCAACAGTCTATGGTAGCGTAGCATTTATGGAGCCAATACATACCCAAAATTATATCAAAGTCAAGCATGGTTAATTTTATTAGGTCATCATAGGTAACTCTATCAAGAACAGTTATTTGGCAATCTCTATATACTCTTCCAGCTCTAATGTTGTCTCCTATGGGAGTACTAACTAGAAAAGGTTCATGGAAGATCTCAGGAAGCAAGTCAAATTTACTAGCTACTAAAGGAGTAACAAAAGACAAGGTGGATCCTGGATCTAACAATGCATACATAGGAAAAGAAAAGACATGCAAGGTACCAACGACCACATCAGCTGACTTCTCCTGCTCTTCTCTACCTTTCAAAGCATAGAACCTGTTCCTCTTGGGAGGCTCGGCTGCAACAGTAGGATTAGGCCGAGGCTGAGTACCTGCCTTGGCCTTATTCTTCATATGCGGACAGTCCCTGATAATATGCCCACTCTTGCCGCACCCACAGCAGGCATTAGAACCTACCATGCACTCACCTCCATGCAAATGGCCACACTTACCACACGTCTTTCTGTCACGCTGGGCATTTCTATCATTGACCTTCTTGGGGCCAGACTTTCCCCCTTTGGCACTAGTGTTCCTAGAAGGAGTAGGATTACCTAAGTGCTGGTGCCCCTTATTGAACTTGGGCCTGTCCTGGACTCCAAACAAACTCCTACCAGTGCTAGAACCAGCCTGATCCGAGGGCCTAGGCTTCTTGCCTTCTCGGCCTCTCTTCCTCCTCCGACTCTCCTCCACCTGTTGTGCATGTACCATCAACCTAGCAAAGTCCATGTTATCATGCAATATGGCTGCCCGACATTCCTCCTCCAGATCCTCCGATACACCAGTCACAAACTTGCTCATCTCATCCTTGCTACTGGACAACAGCGAAGAAGTATATTTGGAAAGTTTAACAAACTTCAAGGAGTATTCCTTGACTGACATACCTCCCTGAGGAAAGTTGATGAACTCCTCAATATTAGCCTCTCTCTGCTCTCTCGGAAAGAACCTCTCCAGGAATGTAGTCTTGAAGATGTCCCAAGTGATGGGGACTTCTCCTGGTGCTCTGCCATCTACCCACATCTTGTATCATACCTGAGCCACATCCTTGAACTGGTATGCAGCAAAATCAGCCTTCTCCTCATCATTAACACCCATAGCACAGAGAATCTTGTGGACCTCGTCCACAAACTCCTGGGGATCCTCATTGGGTTCTGGACCCGAAGTAGACTGGAGGATTCATCCTGGTAAAATCTCTGAGTCTGCTAGCCATGGTGATAGCATGTGGGTTCTCTGTGGGAGCACCCTCTCTAGTGGCATGAGCTGTGATAGCCTGTGCCTGAGCAGTGATGGCTTGGGCCATCTAAACCAGTGCTGCTCTTACTTCTCCATTCGTCAACGCAGCTGGGTTGACAGGCACTTGCACTCCAGCAGCTGGGGCTTGAGGAGGAGCTTGGTTTCCCCCAGCAGCTGCTTCTCCAACTCTCCTGCCTGTGTTTCTTCTTGTGTTAATTTTTCTACACGCACACACAAGAAGAAAGTTAGATCTAGAATGACACAAAATGTCAAAACTCTACACAACACGATAAAGAGTAGAAGAAGGGAAGATTATTAACATCACTAAGTCTCTATGTCATGGTTGTGGTGCACTTCACAACCATAAGCTATAAACTACGCAACGTGGTTGTTTTGAGCCTTAGTTCCTAGGTAATTTAACCTCATGCTCTGAAACCAAGATTGTCACACCCGGGTCCTAGACCCTAGATGAGACCGGCGTTGTTAACCTCTCAGAGGTCGCAAACAAGCCTCTTTTTAGATTTTATCACAATCATACAGTTAAATTTAGCGGAAAATTTAAAACTTTTTAAATTCACTGAAGTGTACTTAGACTTTATTTAATTCTTGCATAAGAGTGATATACTAACAGCTCAAAATAAACAACCATCTATTATCAGATTGAACAATTGAAATGAAGAATTCATAATATAATTAATAGTTACCAAACCAGCCTTAATATCAAAGCTTGAACAAATGTTTGAAAGTAAACGCCAGGGACAACATCCACTATCTATGTCTAATCTACTAAAGCAAGAAAATAAAGAGTAGGCATACTCGAACTCAAGAGGACCTACCAAAGTCTGGAGGTACTAGTCCAAACAGCTTCAACTGATCTTCAATCTTCTTCAAGGACCTGCACCTATAGACATAGTAATTGTATATGGGTTAGTACACACTTGTACTAAGTATGGGTGTATGAACATAAACACATAAGGACTATGCATGATCAAGGAAAGCTCTTCCTATATCAACATGCCATTTTTGACTTCACTTTCCTAATTCGTTATTTATGAATCATGCTATGAATATAACATATTTTCATGAATTTAAAGCACACAACTCATTTTCTATATGAACATAAGACCTTGGAATCATGAACATAATTTTAGAACAACTCAACCAAAATTTAAAATTTTGCCCCCCTTAGGCCGAGAGATCCCTCTCGCAGACTTAGTTTATTTTTCAGTCTTTTCTTCTTTGTGTTGTGTAGTTCAATGATATCCTTTGATCTTATGTTTTTCTTACGACTGCAATGATTCATTGTAGTCCCATTGCTACAATGAATCAAGTAATTAATCCAAAAGACTAAGGAAATAATTTGACTACCCTACTCACAAGTTGTTCTTTCTATTATTGTTAAATTCGGCACGAAGACTTTATAAGCCAATCTTTATTGGCTATGCCCATTCTTTGATCATTTGCATAATTAAAGATGCTGGGGCATATATTCATACTCCAATTGATGAGTCATTATGTTTTGCTCTCTTTATTGGCATAAACCACTAACTGTTAAAACTTCATTCTTATCAAACACTGATGATTTGATATTCTTATGCTTTTCCTTACTTAGTTCACTTTGAACTTACATTTCTTCTTCTTTGATCTCATGTTCACTTTGAACATGCTAGGTTGACTTAGGATATTCTTTTAAGAATTCCATTGGGATCTTTTTGTGCAATTACTTAGTTAACCTCACCCTTCGGTCAACCTATCCGAACACCCCTCATCTTCCTAGTTCTTTCTTTCTTTATTTCTTACTTTCTTAAAGAAATCTTTAGCATTTAACCGACATAGATCGTGTGAGCTAACATGAAATCGAGTGTCTTCCCCACACTGAAAAGAGGTGATTGACCGGCCAAAGTGAAACAGAATACTTCCTAGCTTTCTTAGGTGGATCCACTAGCTAGTAACCTATGCTGGAGACATAGTTCACAGACTAGGAGAATTTGGAGACCCTTATCCACCTTGGTGGTAGTCTCATCTCATGAGGCTTACATGTGTTTGAGCAAGCTCATTACTAGTCTATCGATGCTTAGATCAATTTATTATACTTTACAACTTTTAGAGTTGACTCATACACTATGGAAGCTTTCTTGTAGTATGAGGTATGCTTAGCTCAATGGATGACTTTTCATCCCTTTCTATACTTGATGAATGTAAACTTAAATCTTACATTATCATCATGGTGTTAATGAGACTTGTCTCACGATTTCTAACATCCTCGTATGTGAGTATCTTTAACATAATTGTTTAGGTGCAAGTGAGACTTGTCTCACTTCCTTTAACACCCCATTCTAGGTCAATTTCATAACTCATAAGCTTTCAGTTATTTCATTACTCACCTTATCTTATTAAATGTTATTTGGTAGTCTTGTACCATTCTTTATGAAAGTTATAAGGACTTATTCAATGTGCTACTATGTTCATAAGTTCATTTAGATAGGGTATGTTGGGACTTGTCCCAATCATTGGCATACCCTAGGTTATGAGTTCATTGAGTTACATCTTGTCAAGTCAATCTAACATGTATTTGACTTACAATAAACATCATAATTTACATTGGGCATATAAGATTGGTATGACTTAGTCATTGGCCAATTCTATTACATATTTTGCAACTAATGTTGCTGGCCAATTTGTTGGCATAAACCAAACTTTCACTAAACACTTGTCATGAAATTATAACTAGCCAAGTCAATTAACTTCATGTATATACTATAGTAATCTCATCATTTGAAGCAAGCCAACTTTTAATATTTGATTAGCTTATAAGAACAATTCAGTGCTTAGTTTGGCCAAGCTATAAAGTTGATTTGGCATTGAAGATTCATTAACTATCTTTGATTCTCATTCTTATTTCTTCTTGATAACATTGCATTCCAAACACTTACAAACATATCTACTGTAAACACACACCGTAATCGGAAACTTCATTCCTTTCAATAGTAAACTGAATTTCATAAATGACTTATAACAATTTCATCTTCTCGAACACAATTAGGCATTACAACATTTCTTATCTCATGTAAATGATACTCTAATCATACATATCTAACCTATAGGTCTCATTTGACATTATCAAATCACAGAAACCTACACATAATGATCAGTTAGCACCACATACCAACAACATGCTCGAGATTTGCATTATTCATACTACTAGAATCGGAAATAGGGAGAACTAGGGAGATGAACATTCGACAATTTCATTGAGAACAACCCTAGTTTAAGTTTTCTTGAATTCAAAACGTTTGAAAAGCCTCTTGGGGAAAGGAATCAAAGAGAGAAACTCATACCTTACTGTAGAATTGAATCTACGAAGATCACCCTATTCTTTGCACGAAAATCTTGAAGAATTGCCTTGAAATCGCCTAAGGAGAACCGAGAGTTATTTTTTTGTTTTTCTTACGTTTGCTCACTATTTTTCAATTATAAGTTTCTATTGATAAATGTGAGTCTAAGTCTTAGGAACTGAACATTGACTAATTCAACTTATGCTAATTAACTTAATTAAATAAATCAATTAGATAATTACCAAAATGCCCCTCCTAAATTGACTAAAATAGGAGAGCATTTGACTTACCAAATTCTGAAAATTTGCTAAGGGTCTCGGGTTTGACCATACATTTAAATTAATTAATTAAGTTGCTAATTTAATTAATTAGTGACCTATGGTAATTACTAAAGTACCCCTAAGTCACTAGGACCATAACCAACCCCTTTGGACCATCCTAGGTTAGGTACTAGGATGTTTCTTTAGTTAGCTACTCGGCTAGTGTCACCCGGTTAGGTCTTAGGATTTCTGGCACACTAGTTAGTTCATTTTAGTTAGTCCTAGGTTAGTTAGCTAGTTAGGTAAGTTAGTTAGAGCCTATGATTGGTTAGGAAGCTCAACCCACGTGGCTTGACCCGACGCGTGCTGGATCCCTAACCGCCCTAACCGAATCGGTTGGGCTTGGTCGCTTGGTTTCTCGGCCGGTAGCACATGTGCTTGCACCTGTGTTGCCGTGCACTTTATTAACCGTGCACTCTGTAGTTGCACTTGGAAAGTTCACTTCTTGTCCCAAGGATCTTCACTATATCCTTGGCCACTTCTTAATCTACATGATCATTTTAAATGATCATGTGCTATGGTACCTAGGCTTGACACTTGGATGCCTCGTACCTAATGTGTGTAAGCGAAAAAATTAAGAGTTTTAGCTTAGGGCCTTCATTGCAGGTATAATTCCTAAACAAGTTTGGATTGGAGCATTTGAACATCAAAGTGTATTTTAAGTTACTTGTTAATACATAGAAATTTGCTGACACCCTTAAGCAATATTCTCTAACATGCCCAATATTACTCAATATTGGGCATTGGGAGGCCTTTGTACCCCAATACATATTCTTAAAACCTAATAGACTCTTCACTAGACAAGTACATTTTCTGGAATGTTACAATTCAAACCTTGAGGATATGCTGAGAGCTTGCTTCATTGATTTCAAGGGAAATTAGGATAAGCATTTGCCTTTGGTGGAGTTTGCATATAATAATAGTTTTCATTCATACATATCCATGGCTCCTTATGAAGCCTTGTATAGTAGGACATGTAGGTCTCCAATTGGATGGTTTGAAGTGGGTGAGCCTTCGCTTCTTGGTCCCTATTTAATTTATAAGACTTTGGAGAAGGTTCATATCATAAGGAACTGGTTGTAAACGGCCAATAGTCGGCAAAAGTCTTATACCGATCATAGGAGAAGGGATTTAGAGTTTGAAGAAGTTGATAAGGTGTATTTGAAAATTTCGCCTATGAAAGGGGTGGTTAGATTTGGCAAGAAAGGGAAGTTGAGTCCTCGTTATGTGGGTCACTATGAAATCTTGCAAAGGGTTGGTAAGGTTGCTTATGAGCTAAAGTTGCCTAGTGAATTGGCTTCGGTTCATCCGATTTTCCATGTTTCAATGCTTATGAAGTGTATTGGTGATCCCAAGTCTATTCTTCCTATTAAGGGTCTTGGTGTGAAGGATATCCTCTCTTATGAAGAAGTTCCGGTTCAAATCCTTAATAGGCAAGTAAAGAAGTTAAGAAATAAAGAGGTGGCTTCCGTAAATGTGTTATGGAAGAATCACTTAGTTGAGTGTGCAACATGGGAGGACGAGGCCGACATCAAGTCCCGTTACCCTCATCTATTTGATAACTAAGGTTAGTTGTTCTTACTAACAATGAAAATAATGACTAAAAATTGAAGTTTCTTATAGTGAAACATGCCTAATTAACTTGAAAATTGTCAAATTTTCTCTTTGGCTTGTTTTGAGTTATGTTGTGCATTTTGATATGGTGAGTCCTTATGAAAAGATAAGTAGCATGTTGGGAAGTTGAACTTTGACATAAATGACTCATAAATGCTCTGTTGAGCTCTAGTTGTTGTGAGAAGGATATTTCTCATAATGTAATGTTGAGCCTTATGTGTGGTAATTGAAGTTTTGAATTACCTTGTGTAAGTGATATGGTTGATGTTGTTATGTATTGTTGTTGGTTGGGCTGCTAGACTTGAGTATATTCTTTCTTTCAAAAGATTTTTAGTGTCATTCGGGGACGAATGTTCCTAAGGGGGGGATAATGTAACACTTCAAAAATCCAAGACGGGTTCTAGAGCCTAACATAAGTGTCATAAGGTTTAGACACTCTTTTAAGGTCCATTTTAATGATTATAAGTTATTTAGGATGTCTAGAAACCAAAACGTCCAAGAACGTCCATGACGTCTGGAAACTAGTTCAATGAGGTAATAGCGTGCCTTAGCCTATTTGACTAGCTTTTAGAAGTCGGATGTCCCGACCCGGATTTTGGAATCCAAATCACAATCGGCGTCGTTGACCTCTGAGAGGTCGCAGACAATCCTCTTCTTGCATTCATAACATTCATATGGTTAACTTTTAGCGAAAAATTTAAAACTTTTTATAAGTATGAAGTATACATAGACTTCATATAGTTAATACATATTTACGTCATATACTAAGCTCAACATAAGGAACAACCATCTATCACAAAGAATCAATTCGAAACAGATGTTAATATATCATAAATAAGTTTACCAAACACGGCCTTATTACAAAGCTTTGAAATGAAAGTACGAAAGAAACGCTAGGGACAACATCCACTAGCTATGTCTATATCTAAAGCTGGACTAATGCATGTAGCATCCTCGAAATCAAGAGGACCTACCAAATGGTCTGGAGAAAATGCTGCTATCCAAACCTCTACGAGAGTCGTCAATCTGTCCTCTAACCTGCACCTAAAAATAGTAAATAGTAGGGGGTAGTACTAAGTATGGGTGTATGGAAACATACACATAAGGCTATGCATGATCAAGGAATGCTCTTCCTAAACAACATGTCATTTCTGGAAAGTGACATCACATAGACTTTACAAATTCGTTAGTTGTGAATTGTGGTATGAATATGATGTATTTGAATGCGTCAAAACACACACCTCATTTTCTATATGATTACAATGCGTTAGTACCATCAACATAATTGTAGAACCACTCGGGCGAGGATTTTAAATTTTGATCACCCCCAACCCGAGAGCTCACATTCTTACACTTAGTTTTATTTTCAGTCTTTTTATTCTTCTTGTTGTGTATTTCAATAATTCCTTTAGTCTATGTTTTACTTACAAGTGCAATGATTCATTGTAGTCCCATATCCACAATGAATCGATTTAAGTAATCCAATGACTAAGGAATGATTTCCCTACCTTATAGTGAGTCATTCTTTACTCTATCTATACATTAACATTTCATAAGCTAGTTTTATTGGCTATGCCATCTGTTTCATTAATTTCATGTTAGGGAAGTTATGAGTTATTTAATTACCAGTATGTTCCTACTTCCCTTTTTTTCATCATATAAGAAGTCATTATAAACCAATCTTATTTGGCTTTGCCCATTATTTGGTGAAACTTCATGAGTGTGATATTGGCAATTGACATTCTTAAGCTCTTCTTCATAGCTCACTTTGAACATACGTTCCATCATCATCATCCTTTCTTACGTTCATAGAGACATCATTAGGAATAAGATCATGCGAACTAACATGAAATCCAGTGTCTTCCCCACACTGAAAAGAGGTGATTCACTGGTATAAATGAATCTAGATCATGTGAGCTACTCATGAAATTCAGTGTCTGCCCCACACCGAAAAGAGGTGATCCCCGACTAAGGAGAATCCATCTCAAGTGTTCACTCCACACCGAAAAGGAGTGGATCATGGCTATAGTGAACCAAGAACATATCGTGAGCATTAAACGACATAGATCGTGTGAGTTAAACATGAAATTCGGTGTCTTCCCCACACCAAAAAGAGGTGGAATCACGGGCCAAAGTAAAACCGAACATACCTAGCTCGCTTAGGTGGAAACCACTGGCTAGTTCCTATGTTGGCTAGACATAGTTCGAAGACTAGGTACTTAATGAGACTACTTATCCACCTCGGTGGTAGCCTCGACTCATGAGACTTACACGTGCAAGCACATGCTCATAGCTAGTCTACCAGTGTTGTGCTCACTTTCATTATCTTCTTTATCTTTTATAGTTAAATCTAGCATTATGGAAGCTTACTTCTTGGTTGAGATTTACTTACTCTTTTGATGAATTGTCATCCTTACTTTACATTGATGAAATGTGAATTTTCCTTACATATCATCTTTAGGTATTAATGAGATTGGTCTCACACTTTCTAACACCTTCATTCATGAGTATTCTTTTAACATAGTAGCTTAGGTTTAAGTAAGACTTGTCTCACTTCCTTTAACATCCCATTCTGGTCACTTACTTAAATTAGACCCCTTTAATTATGTTATAACTCACGTTACTTAATTACTTTAGTGTAGTAGCTTCATACCATCGTTTATGAACGATGATCACTTCATTCAATGAGTTTCATATGTTCATAGTTCATTCTTTCAGAACATGTTAGGATTTGTCCCAATGAATGGCATTCCCTTTGTTATGGATTCATTGAATTACTTTAGAAGTGCTTATAATATCATTTGATACTCTAACTACACAAGATTGGCATATGATTAGTATTGGCCTCAACATTTGGATATTAAACTACATAACCATTTTTGTTGGCATAAGCCAATTTTACGTATGTTCATATTTAAAATGAATATGTATGAACCATTAGCCAATCTTTCAATCATTTACATAAACTCATAGCCATTTGCATTCATCCTTTTTGACAAAGTAGTGTTAGCCAATTTGTTGGCATAAGATAGGCAATTCATTCAAGATGTGATTTCATAAATGTCTTTTAAGACAATCTTAGTTTATGGCTTTAGTGATAACGTTTTTGAACCTCTTGGACAACATCATATTAAAATTTGATGACTTTAGCATCTTCAAAACGTCACCATAACAACAAGACAACATTCGGACAAACACATTAACACTTAAACAATTATAGACGTAACTAGCACATCATCAATTCTTAATTCACGTTGTCACCATTTTACTTCATACGATTATAAGTTCATAGGTTCATTCGACACTCATAATTCAAGAACATTACATATAACATCAGCCAGAACCACATACCAACAACATGATTTCTAACCTACTTAATCATTAAAATCGTACAAGGATACTAGGGAAAGGAGTTCGACGAGAATACGGGAACAACCCTAGTTTTCAAGATCTTTGAATCGTTTGAAAGAAAGTTCTCTTGGAGAAAGAATTCCAGGAGAGAAACCCATACCTTGAGTAGAACTTAATCTACGAAGACCACTTTGAACGAGACCTTGAAGCTACCTTGAATTCGCCCCAAAGACCGATGAAGTTTTTACGTTTTAGCGTTCTGTGTCTACTACCTTTGCGTTTTTGTTCTAAGTGTTTGATCGTGAATGATTAGGTTTAGGAACTGACCTTGACTTATTAAACTAAGGTTATTTTAGTAAATTAACCAATTAATTAGTTAATTACCAAAATGACCTTCCTAAGTTGACTAAACATAGGAAGATGTTGACTTTGACCAAAATATGGAAATCGGCATTGACCCTTGTTTCGGTCAACATTTTGACTTTTAATTAATTAATTAAATCCTTAATTTAATTAATTTAGGTACCTAAGGAAATTTCTAAAATACCCCTAAGTCTTTGGGACCATAGCTAACCTTTTTGGACCATCCTAAGTTAGGTACTAGGTTGTCCCCTTAACTAGTACTAGGTTTCACCCGATTTGTCCTGGGTTGTCGGGTGCACTATGGGGTTCAATTCAGTTAGTCCTAGGTTAGTTGGCTATTTAGCATAGTTGGTTATGGCTTAGAATTAGTTAGGTTGGCTGGCCCCACGTGATGGGACCCGCCCATGCGTGTCAAGCTTAACCTCCCTAACCAAATTCGGTTAGGGTGGATTTCGTGGTCCCCTCGGCCGTGTCCCACACTTGTTGCCCATGTGCTTGCACATGGGTTGGTTGTACTTTTCTAACTAATTTATCTTGATGTCCCATTGGAATATTTACTTATTGTCCCAAGGACCCTCACTATGTGCTTGGGCACTGCTTAATTTACATGATCATTTTAGATGGTCATGTGGAATGGTATCTAGGCTTGACACTTGGATGCCTCATACCTTAGTGAATACTTGGAAATCTATGTTTTTAGCTTAGGGTCTTCATTGCAGTTACCATTCTTAAAGAGTGCTTACTCATACTTAGAAAATTGTCTATCACCCTTAGCCAATTATATTATGCCCAATACTATTCAATATTCGGCATTGGGATGCCTGCATTTTCTCAAATGCATTCTTGAAACCTATTTGGCTCTTTACTAGGCATATATTTTTTTCTGGAATGTTACATTATCCCTCCCTTAGGAAAATGCATCCCCGAAAGACAGTTACACATCATTTTAAAACAAGAGGGAAATTTTGAACCACTTAACCATACTTAACACGTTATCATTTGTGAACATCTGATTCACATATATTTTGGATGATGCATTCTTACTCAAGCTTATGTGAAGCTTCATATTCGAGATCGAGGATCTTCCTTCTCAATCACACTTAACTTAATGCACATCACAACTCATGTAACACATAAAATTATGTCTATGCTATACTAAAACAGCAACATAATGCACTCATGGACTTACTTAAACTCATTTAATGCAAGTATAAACGCACGACTATAGTCTTACAACGCCAAAATCGACTAATGAACTAAAACTATGAGTTTCTTTAAACAAAACCAGACTTAGGAAGAGTATATCTAACCTCAAGAACTGAACAAGTGAGGGTAACGGGATCTCATATCGGCCTCGGCCTCCCATGTTGCTCCCTCAACAAGGTGGTTCCGCCTTAGTACCTTCACGGTGGCAACCTTCTTGTTTCTCAGCCGCTTCACTTGGCGATCTAAAATTTCGATGGGAACATTTTCATAAGAAAGGTCCTCATTAACTCCTAACCCCTCAACAGGCAGGATGGATGCTGGATCGCCTAAACATTTCTTAAGCATAGAAACGTGAAACACTAGATGAACAGAAGCCAATTCTTGAGGTAATTTCAGCTCGTATGCAACGTTTCCCACTCGCTGTAAGATCTCATTAGGACCGATATACCTAGGACTCAACTTTCCGTTCTTACCAAACCTCATCACCCCTTTCATGGGTGATATCTTCAAGTAGACTTGATCACCCACCTCAAACCCAAGAGCTCTCTTCGGTTATCTGCATAGGATTTCTGACGACTGTAAGAAGTAAACAATCTATCCCTGATCATCTTCACCTTCTCCACGGCCTCATGCACGATCTCGGGACCAAGGATGGCCAATTCTCCTACCTCAAACCAGCCAATCAGAGATCTACATCTTCGGCCATATAGTGCTTCGAAAGGTGCCATTCCAATACTGTAATGATAACTATTATTGTAAGAGAACTCTATCAGCGGCAAGTGATCATCCCAACTCCCCTTGAAGTCAATAACACATGCTCTCAACATGTCTTCAAGGGTCTGGATGGTACGCTCTGCTTGTCCATCTGTCTGCGGATGGAAAGCAGTACTTAGCTTCGCCTGTGTACCGAAACTTTTCTGGAAAGATTTCCAAAAATGAAAAGTGAACTTAGCTCCTCTGTCCGAAGTAATAGATAGAGAAATCCCATGTCATCTCAGTATCTCATCTATATAAATCTTGGCTTAGTCTGCAGCCTTGAAGGTAGACTTCACAGGTATGAAGTGAGCGTACTTGGTCATTCTGTCAACAATAACCCAAATGGAATCATGTAGTTTCCTAGTCTTTAGCAGACCAACCACAAAATCCATATTGATAGCCTCCCACTTCCATGTTGGGATCTCAATCGTCTGAGTGAGACCCCCATGCTTATGGTGTTCGGCCTTAACCTGTTGGCAATTCGGACACTCCTCCATGAACTTAGAGATATCTCTCTTCATGCCTTCCCACCAATACACCTCTTTAAGGTCTTGGTATATTTTGGTGGCACCTGGATGTATGGAATATCTGGAACCATGAGCTTCTGCCAAAATACTTGGCCTCAAATCATTCACATTGGGCACATATAATCTGTTCTTATATGTGAGTACGCCATCTCCACTTAACGAAAATGACTCATTCAACTTACTCAATACCGAGTCTTTCAACTCCATGAGTACTGGGTCAAGGTGCTGATTGGCTTTAACATCTACAACAAATGAGGATTCGGAACTTGAGTGAACCGAAACACCCCCACTTGGTGCATCTGTCAGTCGTACACCCAATCTTGCTAACTGGTGTGCCTCTTTAACCAGCTCCTTCTTCTCATCATTAATATGTGAATGCTTAGTCTGCTCAATGCATCCGCCACTACATTGGCCTTACCTGGGTAATAATACACACACATATCATAATCCTTGAGAAGTTGTAGCCATCTCCTCTGCCGAAGATTAAACTCCCTCTGTGTGAACACATACTGAAGACTCTTATGGTCAGTATACACATCAACATGTACACCATATAAATATTGTCTCCACAACTTTAACGCAAAGATAAGCACGACTAGTTTAAGATCGTGAGTAGGGTAGTTCTTTTCGTGGATTTTTAATTGTCTTGATGCGTATGCAATCACCTTACCATTCTGTATGAGAACACATCCCAAATATACTCGGGAAGAATCACAATATACCACATACCCCTTACCACTTCTCGGCAATGTCAAGACTGGGGCTGAAGTGAGTCAGTCCTTGAGTTCTTGAAAACTCTTTTCACATTTCTCGGACCACTCAAACTTTGCATTCTTCTTTGTCAATGTGGTCAATGGGGCAACAATAGTGGAAAAAACTTCCACAAACCTGCGATAATAATTGGCCAAACCCAAAAAAGTCCGAATATTTGTCGGAGTAAGGGGTCTCGGCCAACCTTTCACCGCCTTTACCTTTTTAGGATCAACTTCAACACCCTGGTCAGTCACAACATGACCAAGAAAGGACACTGATCTCAACCAGAATTCACATTTGCTGAACTTTGCATACAGCTGATGTTCTCTGAGTACTTGCAATGTCTTTCTTAAGTGTACCTCATGCTCTTCTATAGACTTAGAGTATATGAGAATGTCATCTATGAATACTATGATGAAGGAATCAAGGTACTCACAGAAGACTCTATTTATAAGGTCCATAAACGCGGCTGGTGCGTTAGTGAGACCGAATGACATGACCAGAAACTCATAGTGCCCATATCTAGTACGAAAATCCGTCTTAGGGACGTCTTCTCGCCTTACTCTAAGATGATGGTAGCCTGACCGTAGGTCTATCTTGGAAAAGAAACTTCAACCTTGGAGTTGGTCAAATAGATTGTCAATTCTGGGAAGAGGGTACTTATTCTTTATAGTGACTTTGTTGAGTTGCTGATAATCGATGCACATTCTAAGGGTTCCATCCTTTTTTTTAAAACAACACTGGAGCACCCCATGGGGATATACTCGACTGGATAAAGCCCTTATCAAGTAGGACTTTTAACTGCAACTTCAACTCTCTGAGTTCAGCTGGTGCCATCCTATACGGGGGAATAGAAATTGGCTTGGTGTTGGGATCTAAATCAACACCAAAGTCAATCTCAAATTCAGGAGGGACTCCTGGTAAATTCTCCGTGAAGACATCTGGGAACTCATTCACTATTGACACTGAATCTATAGAAGGGACTTCTTGATCTAAGTCATTGACTCTAACTAAGTGGTATAAATACCCCTTAGCTATCATCTTATTGGCCTCTAAGTTTGAAACAATTTGGCCGACTGGACTTGAACCACACCCTTCCCATTCTAGTTCTAACTCATTTGGAAACTGAAACCTCACTACCATGTTTCGACAGTCTATTGTGGCATAACACTTGTGAAGCCAATCCATGCCCAAGATTATGTCAAAATCGAGAATGGCTAACTCTACTAGATCAGCGTGAGTGACTATATCAAGGACGTGAATTGGGCAATTTTTGTACATTTTCTCAGCTCTAATGTCATCCCCTATGAGAGTACTTACTAAAATTGGATCATGCAAGATTTCAGGAAGCACACCAAATCTACTATCTATTAATGGAGTAACAAAATATAGAGTGGATCCTGGATCTACCAATGCATACACAGGGAAAGTAAAGACATGCAACGTACCCATGAATACATCAGCTGACTTCTCTTGATCTTATCTACCTTTTAGTGCATAGAACATGTTCCTCTTGAGAGGTTCGGCTGCAGCATTTGCATTCGGCCGAGGCTGAGTATCTGCCCTGGACTGTTTCCTCACTTGAGGACAATCTTTGACCATGTGTCCGATCTTGCCGCACCCGAAGCAGGTGTTAGTACCTACTAAACATTCACCTCCATGCGAACGCCCACTATAACATTCCGGAAAATTTCATGTCTAGTGAAGAGCCCAATAGATCTTTAAGAATGTGTATTGGGGGTACATAGATGGTCCAAAAAGTTAGTTATGGTCTTAAAAACTAAGGGGTACTTTAGTAATTCCCCTAGGTTACCTAATTAATTAATTTAGCAAATTAATTACTTAATTTAAAAGGGCTAAAACCAAAACTAAAAAGGATATTTTCAGATTTCGGTTAAAACAAGAAAAAGACAACCTAGTACCTAACCTAGGATGGTTCAAAGGATTAGTTATTGTCCTAACGAGTTAAGGGTACTTTATTAATTACCTTAGGTCACCTAATTAATTAAATTATCAATTTAATTAATTAGTTTAAATGATCAAAACGAAATTCTTACACTAACCTAGTACAACTCAAGAAACATCCTAGTACTTAACCTAGGATGGTCCAAAAGGGTTAATTTTGGTTCCAATGAATTAGGGGTACTTTAGTACTTACCCTAGGTACCTAAATTAATTAAATTAAGAATTTAATTAATTAATATAAAGTCAAAATGTTGACAAAAACCATAGTCAACACCAATTTCCAGATTTGACTAAGTGTTATGTTCTCCTATGTTTAGTCAACTTAGGAGGGACTTTTTGATAATTGGTTAATTAGTTTATTAAATTAACTTATTAAACCTAAGTTTTAAAATTCAATATCAGTTCTTAAACCAAAAAATCACGTTCAAACTCATAGAAAAGGCGACGCAAAAATAGCAAGCAACAAACGAAAGAAAAATAGAAACATTTATCGATTTCTCTAGGGCGATTTCAAGGTTTCTTCAAGGTTTTGTTCAAGGTGGTATTTGTAGATTAAGTTCTACATAAGGTATGGGTTTCTCTCCTGGAATTCTTTCTCCAAGAGTATTTTCCTTTGAACGATACACAAGATCTTGAAAACTAGGGTTGTTCCCGTCGTTCTCGTCGAACTTCCCTTCCCTAGTATCATTTTCGATATCAATGTTGAATAGGTTAGAGATCATGTTGTTGGTATGTGGTGCTGGCTGTTCTTAACATGTATTGTTCTTGAATGATGAGTATTGAATAAACTTATTAACTTGTAATTGCGTAAAGTTAATCTTATCATGATAATTAAGGATCGATAATATACTAAGATAAGTCCGTAATGTGTTAAGTGAATTATGTGCCTTTGGGTGAATGTTGACTTGATGTTGTTGTGATATTATGAAGATGATAAAGCCATCAAATGTTAATATGATGCTGTCCAATATGTTCCTAAAACATGACACTAAAAGCCATCAACTAAGAATTGGCTCAAAGACATCTATGAAATCATATCTTGAATAAATTGACTATTTGATTCCAATAAAGTTGGCTAACTATATTTGGTCAAAATGAATATATGCTAATGGCTAGGAACTTATGTAAATGATTAAATGATTGGCTAATGGTTCATACATATGGCAATTTAAATATGAACATACTTAAAAATTGGCTTATGCCAAAAAGATTGAATTGGTTAGTCTAACATACCCTATCCACACGAATTGTGAAAGTAAAAACATTGAATTGTTCTTGTAAGTTAATCAAAGGTTAAAAGTTCAAGTGTAGTGAAAGTTTGGCTTAAGCCAATAAATTGGCCTACAATATTATCTCCAAAAATATGTAATAGAATTGGCTAATGATTCCATGAAATTATATTTGAATGAATGTTTGGCTTGTTCCAATAAATTGACTATGAAGTTATTTCCAAATTTTCTAGGCCAATAGTAATCATATGCCAATCTTGTGTAGCCAAAACAATGAAATGACAACTCAAGTACTTCTAAACTAATTCAATGAATCCATAACCAAGGGCATTCCATTCATTGGGACAACTCCCAACATGCTTTACAAGAATGAACTATGAACATATGTAACTCATTGAAAGAAGTGCTCATCGTCCATAAACGATGAAATGAAGCTACTACACTAAAGAAAAGAAGTAACGTGAGTTATAACATAATTAAAGGGGTCTAAATTAAATAAGTGACCATAATGGGGTGTTAAAGGAAGTGAGACAAGTCTTACTTACACCAAAGCTAATTTGTTAAAAGAATACTCACGAATGAAGGTGTTAGAATGTGTGAGACTAGTCTCATTAACACCTAAGGATGATATGTAAGGACAATTCACATTCTTCAATGTAAAGTAAGGATGATATGTAAGGACAATTCACATTCATCAATGTAAAGTAATGATGATATGTAAGGACAATTCACTTTCATCAATGTAAAGTAAGGATGATATGTAAGGATAATTTACATTTCATCAATGTAAATTAAGGATGACAAGTCATCAAAAGAGTAAATAAGTCTCAATCATACTCTATATGTAAGTGTAAGGACAATTCACACTTAATACTAATGATGAGATGAGAAATCATCTAATGAGCTATGATGTTCTCATGCTAGAAGCCAGCTTCCATGATGTACGAGTTGAATGTAATGGAACTTTATACTGAGCACCGATAGGCTAGCTATGAGCGGTGATGCCTTCCTTTGGGAAGGGCGGAGGTTCACGTAACTCTCATGAGATGAGACTGTCTGGCATACCGGGTATGGGTCTCCTTATATATCCTAGTCTTTGAACTTATACTGCCAATATAGGGATCTAGCAGTGTTCAATTTCCCTATATACGCTAGCATGTTTTGGTTTCACCTTGGCCAGTGACTCCACCTCTTTTCGGTGAGGGGAAGACACCGGATTTCATGATGCTCACATGATCTATGTCGGTTAAGGTTGGAGTTCCTCAAAGTATGAAAGATAATGAAATGAACGATACCGAAGGTGTTTGTGCAAGACAATCAGGAGGTGAAATCAGATTTAAGTAATGACATTAGGTCATTCTTGGTCATTGCACTTCATGATCCCGATGAGAGTCTTAAACTTCATCCTAGGTATAGCTGGTGTTTACATCAGCCTACGAATGAATGAAATGAATAATTTGAAGTACGAATGAATGAATGAAGCAGACTCTGTGTTTGCTAAAGAAGGCCCTCGGGTTGAGGTCCCATATGTTGGGTCCTCACTTGAGATGTCTTAATGCTATATCAACGATTCCAAAGTCTCGTGTATATGAAATGTATAATATATAAAACATGAAAGTAATGAAATCAATGGAATAATCAATAGAGAATGGCTTATGAAATGTAATGAATACTTGATGTAATGAATAACTTGTTGTAAGGATAGTCAAATCGTGTCCAATAAAGTTTACAATAAATAAAGGGCATACCTAATAATGAATCCTCATGTTATGAAAATGATAAAGCCAAATAAATTGGCTTACAATGATTTTATATAATTGGCAAAAGATATTAGCCAAATAAGATTGGCTTATAATGACTTCTTACATTAGGCCAATAATTCAATAATAGGAATAGTCACTAAAGATTGGTTTATAAAGCATTCATGCCCAAAGTAAGCAATATCATAAGCTTTAATGATATGCCCCAAGATCTATGCACATTATGCAATCAACTAAAGAATGAGTATAGTCAATTAGTATTGACTTATAAATATATTCATGCCCCAAATTGTAGTTAAGTCATTTCCTTAATCTCTTGAATTACTTACTTGATTCATTGTGGGTATGGGACTACAATGAATCATTGCACTTGTAAGTAAAACATAGGACCAAAGGAGTTATTGAACTACACAACAAGAAGAATAAAAAGACTGAAAAATAATCTAAGTGTACAAAGAGGAGCTCTCGGCCTAGAGGATCAAAAATTCAAATCTTCGCCCGAGTGGTTCTAAAATTATGTTGATGATACTAATGTCTTGTAATCATATAGAAAATGACTTGTATGCTTTGAATGCATTAAAATACATCATATTCATACCATAATTCACAACTAACGAATTAGGAAAGTCTACTGACTGGACTTTCCAGAAATGGCATGTTGCTTAGGAAGACAAGAATCCGGGTCGTGACACCCACACTTACCACAAGGCTTGCTGTTTTGCTGGGCACCTCTATCATTGCCCTTTTTGGGACCAAACTTGTTCACTATGGCATTCAAATTTCTGGAAGGAGTAGAATTACCTGAGTTCTTTTTGAACTTAGGCCTATTCTGGACTCCAAATGAACCCCTACCCGAACTAGAACCAGTCTGATCCGCAGTCTTATGCTTCCTGCCTTCATGAACTCTCCTCTTACGATGACTTTCCTCCACTTGCTGAGCATGCGCCATCAATCTGCCCAGATCCATATTGTCATGCAACATGGCTGCCCGACAATCTTCCACTAGATCCTCAGACACACCTGTCATAAACCTGCTCATTTCATCCCTTCTATTTGCCATCAGAGAAGAAGCATAGTTTGAGAGTTTAACGAATTTCAAGGAATACTCCTTGACAGACATACCTCTCTGTCTCAGGTTGATGAACTCTTCAACCTTGTCTTCCCTTTTCTCTCTGGGAAAGAATATCTCCAGAGATGCAGTATTGAGAACATCCCAAGTGATGGGAACATCTCCTCTTGCTCGGCAATCATCCCACATCCGGTACCAAAGTTGTGCCACATCCTTGAGTTGATATGCAGTCAACTCAGCCTTTGCCTCCTCATTAACTCCCATGGCACACAAAATCTTGTGGCCCTCATCTACGAACTCTTGAGGATCCTCATTGGTCTTGGATCTGTAGTAAACTGGGGGATTCATTCTGGTGAAGTCCCTCAGCCTGCTAGCCATAGTACTAATATTCAGGTTCTCCCTGGGAGCACCCTCTCTCGCGGCTTGGGCCGTGATTTCTTGAGCCTGAGTTGTGATGGCCCGTGCCATCTGCAGCAAAGTATTCCTCACTTCACCATCTGTCAACCCAATTGGGTTGACAGGTACTTGCTCAGTAGCAACTGGGGCTTAAGGAGGAGCTTGATTCCCTCCAGCAGCTGCCTCACCTACACTCCTTCCTGCATTCCTTCTAGTATTCATTCTCTACACGTAGATACAAGAAGAGAGTTAGATCCTTAAAATGACATAAAATGTTACAACTCTACATGGAACGATAAAGAGTAGAAGAAGGGAAGATTTCCTAACATTATATAGTCTCTAAATCATGATTGTGGCGCGCTTCACAACCATAAGTTAGAAACTACGTAACGTGGTTGTTTTGAGCTTTAGTTCCTAGGTAATTTAACCTCACGCTCTGATACAAGGTTTAAGATTCCAACATTTAACCTCATGCTCTTATTACCAAGTTTGGCTTAGCCTTGACTCTGATACCAAGTCTTTCACGACCCGGATTCTGGAATATGAATTACAACCGGCGTCGTTGACCTCTCAGAGGTCGTAGACAAGCCTCTTTTTGCATTCATCACATTCATATGGTTAATTTTTAGCGGAAATTTAAAACTTTTTATAAGTATGAATTAACATAGACTTTATATAGTTAATACATATTTACGTCATATACTAATCTCAACATAAGGAACAACCATCTATTATAAAGAATCAATTCGAAACAGAAGATGAATATATCATAAATAAGTTTGCCAAACACGGCCTTATTACAAAGCTTCAAAATGAAAGTACGGAAGAAACGTTAGGGAAAACATCCACTAGCTATGTCTATATCTAAAGATGGACTAATGCGTGTAGCATCCTCAAAATCTAGAGGACCTACCAAATGGTCTGGAGAAAACGCTGCTATCCAAACCTCTGCGAGAGTCGTCAATCTGTCCTCTAATTTGCACCTAAAAATAGTAAATAGTAGGGGTTAGTACACCACTTGTACTAAGTATGGGTGTATGCACACTTACACATAAGGCTATGCATGATCAAGGAAAGCTCTTCCTAAAAAACATGCCATTTCTAGAAAGTGACATCACATAGACTTTCCTAATTCGCTAGTTGTGAATTGTGGTATGAATATGATGTATTTTAATGCGTTCAAAACACACAACTCATTTTCTATATGATTACAATACGTTAGTACCATCAACATATTTTTAGAACCACTCGAGCGAGGATTTTAAATTTTGATCACCCCCAACCCGAGATCTCACATTCTTACACTTAGTTTTATTTTCAGTCTTTTTATTCTTGTTGTTGTGTAGTTCAATAATTCATTTAGTCTATGTTTTACTTACAAGTGCAATGATTCATTGTAGTCCCATACCCACAATGAATCAATGTATGTAATCCAAGGAATAAGGAATGATTTCCCTACCTTATAGTGAGTCATTCTTTACTCTATGTATACATTAACATTTCATAAGCCAGTTTTATTGGCTATGCCATCTGTTTCATTACTTTCATGTTAGGGAAGTTATGAGTTATTTAATTACCAGTATGTTCCTACTTCTTTTTTTTTATATTTTTGCATCATATAATAAATCATTATAAGCCAATCTTATTTGGCTTTGCCCATTATTTGCTGAAACTTCATGAGTGTGATATTGGCAATTGACATTCATAAGCTCTTGTTCATAGCTCACTTTGAACATATGTTCATCATCATCATCCTTTCTTACTTTCATAGAGACATCATTAGGAATAAGATGATGCGAGCTAACATTATATTCAGTGTCTTCCCCACACTAAAAATAGGTGATTCACCGGTTAAAATGAATCTAGATCATGTGAGCTACTCATAAAATC